>CM035124.1:106206644-106742059 GCA_020205555.1 Panax stipuleanatus | reverse complement strand
GGTTTTCCTCTAGAGATGTTGTGATACTTTAGGATTGTTACTGAAGTTGACCTGACTTCCCGGGTTGAGACCGGGGATGACCTGCACTTCTAGGGTTGAGATCGGGGCTGACCTGTACCTCCCGGGTTGAGATCGGGGCTGACCTGTACTTTCTGAGTTGAGACCGGGACTGACCTGTACTTCTCGAGTTGAGATCAGGGCTGACCTGTACCTCCTGGGTTGAGATCGGGGCTGACTTGTACCTCCCGAGTTGAGACCGGGGCTGACCTGTACCTTCTGGATTAAGACCGGGGTTGACCTATACCTCCCGGGTCGAGACCAGGGTTGACCTGTACCTCCTGGATTAAGACTGGGGCTAACCTGTACCTCCCGGATTGAGACCGAGGCTGACCTGTACCCCCCGAGTTGAGACCGGGGCTGAGTTGGTGGCCCGATATTGAGACCAGGGTTGATTTGATGGCCCGGTATTGAGACCGGGGTTGAGTTGAAAAGACAGTTTTGCCCTCCTACAGTGTTAGTAATAGGGAAGTGAAATTTTGAGTGTCTACAGATGCCCCTCTTTATCATGTTCATGCAACGCAGTGGAATGAATAGGATAAAGATTAGTAGACACTGGAAATGCAAATGCAAAGGGGAGGAAATGCATGATATGGTATGTCATGAGTGTCAGATTCCTTCGAGGGGGTAGAGTTATCACTGATTGATTACGTTAGTTTCTGCTGGGGATAACGACACCCGTGATAACCCTTGTTGCAGCATTATCAGTCAGTTGCTGGTAGGATATCCTCCGACAGATTATTATATTTTAGGCTGCTATTGCAGACTGTTCTCGTCTCGTTTTGCTGGGGAGGTCAATATTAGTCTACCGCGAACTATTTTTGTCACTTTCTACTGGGGATGACATCATTCATTGATAGCCTAATTGACTTGATGGGGATGACATCATTGCCACTAAGTTACTTAAATGGGTGCTCTCGAAGCCTATCTTATTGATAATCTACATCGGTAGTTAGCCATAGTAAGTTGAATCACCAATTCATCTTGGTGCTCCCTTTGAGGATGTGTATTACAGATTCCATCATCGGGGATGGATTATTATATTGTTTCCATCACCGGATCCCTTCTGAAGCTTCGTTGGGGTTGATCCAATGGCAGAATTGTCTCGGTTTGAACCCGACACTTCGCTGGGGTTGTGCCAACGGCTGAACTGTCACTAGTCTGTATCTGACGCTTCGCTGGGGTTGAGCCAATGGCTGAACTGTCTCGGTCTGTACCTGACGCTTCGCTGGGGTTGAGCCAACTGCTGAACTGGACTCTGTCTGTACCTGAAACTTTACTGGGGTTGAGCCAATGGCTGAACTGAACTCGGTCTGCACCCTGAAACTTCGCTGGGGTTGTGCCAACGGCTGAACTGGACTCGGTCTGTACCCAAAACTTTGCTGGGGTTAAGCCAACGGCTGAACTAGATTCGGCCTATACCCGAAACTTTGCTGGGGTTGTGCCAACGGCTGAACTAAACTTGGTCTGTACCCGACGCTTCGCTGGGATTGAGCCAACAGCTGAACTATACTTGGTCTGTACCCGACACTTCACTGGGGTTGAGCCAATGGCTGAACTGTCACCGGTCTGTACCCGGTCTGTATTTAAGTCCCATTGGCATGAGATATCCATGTCCTACTCTTTTCGGCCTGCAGAGTGTACAGATGCGACATCTTGGTTGGCCTTTTTGATGGCGATTAATTATCCATTTTTTGATCTTGGCCTGCTCAGGGTTTAGCTCCCCTTACAGCTTCATTACTCATGCAAACGGTATGGATTACCTACCCTTGGCAGGTTTGAGAGGGGTGACCACATATCATCTGCTGGCAGTCATGGGTCAACTTGATCAGTTTCATAACATTCACCACTTTGAAGGGGATATGGATCCGTGGATATCAGCTTCGTCTTTATCGTCCGTTGACCTTACCAGTACTTATGATTGTTGGACTCGTAGGGAGAGGGCTGATTTTTTTACTATCCATCCAAATCATTCTCAATAGTATTCTGCATGGTTGGAGTTAGATATTGCATTGGATGCGGTTATCCAGTCAGCTCGGAGCATTGATTCTGATGAGGAGGAGCCTATGGAGGATCCTAATTCTCCCACCGAGGATGATTCATTTGCTGGTTTGATAGCCTCTTTAGTCAGTGATCCTTCGAGCATTCTGACTGGGACAGATCCAGCTCTTATTGATTCATTAGCTCGGATGGCCTTTGAAAGGGATCAGGCTAGAGCACTGATGTTGACAGCCCTTTCTAGCAGGGATGCTACTTTTGCTGAGAGATCAGGCTCAAGCTACCCGGGATGCAGCATTTGTTGATATTGAGGAGGCTTTTAGTCGCCATGGATGCTGCTTTTATTAAGAGGAATGAGGTCATAGCTACTCGGGATGTTTATATTGCGAACATCACTGTACTCAGATCATATACAGACAACCTGGTTGGAGAGATGAGTGCTTTCATAGATGGTCATAGCAGCACTATGCAGATGGCAGTTGACGTTTTGGATCGTATGGAGACCAAGGGTTAGGAGCTTGCAGCTGCTCCTCCATCTTCAGAGAGATGCCATGTTGGCACTGTTATCCCGCTTATCCACGGGTTCAGAGACTAACTTTGATTTTCCTCAGCAGGACCTGTTGACCAGGAGGTTTGATAGAATTTGGATTTATAGGGTTTCGGTGTATTGGAACTGGTTTTATATTGGTTAATTATTTTTCTTTGATGGTTACACCGCACCATTGATGGCTGCCTACGTACTCCCGGGTTGAGGGAGATCAGGTCATTCGTAGTTTAGACTTTTTTTTGTATGAGAGAGGGTTGAAAAGTATTTATCTTGGGTTTTGAATTTGGTTTGATGAGTTTTTTGAGTTTTTATTTGGTTTGACAGCACCAGAAATGGCTGCCTACGTACTCCCGAGTGGAGGGAGATCAGGTCATTCGTAGTTCCGGCTTTAGTGAAAACCGAACCTAATTTGATTAATTTTTTGATTTTTTTTCTACAGAAAATAAAAGGCATAAGGCTAAGAAAGTGATAACGTCCCAATATCCCCTAGAACTCGCAACTTTCCTTTGGATCTACGTCTTCTTGGCTAGCTGAGGCCTGATAGTCCAGTTGTCAGTGGTTGTGTTGCCTTTGAGGCTTGTGATAGAGGTTACCTCCTGGTCATGAATATCTTAATCACGGCCATAATTTGATCTCTTCTTGAATTAGTATATCCCTCAAGGAGGCTCAAACTGGACTCGCCGCAGAAAGGGATGAACTCTAGATTCCTCGATGGGTTGGCTTCCTCAAGAATTTCACCACCTTTTCCTTCATCTGTTCCTTCACTTTTCTCATAGGCTTGAGAGGATTTGAGTATGAAATCACTCTCGCATGGTGGTTGTATTTCTCGCAAGGAACTTTCCTTTTTGGCTTTTTCCACCCTAGGAAGGATCAGTATTTCCTTTTCATCACCCAAGAGGATAAAATCAGGAATGTGATTGCTGGCTTTGGCCAACAAGATACTTGATGGTGGCGAGTGAATTTCCTTAGAGGCCTCTCTTATCTCCTCTGTCACTCCCAGCATTAAGATCTGTCCACCTAGTGTTCTGCCAGGATTGGTGCTTACAGCCGTCACAACCTTTGAACTGCCTGTCTCGAGTGGACATCTTAAGCTCTTTATTTTTGTTTCGCCTTTTCTGGTTATGGGGACTTCTATCTTCAGTTCTCTATTTTTAATGAGATCCTGGATTTTGTACTTTAAAGACCAGCATTCCTCAGTTGCATGTCCAGGTGAGTTAGAATGGTAGAGACATATCTTGGTAGCATCATAACTTTTCATCTCGGGTTTGGTAGGAGGTAGCAATTCAGTAATCTTTTTCTGCACCACCAACAATGCTAACACATTTTTCAATGAGTCCCCCAAAGGTGTAAATACCCTTCTCCACCTACTTTCCATGACTTTCGGTGCCGTAGGATTTCGAGGGCTGGCCAATGTTTGGAATGTTGCTTGATATTTCCTATTTGGGAATTCGTATTCTTCCCGACGATTTTTCCTTTGGCAAGATCTTCTAGTGATTTTACCATTCCACCTTTCTCGTCTACTCAGCATGCCTTGATCTTCTTCATTTAGCTGGCTGATCTTGGAGGGAGATATGCTTTCATTCTGAATAACCACCTCTTTTTCTTGGCTTTCTGATAGTTGAGTGAAAAGCTGCCTTGTATCTTGATGTTGGCGCACTATCAGATTAGCCAGCAGAGTTACTTGATGTTGGATCGCATCCAATTTTTGCATTACTGTCATACCCTCCTCTGAATTTTCCACCTCTAGGACATTTATTCTGTTCCTTTGGGGGTATTCCTCCATCATTCGTATGTATTTATGATTTGGATGCATTTCATCGCTTCTTGACCAGATCATGTTTACTCCCTTCGTATCATGCGACATCAAAAGGTTGATGTTGACATTTGGATGGTCAGGTTGTTGGACCACAATATCGTCGTTTTCGATCAGGTTTTGGATTTTATGCTTCAAGGACCAACAATCTTGTGTATCGTGTCCCGGAGATCCTGAATGGTAAGCACATCTCTGGCTAGGATTGTATCTTTTGCTTTTTAGATCCAGAGGTAGAGCCAGTTCGGTAATTTTCTTGTTATCTATTAACATCACCAACATGTTTTCAAGAGAATCGCCTAGTAGAGTGAACACCCGATTTTTTGTTCTTTCAAATTTTTTCTTTTTGTCCTGGTATTGGTTGAACGCGGGCTGTTGTTGAAAAGACAAATTGTCTTCCTTCTTCCAAATGGGGGGACTACAATCGGGTCTCCTAGACTGCCCCTGTATAATAAGGGATACATTTGCATCGTCTTTGCTGGGTATCCTCATGGGATCACTAGCATAGTTGCCATACTGTATATGCTCGGCGACTACTTTTAAGGCCGTAAGTTCTTTAATTTTACCTGCTTTCAGGCCCATCTTTGTCATTTCGCCGTGTTTGATCATCTCTGAGAATGGCTTTCCTATTCCAGCTAGGATCCTCTCATAGTAAGGTGCCTCTTAGATGTCTATAAAAGTCATCACCATTTCAGTTTCTGTCATAGGCGGGCTGATCTGTGCTGCCAAACGTCTCCATCTTTGGGCATACTCACTAAAAGACTCACTACTCTGCTTTTTGACCTTGGACACTTGATATCGATCCAGAGCCATCTGAGACTGGAAGTTGTATTGAGTTAGGAAAGCATGAGCTAGCTCTTCCCAACTGTGGATTTTTGCATTATCAAGACGGGCATATCATGTCTTTGCCTCTCCAGTGAGACTTTTTTGGAAAAGCTGCATTCTGAGGCTTTCATCTTCAGCATAAAACCCTAGCTCGACAATGAATACTTTCAAGTGCGTATAGGGATCACCTGCCCCATTGTACTTTTCAAATTCTGGGACTTGGAATTTGTCAGGATATCTAGCCCTTAGGAATATGCAAAGATTTAAATAGGTGACACTTCCAAGGTTTCCAGTTCCTTTTATTGAACGGATGGTTTCTTCCATTTGTCGAACTTTCCTTCGGATATTGACAGTTTCCCGATCTTCCTTGAGATTTGTGATTTCATGAGTTTTGTTGGTTCTTTTATTGGATCGAGGTTCATGGATCTGCATTTCCCCCTTTTTGTCAGCACTTTGATTGCCACCCTGTGAGGAGGTCTTGGTTTGATTGGGCATTGCCTTGCCCTGAGTGATTTTACTTTGTTCTCTTAGGAGGATAACTAACTTTGCTATTTGATTCTTAAGTCCCTCAAACTCCTTTCGAGATACGGAACCTGACTCGTGTTGGCCATTTTTAGCCATGTCGGTGGATATGCTTTGTGCCTTTTTAGATTATGATCTAGTAATGAGATCACTCTTACCTACGAGACGAGAAAGTAGTTTAGTCTTAATAGACACTAACCATATACATATTATGCAATGTGTCATGTTTAGGGGTTTTTAAATTTTATCCTGCAAAATAGAGGTCAGTTGTTTTGATGACAGGATGACAAGATGTATATGACAAGGAATGTAAATATTTCATTATGATATTTATATTGTGCTCCTTTACATTGGAATTGAAAACTTTACATTGAATTGAAAGAGGAAGGCATGAAGAAGCTTCCCATCGAATTTGGTTAATCAGAGGCTGACCTATCTTAGGTTACTCTCGCGCGGCTTTTTGGCATGAAGGTCCCAAGATCATCGCAATCTACTAGAGGGGAAATTAATCTGATCTTTCAAACGGAGCGAATCTGGGTGGTGCATTTTCATGAGCCCCAGAGACTTAGCCGATCCCCAGAGACATTACTTATCACCGACAGGTTTTGCCTCCTTGTGAGAGGAATCACACATCATACATTCACATACATCGTGCCTCACCGTTATACATATGATGACTTTATTTGGAAAGCAAGAAAACATTCATTCACATTTATTCAATGTAAAGACACAGCATTCATGCATTCATTCAATGTAAAGATGCAGCATTCACGCATTCATTCAATGTAAAGACGCAGCATTCAATGCGTGTGTGAATGTTGTTTGAAAATTGGGCCTATGTTTGCTTGATTGAAAGTAGTGCTTTGCTTCGTTGAACCTATATACGAAGGGTTTGATCTGATTTTGCAAAAAGTCTTTGATTTGATTTGCAAAAGTGTTTAACTTGATTTGCAAAAACTTTTCTTTTAGATAAAATTGAAAATGATGTTTTGAAAGCTGGTTATCAAACCCTTACGCTAACATAGGAATTGAAGCATGTTGATACTTCCATTTTTATCTTTTTAGCCTTATGGCTTGCATTTGAATGGTGATTTGTCGGGCTGTAAAGCATCCTTGACCACAAAATAAATATAAGTGTCGATCTCCTCATGGGCATGAAAACCATCGGAGGGACGCTGACACAGCAAACCATTATTCTCATTATATTGAGACCTTAAATCCGGCTAACCGTTTTAAGGTCTTTTGTATATATATTTTACAAAAAAACTGGCAGGGTACATTCATAAACTGGAGTTGTTCCATCGTGGGAATCATATTCTGATCAGTTTGATCACGAATCCCACGATTCCTAGGCTCACATATGAGTAGCCAATAAACCTGCACAGCTCAAATTTGTACAGAAACAGATATATACATCCTCACGTCGTAATGGAACCAAGGATTCATCAGTAAATCTTGGCTGTGCATGGCCAAAGCGTCTTGTTCCCATTAGATAGCCATCTAGGGTCACGAGTTTGCTTCTTTTTTTTCAACTGAAACTAGAAAGAAAGCTAGATTTAAGGAAATCTCAGTCATTCTAGCTTCCCGGTTCTGTTTGTATCGATTTTGAACCGTTTAAAAGCTAGAGTTGACGAGATTTAAATAAATCTAGTCCGCCCGCAGAAATATCAATGCCGATTCATATAAAATGAATATTTAAAGCAGCTGTTTAATAAAAGCGAGTAAAGCAATGTATATACAATTATATATGCAAAAGCTGTAAAGGGCGATGGGTTTTCACACCGGTGCCCGGACTGAAATTGAAATAGACAGAAAAGTAGTCAACCAAGACTGGGAAGATAACCCATTGTGGTGAATGTTGTAGATATGTACAAAAATAGTAAAAAGGCCACAGAATGATCTAAGCCTGACTGGAATGTAAATGTACAGAAAAGTAGTCAACCAAGACTGGGAAGATAACCCAGTGTGGTGAATTTGCTTAGATATGCATATTTATATATATAAGCAATAAAAAGGCCACAGAATAATCTAGGTGGAACTGAAATATATAAATATATATATAGAGACAGAAATGTAGTCAACCAAGACAGGGAAGATAACCTAGTGGTGGTGAAAGTTGCTTATATATGCATAAATATATATAAAAGTAGTAAACTACCTCGGATTTGACATCCGGGCTTGACAAAATTGAAAAGTTAGTATATATACAGTTAAATATATACAAAAAAGCCAAACCCAAACTGGGAAGATAACCCAGTCCGGCGAAGTTGCTAACAATGAAAATGCAAGTATATAAAAGCTGCTGGAAGCGACGGATCGTCAATCCGAGTTGTAGAAATGCCAGAAAATGCGTTTATGTACAAAAATGTACCAAAAGTTAACAAAAAACAGCCACGGAACTGAGTTCCGGGAATATTTAGAAAAAGAAACTTAACGTGCAAGTGTATAAAAGTGCGAAGAAGTAGTATTGACTTGTTGATCGTAAAAATACTTACAATGGACTGCTACACGAGCTTTTTACCAAATCGTAGGCTTTAAACGTCCAAATCTATCGGTTATTTTTTGATATGTGGTATTGTGTGGGTATATCTACGTGTTAGAGTGAAAACATTTGGGTTTGGAAGACACAAGTTTGGTCGAGAAACGAAACGGGTTGGGCTCCAGAACGATTTCTAACTTAAAAATGAGAGGGGGGAGCACTCATATATATAGACCCGAGTGCCTCCATTCTATTCGCGGAAGCAGTGGGTCTACCCACAGTGCCATGTGGCAGGCCCCGAGTGGTGGGCCCCATCGCCTCGAAGTACGTGCACTCGAGCAATGCAAGGTCATATTCGAAACTTTCTAACTTTTGATCGAAGCGTCCGTTTGAGGCGTGCTATACCTTTCTGAAAAGCTCTTTCTGAGTGTGTCACAATGACATAGGTTTTAACCTTTTTCAAGTCCAAAAAGACGGGTTCATAACCTGGTCTTTGTTTCCCCACAGTTTATCCGTCTAGCCATCTTGCGCTATTTTCACTCGGGATCACCGTTAGGGTTCTTTCTAACCTTGGTGACATTAATTTGACTTGAGTTTGACCGAATCAGCTTTAAGTTGATAAAAAGACCATTTTGCCCATCTCGGGGTTGCCTTCAATGTCGGCATGGCCTTCGGCTGACTTCATGGGGTTGTTTCCAAGGTTTAGATCTCATTTGAGTCTTTTTGTCCTCAATGTTGTTCTCCGAGGTTGACTTGGTCGCTCCAGGTTTTCCTCTGAAGATGTTGTTATGCTTTAGGACTATTTTTGAAGTTGACCTGACTTCCCGAGTTGAAACCAGGGCTGACCTGTACCTCCCGGGTTGAGACCGAGGCTGATGTGATGCTTCGGGTTTGTTTCTGAAGGTTGGATTGGCTACCAAGGGTTATCTCTAGGGCTGAACTGGATCTCCTGGTTGTGATCGGGGCTTAACTGTACCTCCCGGGTTGTGACTAGGGCTAAATTGATATCCCGATATTAAGACTGGGGTTGATCTGATGGCCCGGTATTGAGGCCAGGGATGACCTGACGGCCTGGTATTAAGACCGGGGTAGAAGTGATGGCCCGGTATTGAGACTGGGGTTGAGCTGATGGCCCGGTATTGAGACCGGGGTTGAACTGATGGCCCGGTATTGAGATCGGGGTTGAACTGACGGCCCGGTATTGAGACCAGGGTTGAGCTGATGGCCCGGTATTGAGATCGGGGTTGAACTGATGGCCCGGTATTGAGACCGGGTTTGAGCTGTCGGCCAGGTATTGAGATCGGGGTTGATTTGACGGCCCGGTATTGAGACCAGAGTTGTACTTACATTTTGGTATTGGTGACCGAGGTTGAGTTTGACATCCCGATATTGGTGATCGGGGTTGAGTTGACATCCCGATATTGGTGACCGGGGCTGAGAAGACAATTTTGCCCTCTTGCAGGGTTAGTAACAGGAAAACGAAATTTTGAGAGTCTACATGAGCTATATAAAATAATGGTAGTGGAATTTGTGGTCCCACATAGAAAACCAATTTGTACACGTTTTAACAATAATTGAGTTGTGGTCCAGACTACTTTAGGAAAGTAAGGTGTCGGCAAGTTTGCCAAACTTATATTTGTAAAAAGAAAATAATTGAACAAACATCCGCATATCATACTTATCTTTAATCAACATCTTTTTATTCATCAATTATTTACATCTTTTCAATCTTTCAACAATTATTCACAATTATTAACATAGACTCACAATATTGCCAACTTGTTTAATTATATCATATCAAATAATATGTGTTACTGTGCCGTGATAATTATTGATTTAATAATGTGACATATTGTGCAGTTGTTACTGTAACAATTATTGAATCAATAATATGAAATATTATGCAATTATCACTGTAGAAATTATTGAATCAATAATATGAAAGACTATGTTATTACTACTGTAACAATTATTGAATAAAATACTGAGTAACTTCTTACTTAAGAATCAATAATCAGAGATATTGTGCAATACAGCGTATTACTGTGAAATAACGTGTATTGTTATACTTTCATCATCGGGTATTTCAACAGTTAACGGTAAAAGTTTTGCCGTCAAATTTTAAAATGGTTATTTCTGTCGCTTTCTATATCCGACAGTTATTTCGTTGTGGGGCCACCAATGATTGCGCCGTCGTACCAATATTCTTCGACAAAAAGAATATTCCCCGACAAAACAAATATTTTATGATAACTTGTTTGCTTTGTAAAATTTGCACATATCACCCATAACTATAGCATTTATTAAATTATCACCTTACTATTTAGAATAATAATTATATGAAAAATTGAATACTTTTATTTCATAAAATTCGAGGTCTTACATCAAGGATCTTCTCGACCAACTCTATTCTCTCCGAAAAGTTCCAACTTGTTGTGCCGTTTCGGTGTTAACAAAACGAGCACAAACGCGTGCAAGTATACACGGTCAACAAGTAATAAAGAGTAAGTAAAGTATCATTCCCACGGAGAATTAACTAATAAAAGCCACCAAGCACTAGCCCATAACCATTTCAATCTTATCTAAACGAATGATTTGATATATTGATTAAAAATATGAAATTAAACTAATACTAATTATCCCTAGAGTAAACTAGATAATGAAGATATGAGATTACAATTTCCTCTATTGATTCATTTAAATCAACACACTTCTTGTTAAGCCAAATTAATTATCATAGATTGTTAGTCGAGAACATGAAGGTAAGACAAGGCCATCTTTCGATGTACCAAATCCATATCACATATAATCCACAATTGATAGAATACGCATGAACACCCTAATTACCTAAACCACTATATGTCTATGTGATTTACAAATAATTAGGGCTTAAGCTCAAGTCCTCAATTGACTACAAGTAGTGCTTCGGTATATGTCTATCCTAAACAAAAATCATACATTCCAATTGCCATGTATAACATGCAATCACAAGCTATTAAGATCATATCTAAATCCATACTTCGTCTTTCAAGTTCATATGGATTATCACAGTAATCGATGGCCAATCAACTAAGTAATTAAGCATGAATCATAATAGATAATCCAATAACAATCAATAAGAATAACAAGGAAGTATATCAAAATAAACTACTCAATAGATTGCATTGCAATCCTAAAATAGAGTTTAACTCATAGTTGAATCAACTCTACAATCCACAATTTGAATAAACATTAGAAAATACAAATAGGAATCAAAGAGAAAATATGAATAAGAAAAGCAAATCTGATCTCTTGCTCCAAGTCTGAATCCGCAATATCTTCCAATTGCTTCAAGCCCCAAATCCAATCTAATCTAGGGTTCTACTCTAATCTAACCTAATCTAATGAAAAAGAAGAAGAGAACATGTCTATACTAATGATCCCTAAGGGTGGAATCCCCTCTAACCTACTAATATGTCTTTTCTTTTTAAGCCCTAATATGAATCCCCCCCTTTTGTTACGCTTCAATCGCACTCTTAAATGAAAAAATCAAGTCTGGTCGCGTTCAGGAGTGGCGCGGTCGCGCTAGAAAAGTCCTGGAATTGGGCGCGGACGCGCTGGAAATGTATATCAGATTTTTGGCCTGGGAAAGGGCGCTGGAGAGCTGGAAATGCACTACAACTTGGCGCGGCCGCGCCGCAGAAGTTCTGCTGCAGTGACCTCTTGTAGAACGGCCATAACTTTTGATCCGGGCGGAGTTACGGGGCCTACCACTATCAAATCGAAGTTATCGAAGATATCTATAACTTTCATTCTTTGATCATTGAGAAATAATGGACGGATGAAAGTCGAAATTGAGCTCCAAGTAACAGCTGTGCAATAGAAACCCAAAACTGTGAAGTTTAACGTCCGTTGGTACAAGGGTCATAACTCTCGTCTCCGAACTCTGATAGGGATGATTCAAGATGTTCTGAAAAGTTTAGAAGACGCTCTACAATGTGACCTAAGATCCAATCCAAGAACATAAAATAAGCATGAAACCCCCAAACGATGTCCATATTATAATTTCCTTCCCATTTTTTGCTTCAAATGTCACCAAGAGAGCTTCCAATACGAAATCTACAAAAACAAGCTAAAATGTATGAAAAGCTAATATAACACTTGAGTTTAAGCAACAAAAGAAGTGAGTTGATATCTAAATAAGTTGTTATAAATCACTTATCAAATACCTCCAAACTTAAACTGTTGCTTGTCCTCAAGCAAACACTCTAATTGACAAAATTAAACATTTCTAAATAAACTAAAATTGAGCAATGAGTTAATAAGTTTAAACAATGGTCTCAAAGATGCCAAAGCATGGTAACTCATGAAAGCATTCAAAACGTTGTAAGTCTAGAATTATAAATAGTTAGTCATATCATGCTTTAGGTCCCTTCCGTGTGTGTGTGTGCACCCAATTGCACTAAATCAATTATAGCTCGGATGAACTTATGCAACCATATTACCTTATGAAAGAGATCAAAATAAACTTCAAAAACTATATGCTTAACACATCACTCACCGCAAATGTATACAAATCACAATTTCCAAAAATATGAAATCAAAGGACTCTAGGTAAGTGCATTTTACGCTCCATCGTATCCTAAGTCCATTATTGTGGGTGAGTGTGTTTTACGCTCCATCTCAACTCAACGCAAGATTCCCAATATACAATTTTCTTTCTTTTGTCCTCAATTCATAGGAGAGTGCGTCTTACGCTCTATCTCCCCTAATCATGTGTTTATGAGTGAGTGCGTTTTACGCTCCATCTCAACTCACCACATGACTAACAAATCAAACTTGGATACATTTCTTCGAGTGATGTTTAAACGATTTCTAGAGTTTATAGATATCTCCCACAAGCATTTGGTAATATAAGCCTTCTCTAAGCATACAACTAGCTCAATACTTATGGGTAAGTGCATGAAAGTGAAAGGCCACATAAGCAACAATAACCAACAATGAGTTTAAGCACAACGACTAAGCAACATTTTTCTGCTTCCCATGAGTTAGAATCAATTAAAAATTTGTTGCTATCATTGACCATGAATAACTCAAATTAAAACAATGCTCAAGGGACACATCCTAAAAATAAATAATAATTTTTTTTTAATTGACAAAATATACAAAATATGACCTAAAATGCGACTATATGCAATATGAACCTAACTATATGCAAAATGAACCTAATACCCCCAAACTTAAAAATGACAATGTCCTCATTGGAGATAAATGGTTAGGAAACTCCCCTAGTTGGCCTCGTCATCGTCCTCCTCCTCAGCTTGTTATGGTGGCGTGTCTGGAGGGTTCGACCAAATGAATAGATGATATAAGGCTGGGTTGATTTTTTTTTTACACTTTTAAACTTCAGCAGTTTTTTGGGTATTGGTACGGGCGCGCTGATATTGGCCTTTAGGAGGGCGCAACCGCGCTACCCTGGTGTCTATCCTTAAATTTCTGCAGCAATATGGAACTAAGCAGCTAACTGACACGTGAGTTACTTCCTGCACAAAAGGGCATTAAAGATGAGACATATTCTTATCCCACAAACTCAAAATTAAACTATTTAAACTAAATGTATCCAAGAATTAAACATGGGGGGAAAATGATAGAAAGCACGTGATGGAGAATTAAACAAGTAGGGAGAGAGAGATTTGATGGGGTGCTTCCCATCTAGCGCTCGGTTTAAAGTCCGTTAGCTGGACTTTCTCTTTGACACCGCTATCCAATTCCCCTATGATAATTGAGGAACCCTCCATCCATTAGAACTGCAGTGTGCGTTGGGAGGTTCCCCTTCACGAGTGTCTTCGGATTGAAACCACCTAGCCTATTTCTTGTACTTGAATTCACCATTTTGAAGTTCGGATAGCTAGGCACTTCTTCCGTTGTGTTTGTAAATTGATTGGGGCATTGGGGCATAAACAACACAACGGACTCTTCTTCTATTTTCTCTTCCTCAGCCCACCATGGTTTCAAGAATGCTTCACTATCATACAGCCTTTTGCCTTCGATGTAACTACCAAGGGGACATGGATGTGCAAAATTCACTGGACTTTTCAACTTTATCGGAGAAGACACTTGGGGTATTATCACGGTTTGCTCACATTCATTATTTTCCATGTCCCCATTTGTCTTCTCAATATCCACGTCTTTCAGTTCATCTAGTTGCATGTGCACTTCGGGCTCTCCATCAGTTTCGGCATCCAGGTCATAGCACCAATTATTCTGAGGACCATTGTTCACGGCTTCAAATATTTGAGATGCTTGATTCTGAAGATTTTGAATTCTTATCCCTTGCTCAATCAATTCCTCCTTCATTAAAGCCATGCTAATTTGATCCGTCCAATTTTGAAGATTCTTAATGGACTTTGCCTGCTTAATCAAGGTCTCCTTCATTGATGCTATGCAACATTCTTCCTCTAATCTTGCCTTTTCTGTTTCAGCCTCGAAATCCATGTATTGAGGCTCATTGGTTGGATTTTGGAACGTGAATTCTGGTGCGTATGCTGGACTTGGATAGCAGAATTGGTCTTGATAATAGCTTTCTGAAGAATCTGGGTGATACCCCAAATCTTGATGATAATTGGGATACTCATCGTGGTTGAAGTAATCACCCCATACTGCACTTGTCCAAAACTGATGGGGCACTAATGACTCATATAGTTGCTAGCACAATAATCATAAGTAACTGTCGTCTCTCGACTCTGTTGGGTTGCAACAATGTCCAACTTCCTCGAGAGTGTCTCAAGTTGTGCTGATAATGTAGCAATGGGGTCTAGTCCATCATTCCATGTTTCCCTTGTTGATCCATCCTGGTGTAAAACCATGGATAAGCACTGAAATCCATGGTACCTAAAAAAGAGAGAATATAGGAAGAGAATTAACTTAAAATAAAAATGTTTAAATTAAGACTAATTTGATTGAAGCTAATGTTGGCAAAAATTTGTTAAACTAATTCCCCGGCAACGGTGCCAAAAACTTGTTGCGCCGTTTCGGTGTTAACAAAATGGGCACAAATGCGTGCAAGTATACACGGTCAACAAGTAATAAAGAGTAAGTAAAGTATCATTCCCACAGAGAATTAGATAATAAAAGCTACCAAGCACTGGCCCATAACCATTTCAATCTTATCTAAACGAACGATTTGATATATTGATTAAAACTGTGAAATTAAACTAATACTAATTATCCCTATAATAAACTAGATAATGAAGATATGAGATTACAATTTCCCCTATTGATTCATTTAAATCAACACACTTCCTGTTAAGCCAAATTAATTATCATAGATTGTTAGTTGAGAACACGAAGGTAAGACAAGGCCATCTTTTGATGTACCAAATCCATATCACATATAATCCACAATTAATAGAATACACATGAACACCCTAATTACCTAAACCAGTATATGTCTATGTGATTTACAAATAATTAGGGTTTAAGCTCAAGTCCTCAATTGACTACAAATGGTGCTTCGGTATATGTCTATCTAAGCACAAATCATACATTCCAATCGCCATGTAGAACATTCAATCATAAGCTATTAAGATCAGATCTAAATCCATACTTCATCTTTCAAGTTCATATGGATTATCACAGTAATCGATAGCCAATCAACTAAGCAATTAAGCATGAATCATAATAGACAATCCAATAACAATCAATAAGGATAACAAGGAAGTATATCAAAATAAACTACTCAATAGATTCCATTGCAATCCCAAAATAGAGTTTAACTCATAGTTGAATCAACTCTATAATCCATAATTTGAATAAACATTAGAAAATACAAATAAGAATCAAAGAGAAAATATGAATAAAAAAAGAAAATCTGATCTCTTGCTCCAAGTCTGAATCCTCAATGTCTTCCAATTGCTTCAAGCCCCAAATCCAATCTAATCTAGGGTTCTACTCTAATCTAACCTAATCTAATGAAAGAGAAGAAGAGAACATGTCTATACTAACGATCCCTAATGGTGGAATCCCCTCTAACCTAATGATATGTCTTTTCTTTTTAAGCCATAATATGAATCCCCCCCTTTTTTTACGCTTCAATCGCACTCTTAAATGAAAAAATCAAGTCTGGTCGCGTTCAGGAGTGGCGCGGTTGCGCTAGAAAAGTCCTGGAATTGGGTGCGGGCGCGCTGGAAATGTATATCAGATTTTTGGCGTGGGGAAGGGAGCTAGCGCGCTGGAAATGCAATACAACTTGGCACTGCCGCGCCGCAGAAGTTCTGCTGCAGTGACCTCTGGTAGAACAGTCATAACTTTTGATCCGGGCAGAGTTACAGGGCCTGCCACCTATCAAATCAAAGCTATCGAAGAGATCTACAATTTTCATTCTTTGATCATTGAGAAATAATGGACAGATGAAGGTCGAAATTGAGCTCCAAGTGACAGCTGTGCAATAGAAACCCAAAACTGTGAAGTTTAACGTCTGTTGGTACAAGGGTCATAACTCTCGCCTCCGAACTTCGATTGGGATGATTCAAGATGTTCCGGAAAGCTTAGAAGGCGCTCTACAATATGACCCAAGCTCCAATCCAAGAACAAGAAATGAACATAAAACCCCCAAATGATGTCCGGATTGCAATTTCCTTCCCATTTTTGCTTCAAATGTCACCAAGAGAGCTTCCAATATGAAATCTACAAAAATAAGCTAAAATGCATGAAAAGCTAATATAACACATGAGTTTAAGCAATAAAAGAAGTGAGTTGATATCTAAATAAGTGGTTATATAACCACATATCACAACTCAATCTACAAATAACTATCTCTCTGAGGCGAAATCTCTTGCATACGCCCTTAATCGAGCAAGTGAACACATTTTTGAAACCGAGCTCATTGACTGTCTCGTTGATGGTCTTGATGATTCTTTCAGTGGCTTTATTAAAGACTACTATGAACTGAATCCCTTATTATCATTGGATTTGTTTTCTAGCTTTCTTCATAGCTATGAAAAATTGCAAGAGCCGCTTTCATCAGTGTTGCCTAAGAATCCTCTCGGTCCATCATCCAAACTTCCACAAGTGCACGAAAGCATTATTGGTGATAGTGCTACTAAGTCTCTAAGTTCAAGTATTGATGTTCAAAATTCTGAATTAAATGCTTCAGCACAAGTTAAATCTCCATCAATCTCTCTTTTCTCTCCTACATTTTATAAAACTGATTCTTCTTTGCTTGATCAAAATTTGTATTTGGTTGTTCCTACTCAATGCCATGTCCAATGTAATACCCAAGAAATTCTGAATATTATTAAATGAATATATTAATGGAAATGAATATTTATTTGTATATAAATGTGTATGTGTTATGAGATGAGTTAACTCAATTATATTAAACTAAATTTATAATGATTGAGATAAGTGTGGAGTTTATGATAAGCTCAAAGAATGCCTTGTGTGGCACAGTGATGAGAAATATTGATGATTTAATTAATTAAAGAAGGAATTAATAAATAGATAATTAATTAATAATATATTATTGATTAATGGTAATTATGGGTGATAGCATATTAATTAATAAATAATTGGTTAATATTAAAAGGTTAATGTTTGTTCGAGTATTTGTTAAAGTGTAAAGTTATGTAATCGCATATTGTATAGTGACTACAACTATACAATACAAAGCATGAGGTGACTTTTGATAGAAACTATTGGGAGCTATCGTTTACACTCCTAAATTAACCTCACTTTCACTTCACGAATTTAAATAATTAGCACAGTAGTAAGCAAGGATCGATCCCACAGAGAGTAAGTTTGTTTTAGATTTATTCTACTATTTTAACAGAAAATAAAGATGGGGGATTTTTGAAATTGTTTTAAACTAAGAAAAACAGAATTTAAATAAAGAGATTAACCAAATATGTAAAAACTTCAGTTCTGTAGTTCAGTTTCACCAAGCACAGCAATCAATTAATCAAGTTATTATTCTTTACCATTCAATGAAACCATTAACCCTAGATAACAATAAGCTCTGCTATCCGAAATTCTCCTTAGATATTCACTGTATGAAACAAGCTCTTCACCAGATTCAACTAGCATATAACCTAGAACAAGCTCTCTAGATTTAATATGATAGAAGCATTAAGAAATAGAGAATTAGGCTAATCCAAGCAACAAACACATAAGCTCGATTTGTTTAACTTGTTTTCTGATAATCTTAGCAATACCCAAAAGCTTGTCCACAATTAGTATCACTAATTTACTACTTGTGATGAAGACAGATATCAATTACACGTAATACCAATCTTAATCTAACATATGATAATGATTAAATTAACTCAATTGGCCATATCAAATTAATTAGATCAATTAGCATGCAATCAATGAAAACAGATTATCAGAAGAAATTTCATACAAAAAGGAATAAATAATAATACTCAATTAATTAATTACTTGTAACAAGGTTCCACCTCCCTTTAGAACTGAATAAAGAAACTAGCCTGACATGCTCCAAGTCTGCACTTCAATGAGGTATGATAGTTGGTAGAAGATTGAATGAATAAAACCTTAACTATCATCCTCTATTTATAGTGCTAGACAAGGGCCTAAATCCTATAAGAACTAGGAATCCAAATCCTAAAAGGAACTACAATTATAACTAGTTTTCATAAAGAAATAGAATCTAATAAGGAAATAAAATCTCAGTCCAAAGAAGTCCTCATTCTAATAGTAATATCAATCCAATTCCATGTAGGAATCTCCAAATATTGAGAAAGTCAACTGCTGGTCAAACTCCTCTTCAATTCAACTCCAAATCAACTTGTTTCCATCCTTTTAGCTTTAATTCACCTGAAAACAATAAACAACTTATTAAGCTCATATACACATGAAACATGTAATAAAACCAAATGTAAAGGAATAAAAAATCATGAATATTGTGTACTTATCAAATTCCCCCACACTTAGTCTTTTATACGTCCTCGTGTAAACTAAAAGTTTAATTTCCAGAAACTCTACTCAACCATAACGTCAAAAGATTTTAAGATCAAATCATGATTATCAACACTAAACCCACAAAAACATGATCAACGCTTCATCAATCAACTCAAGATAAGTACCTCACCACTTCACCAATGAGTTTTATTAAGTTAAATTGTAACCACATAAGCCCTTGTCTATGATCCACATACTTACTCAACTTAGTTACCATGGAGCAAAAACCGTGCACACCACTCAAAAACTCAAAACATACTTTTTCTGCTTTATTTTTTATCAGAATCTTTTCATTTTAATTTTTTTTATTTTCGGTGAATGCATTTTATGCTCCGTTTCACCTTCCTCAATCATTCTTTTGTAAGTGAGTGCATTTTATGCTCCATCTCACTTATCCGCACGTGTTTATGGGAGAGTACGTTTTACGCTCCATCTCATCCCACCACATGACTTCTCTTGTGTTTCTTTTTCAACAATTTCACTGGTTTCTAATTTTTCTTATTATTTTTTTCACATGGTCCTGCAAAACGCTTAAGCAGTTCAATAGTTCTAGAGCATGAGATTAGTGCACATAGACAACTCCACAGATAACTTAGCCAACTAAGCATATATCACATGTTCAAGTGCTCATGAGACACAAATTCAATTTAAATCAATTACTATGGATCATGACTTAGTTTTTCTCAATCATTAACCAATTAAGCACTAAACAGATTTTGAATTTTTAGCATTGATTCTCATTTTTGACTTTAACCTTCGAACACATAGGTAAAATAGAATTATGGAAATCAAATTTTTCAAAAAAAAATTTCAAGGCATCAAGATGGTCCTATTTCATTTCAAAATTGGCAGATTAAATATCCCTAAATATAAAATAGAAACCTAAATCTCTCCCCCCCCCCCCCCCCCACACTCAAACCTTACATTGTCCCCAATGTAAGAAAATCATGCAAAGAAGAAAGAACTACAACTAACAAATTAAAAAGAAAAGGGATAGAAAGATCAAATCTGAATTCTTGGGTTGCCTCCCAAGCAGCTGCCCTTGTTTATTGTCATTGGCCTGACATCTTCCCTCTCGTTCTATGTAATTGGAGTTGTGAACTTCAAGTGGATTGGTAACAGTTTCTTCCTTAATTGAGGAACATTGTGTACTTCATGATTTTGCTCCTTTCCAGCCACGAAATCCTCCTCGTATAATTGTATTCGATCAAAAGATTCCTGCACTAAATAATCCACAACATCAATAAAAAAAACAGATTTAATATTATCAAGATACCTTTTAGCCTGATCTGCGTTGAACTGGAACTTTGCATTGTCCAATTCCATGGTAAAGGTACGATGGTGTGTAGCACTCCTTGTTTCTGTTAGTTGTACTGATGGAGATGAATCCACGTCTTTCTTGTCGAGATCTGCAGAATTTATTAAATTATTCTCTTCTTCCTCTTGTTCATTCTCTTCGTCAAATTCCATATTACAGTCCGTTCCCGGAGTAAGCACTGAATCCTCCTGCTCCTCTTCGTCAAATCCCATTGTACTGAAGTTCTCAACAAACGGAGGAGGTAACTCCTCGAAGCCTTGAGATTCCAACCTCCCTACTTTGGTTGCAAGCTGACCAACTTGATCCCTCAGATCTTGAACAGAAGTTCTTGTCTCCTGCTGGAACTGCTGTGTCTGACTCATGAACTGTAGTGTTCGGCTCATGAATGCCTTGAACATATCCTCCATAGATGTCCCAGAATTGACAGGTACTTCTTGGTTTTCTGTGTGGTACTGAGGTTGAGTCTGCTGAAGATCTTGCTGCATACTTGAAAGGACAGGTTGCATTGGTGGCCTAGTACCTTCATAGCTCAAGTCAAGATGATCTCTCCATCCGGAATTGTGAGTTTCTGCCCAAGGATCACATTGATGTGGATTTTGTCTGAAGAATGCCCCTACAGCATTAACTTGATGAACAATTACATCCTCTTGCACTATGGGACAATCATTTGTTGTATGCCCTGATTTTGAGTAAATTCCACATACTTTTGCAACCGGTACGTTTTCTATTGTTAATTGTTGCACCACAGCAGTTAAGTTAAAAATCTGTTGTGCCAATTCACTCGTGCTTACCTCACTTACTCTTTGTGGAGCATGATCGTATTGTTGTGAGTTAGCGGCCATGTTTGCAATCAAATTTCTTGCAGCCTCCGGTGTCTTGTCTACTAATGCTCCTCCACTAGCCGCATCGATCATACTTCTTTCCGTTGGTATCAATCCCTCGTAGAAGTACTGAATCAAGTGTTGCTCTTCAATTTGGTGGGGAGGGCAGCTGGAACACAACTTCTTGAACCTTTCCCAATACTCGTAGAGAGTTTCTCCATTGAACTGACTAATTCCACATATCTTCTTCCTTGAATCGGCAACTCTTGATGCAGGAAAATACTTCTCCAAGAATAACCTTTGCATATCAGTCCATGATCGTATCGATCCTGAAGGAAGATAGTATAACCAGTCTTTAGCCAAATCTGCTAATGAGAAAGGAAAAAGTCTAAGTTTGATCTGCTCCTCTGACACTCCTTGTGATTTCATCGTGGAACACACCATATGGAACTCCTTTAGATGCGTATACGGATTTTCACCTGTTAGACCACGAAAAATAGGCAAAAAGCGAATTAGTCCGTAGTTAAGTTCAAAAGCAACTTCTACGGTAGGATATTTAATACACAGGGATGGATGATCAAGGTCTGGAGAAGCCAGTTCTTTTAAAGTCCGGTTGTTGTTCGGCACCACCATCTTTTCCTTTTTAAGTATTGGAACAAGAGCTTCTTTTGTATCTGCAATTTTCTCTATCTCTTGATCAAAATTAGAGTGAGAGGATTGAGTTATAAAACAAAAAGAAAAAAAATAAAATAAAAAGAAAATAATAAAAATAAACGAAAATAAAGAATAAACAAAAACAAATAACACTCCCCGGCAACGGCGCCAAAATTTGGGAGCTATCGTTTACACTCCTAAATTAACCTCACTTTCACTTCACGAATTTAAATAATTAGCACAGTAGTAAGCAAGGATCGATCCCACAGAGAGTAAGTTTGTTTTAGATTTATTCTACTATTTTAACAGAAAATAAAGATGGGGGATTTTTGAAATTGTTTTAAACTAAGAAAAACAGAATTTAAATAAAGAGATTAACCAAATATGTAAAAACTTCAGTTCTGTAGTTCAGTTTCACCAAGCACAGCAATCAATTAATCAAGTTATTATTCTTTACCATTCAATGAAACCATTAACCCTAGATAACAATAAGCTCTGCTATCCGAAATTCTCCTTAGATATTCACTGTATGAAACAAGCTCTTCACCAGATTCAACTAGCATATAACCTAGAACAAGCTCTCTAGATTTAATATGATAGAAGCATTAAGAAATAGAGAATTAGGCTAATCCAAGCAACAAACACATAAGCTCGATTTGTTTAACTTGTTTTCTGATAATCTTAGCAATACCCAAAAGCTTGTCCACAATTAGTATCACTAATTTACTACTTGTGATGAAGACAGATATCAATTACACGTAATACCAATCTTAATCTAGCATATGATAATGATTAAATTAACTCAATTGGCCATATCAAATTAATTAGATCAATTAGCATGCAATCAATGAAAACAGATTATCAGAAGAAATTTCATACAAGAAGGAATAAATAATAATACTCAATTAATTAATTACTTGTAACAAGGTTCCACCTCCCTTTAGAACTGAATAAAGAAACTAGCCTGACATGCTCCAAGTCTGCACTTCAATGAGGTATGATAGTTGGTAGAAGATTGAATGAATAAAACCTTAACTATCATCCTCTATTTATAGTGCTAGACAAGGGCCTAAATCCTATAAGAACTAGGAATCCAAATCCTAAAAGGAATTACAATTATAACTAGTTTTCATAAAGAAATAGAATCTAATAAGGAAATAAAATCTCAGTCCAAAGAAGTCCTCATTCTAATAGTAATATCAATCCAATTCCATGTAGGAATCTCCAAATATTGAGAAAGTCAACTGCTGGTCAACCTCCTCTTCAATTCAACTCCAAATCAACTTGTTTCCATCCTTTTAGCTTTAATTCACCTGAAAACAATAAACAACTTATTAAGCTCATATACACATGAAACATGTAATAAAACCAAATGTAAAGGAATAAAAAATCATGAATATTGTGTACTTATCAACTATATAATAAGATTAATGAGTTATATGAGTTACATAAATGAGACTAATGTGAGAATGTTATTGGTATAGTACATTAACGTATACTATATGGAATATTAAGTTAAAGTATGTAAATAATTGATATTTCATGAGTAACATAATTGAAATAATAATAAAGAGGGTTGGGATAATGTAGTATGTCACTATTCAATTAAATCATAAATTGACATTATTAAAATGTACATAGATTATATATCAATGTGTATACATATACCCCAATTTGCTACCATGTAATGTTATTGTGACATTAAATTATAACCTAAGTATATATTATATAATCTAAGTGGGCTTATATATGTAACCTTAGTATGTGGGATTCGCAAATGCTGAAGATATGTTGGCTTGTCCCAAATTAAGAGTCCCTTATTCTCTCCTACACGTGAAAGGCTACAAGCATATTCCTTCTTCTTCTCCCAAGTTCATAAACTAGTTTCAACCAAATGATGGCAAAGGGGAGTGGATTGATGTGGTGGGTGGCAACTATTCCACCAAACATTGGTTGTCCATCATCTTCTTCCTTCATCTCTTGGTTTAATTCCTTGTGCAAAGCTTTGGTATGGATAAGCAATTCTCTATAAATAGAGCTCTCCCCTTCTCATTTCGTTTTGCTAGATTAATTTGCTTAGTTGCTATAGAGAGTGTGTGGGAGTAATTTGATTTTTGAAGAGAAGTTCTGTCCAATTCAAAGCAAAGGTATAACATGATATTGTTTTGATTAATGTGTGAATATACATGAATTCTTGCTAATTAGGTTGGTAACTGTTATTCATGAGTTATCTAAGCTTGTAAGCATGTTTGAGAGCAATGTAGTTGGTCTAGTTGCAGGAATTAGCAAAGTTGTACTGAGGCTCTGCAGAAGCAGAGCCATTTTTTTGCTTCTACTCGAAGTGGCGCAGCCGCGCCACTTCTATAGCACATAACCGCGCGACCGCGCCGACTGCCAGTCATGGATACTGATTTTGTTGGACTGGAGTTAATCTGAGCATGTCATGTTAGTTAGAATATGCATGTAAATCACCTTAACATGTGGAATAAGGTTGCTATGTATATAGTAAGCCATGTTAGTTTGTTTTAGTTTGAATATTTCAAAGAAAGCTTAAAGAATTGGAAACTAGTTTTGATAAACATTGTGTAATACATGTTCTGACTTTATGTGCAAATGTATTACGTTCTGATATGCCTTGACATGTGACAATATGTTAGTTATATTATTGAAGGTAAAATAGACTATCCAAGCATGAGTTGAAATAAGTTTTCAAGTAAAAGACTATACTTGCTATGTGTACAATAAGCCATGTATACTTGAATTCCTAACTCAGTATCATGGTTTGATTACATATATACATGCATAAGAAAGTGTGGAAGCATGTCATAGAGTATATGAACTTACCTTGCATGCTTGAATAAATTTTAATGACCTACAAAGGGAAACTTATAGTTTCAAAAACAAACTTGATGAACTATTTACACTTTGAGTTTGAAACTTGTGAGTATGCTTGTGTGTTCTAGTTATGCATATACGAAAATATGAGGAATAGTAAGTGGAGTAGCTTTGCATGCTTGCTGGCTTAACATGAGATTTTTAAAAGAAATCTTGAAAACTAGTTTTGTCGATAACTACATTGCAAGTATTCTAAATTAATGTGACTTCATGATTAGGTGTGTCATGCCTATAGATATGATTAACATGAATTCCTAGTTAGTCTTATGCATTGTAAAATAGTTGGGCATGAAATATGACAAGTCAAAGTGAAGTAGGATTTCATAACTTGAAATACTTGACTAATCTAATGTGAGCATGTATAGTTGAGACCTATCGACCACGTAGCATATGTATAAGGACTAAACATGAGAGACCTTGACTAAGGAACATTTAAACGCCTTGATTGAACGCAAATGGATATCAAACTATATTAAAGACAAAATGGGGTCGGACCTAGTTATAAAACATCCTGACTTGTGGGTTTTACGTAAATCGTTGTCTAAGTGCATTGTTGGGTTAAGCCTGATTTTTGCAGAGGCAACCCTGTCTTGATCTGAACCAGGAGCAGTGCGGTCGCGCCACTCCTTAGTTCAAATCAAGCGCGGCCACGCCGACTTGCAGTATTGTCTGACCTTTCTGTTTGTGAGATGAGATTGATGTATGCTTATATGATTGTCCTAATCTGTAAAATATGTCCAAAACGTTGTTCAAAGTAACGATGAGCATGCTAAGCAATGAAACCATATTAAATTAACAAAGTAAACTTCAAATGTTAAGTCCAACAATAGTTACGAACTATGTCAATTGGATTCA
This sequence comes from Panax stipuleanatus, assembly GCA_020205555.1. Lineage (NCBI taxonomy): Eukaryota > Viridiplantae > Streptophyta > Magnoliopsida > Apiales > Araliaceae > Panax > Panax stipuleanatus. The sequence continues at coordinate 106,716,322 of CM035124.1, read as the reverse complement.
TAGTGACTTATAATCTGATTTCATGATACATATGTTAAGTACGTAATGACGTATGTATAGAGTTACAATACTAAGTGAGAACCATATGTGTATACTTGATTTACATATCAAGTTTATGTGATCAAAGGTTTATAACTAATGAACATCCTATATACGTAAATATATTATAATAAGATTCGAAAAGCGTTGATAAGCTATACTTTGGTAAACTACGCTTAAGGCAAGTTCCCTAACTTACACTCTTTTACTGTGCAAGTATCCTATCCTTGTGTTTACTTTATTTAAGGAACATTGTAAGCAAGTTTCTAACCTTACTCTTTATTGAGCATTCATTAAGCTTGCGCTATTATTGTCGTACAAGTAAACTATTGGAATTGCGATTCATGTTTTATAACTTAAATATTTCGTGAACAAGATAAAGTCAATTTATATCCTTCGAACTTTAAATCTTGAGTATTGAACTTATAAAGAGTGGTCTATGCCATTTGATTCGGCTAGACTTATATCATGATTAGGAAGCTATCCAAACCAATTGATTGGTGCGGAGTCTTATATTGACTGAGATGAACAACCTTCTTTAAAGGGAAATTATATATTGTCGGGAGACCGACGTGCACATTTTAGTACGATTGAATGATATGCATACCGTAGGGTACTTTAGGCTAATCACCTGTTGTACTTATTTTTATTGGATTATCAGTATATTTTTGTTAATTCTAGTGAAGTTCATAGTCCTTAGCGACTGCTCAGTATTCAATTATATTGAAATCTTAAACTGATTTAGCATTGAATCATATTGATATCTTTCTATCCTTAGCGACTAATATTGAGAACTGTTAATATTCTTGCTATCCTTGAACTATTATATCCTGTTATACCCTTTTGGGATTCGAAAACTATATCATTCACCCTTATTGTTATATTACTTGCTGAGCAAACTTGTTGCTCATTCTTGCTTTTCCTAAAAACATTTTCAGTTAAGGCAGAGCAGGGTGGACCTTCGGGAGTCGATAATGGCAAGGGCAAGGCTACCGACTAGCTAGCCCCTTTTATGTTCTAGATATTATGATGTTGTATTATGTCTATTAAGATGATGTATTAAGACTGATTCTGAACTATGTTTAAGCTTAACTTAGATTATGTAATAAGTCGGTATTTGATATTATTATGTAATCTATTAAGTATGTAGGTTGCGAGACTTGGGGGAATAAATATAATAAATCATTGTATATTATTCTAGGTTATCCGTTGTAATTGTATGATTTTAGTAATTATTGTATTATCGTGAAAAAGTGACGAACCGAATTCGAGAGACCAGTGGCGGTCCGAATTTGGGAGCGTCGCAGGTTGGTATCAAAGCTATAGTTATAAACCTTAGGAACGAGTGTCCTTAGATTATAACTTAGGAGAACTTAGAGGTTAGGAGGAGATAAAACTCATGTAGAGTTTTTCTTGAGAGACTTAGTATGTTATGAAATGTAACTTCATTTTATACAATGAACTTATGTTTTATTTAACATTCTAATTGAGTTGTTGTTTGTTTGTCTTGTGTTTGTGATTGTAGGATGGCAGACACATAAGTACCTAGTAAAGTGGTCGAGGAGGAGCCCAGAGATATATATGTAGTATACGAGGCGCCTCTAGAGGCTGTGCCAGTGCAGGAAGTTGTACCATCCGAGTCTAACGACGAGGATGAGATTGAGGTGGAGTTTGATCCAGAGGAGGAGCCTATGGAGGATGATCGTGTTGAGGATGAGCCTACAGAGGAGGAGCCCATGGAGGACTCTTACGAGCCTAACCTGGAGGAACATATGCTGGGGGAGTACGAGGAGCGTATTCTATAGTTGGACTGCAGAGTCCAAGAGCTGGACGCTGATGCCCAGGAGAGAGAGTCTGAGTTCCAGAAGCTGAGAGATGAGGACCATCAGAGGAAGCTGGCCATGCAGGAGTTAGAGGTAGAGATTGCTTACCGCAGGGAGACAGGGATCCAGATGGGAACCTTATTCCACAGGTCAGTATCCAGAAATGTAGACTTGGCTGGAAAGTTAGAAGAGGTCGAGCAGAGGGAACTGAATGAGAAGACTGAGAAGGAAGCACTCCGTACTCAGCTAGAATTAGAGGTGATGGATAGGATTCACTTCGAGGAGAAGTGGGAAGCAGCGAATGAGAGAGCAGACGACTTGGAGGATGAAGTCAGATGCAAGAAGAGGAAGATGAACAAGATGGGTTATGTGTTCCATTCATCTTTCGAGAGGGTGATCGATGATGTATACCACTACCCAGCGGAGCAGGGACAGACCCTACATACCTTGAGCCGAGAGTTGATGGCGTACGTAGCGCAGATCGAGTACAAGAGCGCTGTGGAGCGTGGGATGATGGGATGAGACCCTTAGTCAGTCTAGCCGTAGTATTAGTAGTATTTACCTTATGTGATATATATACTATGTTGTAATCCCAACTTCTTGTGTAAAGTGTGGGATAGTTATGTAACCGAGTAAGTTTTTGTTAGAGGGGTAGTATGGTAGTATGTTAGTATTCCCTGTCTTTTGTGATATTAGGGGATATATGTGATAACATTTATAGAAATATGCTAAGGATGATCATGTAATGAAACGATTTGGCATATGAATATAAATGAAGTTTATTTCAGAAACGTGTTATAAATTTTATTCTTTTGGTATTAAAGAAATACTTAAGTGATATGATTGAGTAATAATAAAATGAAAATTTGTGATGCATAAAATGCCGCCCAAACATAGATTGACTGCACCTGAGGAGTCAGTAAATAATGAAAGGGAACAAGTAGACCCGATCCAAAAGCTAGTTGATATGTTAGGAGAGGCTCTTAGGGGAAGGAACAACAAACCCGTTCGCCCCAACCCTCAAGCTGTTCCAGTGACAAGTTTGAAGGACTTTAGGAGTGTAGGACCCCCAGAGTTTGAGGGTACTACCGACCCAATTATCGCACAGACCTGGATTAAGGAAATCGAGAAGGCTTTCATCATCGCTCGAGTGGGGGAAGACCAGAAGATAATATTTGCTACGTACATGATGAGGGGCGAAGCCAACTACTGGTGGGAGGATAATCAACAAAGAGCAGGGGAATGGCTAATCGCATGGGAAAGATTCAAGAAGCTATTTTTCAAGAACTACTTCCCGAAAAGCATTAAGAATTGGATGGAGGTTAAGCTCTTAGAACTGAAGCAATGTGATATGACGGTGGCGCAGTACGCGGCTAAGTTCAATGAACTAGTGCGACTTACAGAACACCAAGTGAGAGACGAAGAAAGAAAGGGGAGACGTTTTGAACAAGGGCTAAAGTCGTGGCTGTTTAACAAGGTATCAGCTCTTCAAATTGATTCCTTTTCAACATTACTAGAGAAGGTGATCATTGCGGAAGGCGGCAGTGAGGCCTTGAGTCTGTACAATAAGGAAAAGAAAGGAAAGAGTACTAGAGGAGAGAACCGCGGAGGAGGAAGCAGCAGTGGAGGAAGCAATCTGGGTAAAAGGAAGTGGGAAAACAACAACAACAACAAAAACAACAACAATCAGTCGGGAAACTTTCGTGGAGGATTTAAGAAGAGGGCAGACGGATGCCCAAAATGTGGAAAGAATCACCAAGGTGAGTGCTGGAAGGGACGCAGAACATGCTACAACTGTGGACAGGAGGGTCACATTTCGTCCAACTGCCCAAAATCAAAAAAGATACGAGGATGCTTTGCATGTGGCTCGACGGAGCACCGAATTAAGGACTGCCCAAAGAAGGGAAGTGGCGGAGGTAGCAGCCAACAAGGGGGAAACAAACTGATGATCAGCGAGCTGGCACAATCCAATTGCCCAACCGCCAGAACCTTTAACATGACCGTCCAGGACGCAGTGGCTGCGAAGGACGTGGTGTCAGGTATAATCCCAATCAATGATATAAATGCATATGTATTATTTAATTCGGGTGCCACCTGTTCTTTTGTATCTAAAAAATTTTCTAGTAGACTTAATACACCCCGAGAACGATTAGAAGATCCCTTGAACATAGAAGTTACGAATAAGGAAGTGATCCCTATAGAATATGTTTATCGAAATTGTCACGTAAACCTTAGAGAACATGAACTGAGCGTAGACTTGATTCCAATTAGATTTGGAGAATTTAACGTAATACTGGGAATGGATTGGTTATATAACCATGCAGCGATAATTGACTGTCAGAATAAGTGTGTGAACCTTCAGACTTCGAGTAAGTCTAAGGTAGTGTTTTATGGTAGCTCATCGCTTAAGCAATCGTGTTGTGTTACGATGATGCAAGCCAAAAAATTATTAAGGAAATGATGTGTAGGTTACTTAGCTTACATTGTAGATACTCAAAAAAAGGGAGTAAAAATTAAGGATATATCCGTAGTGAATGAATTCCAAGATGTATTTCGGATGATCTGCCTGGTCTTCCGCCAAACAGAGAAATCGAATTTGTAATAGACTTAGCAGCGGGAACGGCACCGACTTTGAAAGCTCCATATCATATGGCGCCAGTAGAAATGAAGGAATTAATGATACAACTGCAAGAGTTATTGGATAAGGGTTACATACGACCAAGTGTGTCTCCTTGGGGAGCACCAGTGTTATTCGTTAAGAAAAAAGATGGGTCGATGAGGCTCTGTATCGATTATCGAGAATTGAACAAAGTAACGATTATGAACAGATATCTGTTGCCGAGGATAGACGACCTATTTGACCAACTGAAAGGAGCAAAGTGTTTTTCGAAGATAGACCTACGAATAGGTTATCACCAACTGAAGGTACGGGATAAGGACATACCAAAGACTACATTTCGAACCCGTTATGGACATTACGAGTTTTTGGTAATGTCGTTCAGATTGACTAATGCTCCAGCAGCATTCATGGACTTGATGAACTGAGTCTTCAAGCCATACTTGGATAAGTTTGTAGTAGTTTTCATTGACGACATCTTGATCTCCTCAAAGACCGAGGAAGAGCACGCCAAACATCTAAAGATAGTTCTAGAAGCGCTAAGAAAGGAGAGGATGTATGCGAAATTTTCTAAGTGTGAATTTTGGATGGAGAAGGTTCAATTCTTAGGTCACGTGGTGGATAAGAATGGAATCTCAGTAGACCATGCAAAGGTTGAGGCAGTAAGTAATTGGGAGCAACCGAGAACACCAACGGAGGTGAGAAGTTTCTTAGGGTTAGCTGGGTACTATCGAAGATTCATCCAAGATTTTTATAAGATAGAAACTCCGTTGACAAATCTGACGAGGAAGACGGTGAAATTTGTATGGGCAGACAAATGCGAAGAATGTTTTCAAGAGTTGAAGAAGAGATTAAGCGAGGCACCTGTGTTGTCATTACCAGATGATGCGGGAAATTTTATGGTGTATAGTGATGCATCGCACAAGGGACTTGGCTGTGTGCTTATGCAGCATGGCAAGGTCATTGCATATGCATCACGATAATTAAAGGACTACAAAAATAATACCCTACTCACGACCTAGAGTTAGCGGTAGTAGTTTTTGCGTTGAAGATTTGGAGGCATTATTTGTACGGAGAGAAATGTGAGATATACACGGACCACAAAAGTCTGAAATATATTTTCACACAGAAAGAGTTGAATATGCGTCAGAGAAGGTGGCTAGAATTGATCAAGGATTATGACTGTGATATTCTTTACCACCCGGATAAAGCAAACGTAGTTGCCGACGCTCTGAGCAGAAAAGGAAGAGAGAAATTGTTTCATTTGTCGACTCAAGACGAGTTAATAAGAGAGATGGAAAAATTAGAGATAAAGGTAAAAGGACTGGAGAGCTCTGAAGTAAAGTTGTTCGTTATGGAAGCTTGTCCGACATTTTTGGATAGAGGGAAGGAATCACAAGAGAAAGATGAAGAGTACGAGAAAATTAGAAAGAGGATCGCAGAAAATGGAGAGGAAAGATTCAGAATGGATAAAGACGGCATCTTGAGATTTGAAGGGAGAGTGTGGGTGCCAGCGGTAATTGAATTGAGAGAAGAGATTTTGCATGAGGCACACAATACAACGTATTTCGTTCATCCGGACAAAAATCAACTTTGTGCTAATTATCAACTTTATAATTCCATGTATGAATTGATGTGAGAATTGGATCATTTTTCTGGACAAAAATCGTTTTCTGCAAGTTTCTGCGGCGAACGACGCAGCTGCGCAGCCTCCCAGTTCATTACTAGCGCAGTTGCGCCAGTCTGCAAAAACTGCTGCTTTCGTCTACCTGCGCAGATGCCCAGTTCATTACAGGCGCAGCTGCGCCGGTACCTGGACAGACCCTGAAAATTGATTTTAATTAATTAAGTAAACTGTTTATTTAATTGATAAAGTTTTAAAATAAAGAAGTTTATTTTATCTGAAATATGATTTCAGAATGCTAAAATTAAAGGAGTTTAATTTGGATTTATTTTTGATTAAAATAAAAGAGTTTATTTTGTTTCAAAAATAAAATTTAGCAAAACTTTTGTCCATTAAATAACATCGATCCATATATGGAATAGCATTGTTATTCATGAGATGAATGGATATTTATTGATGCATATGTTGATGTGTATGATAATAAATGGGGTTGATTATGGACTATGACCAATGTGATTGGATTTTATTTTGGATGAATGCTTGAATGTATGGGTTTTATAAAATGGGGTCTGCGTACCTCGTCTTCTCTAGTTTTATTCTCGATGTAAATTCTATCTCCTTTCTATGTACTTCCCCTTGACTGCTGATCAAGGTTTCTATTTAATTTTAAAATAAGTTAATGTAATAGAGATAGTTAGAATTATTTTGAAGAAATTGGAGACCAAGGAGCAAGGAGCGCGTGAAGACCCATTTGTATGGAGCCCAGGTTTAAATGTAATAGTTACATTTAAAATTTAAATTCTTGCACTCCTAGGTTTGACCTTTTGGTTCACTTGGTGGCTCTAGTGAACCAAACTAGAATAAAAGTCCATAATCAATCCGGGTAGAATATAGTATTCTATATCGCATGCTAAATATTATATATATTATATTTTATACAAACATGCTTCGCATGTTTAATAAAATGAAGCGTATTTTATATATATATGTGCATGCGCGCTTAAAAGATGAGACAAATAATAACAAACCCCTCAAAGAAATGATATTAAGTCTGAAGCGTTCAAATGATATTTGGAATATCGAACGTCGCCTTCTAGCATGATTAGTTAATAGAGTATTAAATATTTAATATGAGTTTGTTGTGCTATCCACAAGGCGAGTATTGAATATTTAAGATGTTAATTAATCACATTTGATGCTTATCAAGAAATTTGAACGATCTAGTCTTGTTGTGCTATCCACAAGGACGAAAATTTTTCTTTTTGAATTTATGGAAGTGCTAGGCTGGACTTAACTTAAATCATTTTAGTTCGGATGTGCACACACATGACCATTATGATTTAAGAGGCAAAATAAAAGGAGTTACATGGTGATATAATTGACAAGAGTTGTCTACCTATTTATTTGTATATCGCTTGTTGTGCTATCCACAAGGTTATATACATTTGAAATTGGATCCTTAATCTCACTAGCAAATCTTTAATTAGATGTTGCCGAACTATATGAGTGAGGGTAATATAGTTTGATGAAAATAGTGGGAGATACCAATTTAAAATAAAGACCTAAATTTATTTTGGTATGCAAAGTTAATAAAATGAATGTTTGCTAAAATGTTGTCTTTTCACATGCAGAATTTTAAAAATGTCAAAATCACTAATCTCACTACGAAGCATACTTGATGCAAATAAGCTTACCGGCCCGAATTATGAGGACTGGCTAAGAAATCTGAGAATTGTTCTCACTGCTGAAAAGATTTCTTATGTCCTAAATTCCACTATCCCTGAATATGTTTTAGAAACAGCCTCTGAGGAAGAGATTGCCACTTTCAATAAGTGGTAAGATGATGCATCTGTGGCTCAATGCATCATGCTCGCATCCATGAATAACGAGCTTCAGCGTCAGCACGAAAAAATGGATGCTCCTGCTATGCTGCTTCACCTCAAGGAGTTGTATGGTGAACAGAGTAGGACTGCTAGATATGAGATATCTAAGGAGCTCTTCCGATCTCGGATGACCGAGGGCACTACCGTCGAGACTCATGTTCTGAAGGTAATCAATTTGATTGAACGCCTTGGACAGCTTGGGTTCGTCATGGATGGGGAGTTGAGTCAAGACTTGGTCTTGCAGTCACTCCCTGAGACCTTCTCGCAGTTTGTGGTTAATTTTCACATGAATAAGCTAGATGTCAGCTTACCTGAGCTGCTTAACATGCTGAAAACTGCAGAAGGTCACTTCTCATCCAAGAAGAACCATATCTTGATGGTGGATTCTTCCAATAAAAGGAAGAGGCCCAAGGTGTCTTCTGAAAAGAAGAAATCTAAGAAGGCTAAGGGAAAAGGGAAAGAAAAGGAGCAAAAGAAACCTGAACCAGCTAAAGGAATGTGCTTTCATTGCAATGAGCCGGGACATTGGAAGAGGAACTGCAAGAAGTTTCTAGCAGAGAAGAAGCTTGGAGAAGCTTCGACTTCCAATCAAGGTTTTTTTATGATTGAAATTAATTTTTCTGAAAGTCATAATTCTACTTGGGTATTGGATACCGGCTGTGGTTCTCACATATGTAATACTGTGCAGGGACTGGTCAGAAGTAGAAAGCTGAACAAAGATGAGGTGATCCTACGAGTGGGAAATGGAGCAAAAGTTGCTGCATTAGCTGTAGGAACTTATTGTTTAGCAATGCCTTCAGGCAAATTCATTTATCTTAATAATTGTTATTATGTTCTGAATATTATTAAAAACATTATTTCAATTTCTGTATTGGATATGGAAGGTTTTGACGTTATTATAAAGAACAATGGTTGTTCTATTTATAAAGACGATGTTTTATATGGTATTGGAAATTTGCGAAATGGACTTTATACACTTGACTTGCAAGAAAATATATTTCAAATTGAACAAATTAAGAAAAGGAAAAGAGATGATATTAATTATACCTATATGTGGCACTATAGACTCGGTCATATCAATGAGACAAGATTATCCAAGTTGCATAAAGATGGGCTCCTCGAGCTATCTGATTATGAATCATATCCAACTTGTGAATCTTGTCTCATGGGTAAAATGACTAAATCTCCTTTTAGTGAAAAAGGGGAGAGAGTTACAGAGTTGTTGGCATTGATTCACACAGACGTTTGTGGACCTATGACAACAAGTGCACGGGGTGGGTATTCTTATTTTATTACTTTCACTGATGATCACTCAAGATTTGGATATGTGTATTTAATGAAATACAAATCAGAATCATTTGAAAAGTTCAAAGAGTTCAGAAGTGAAGTAGAGAAACAAACGGGCAAGAGTATTAAGATACTTCGATCAAATCAAGGTGGAGAATACTTAAGCAGTAAGTTTCTCAATTGTCTCAGAGAAAATGGCATAATCTCACAATGGACTCCTCCAGGTACACCACAGTTAAATGGAGTATCTGAAAGGAGAAATCGAACACTGTTGGACATGGTTCGATCCATGATGAGTTTTACCGACCTTCCAATTTCCTTCTGGGGATATGCCCTAGAAGCGGCTGCATACCTACTTAACAAGGTACCTACCAAATCCACCCCAAAGACTCCATATGAGATGTGGAAAGGGAGGAAACCAAATCTTAAGCATGTTAAGACTTGGGGTTGTCCAGCTTATGTCAAAAAGTTTGAAAATGATAAGCTACAGACTAAATCCGATAAGTGTAGATTTGTGGGATACCCTAAAGAAACCGTAGGGTATTATTTCTATCATCCAACTGATCAAAAGGTGTTTGTTGCGAAACATGCTACCTTCTTGGAGAAAGAGTTTATCCATGAAGGGGTCAGTGGGAGGAAGATATATCTTGAAGAAGTTCAAAGTTACCACGGACCAAAGTCAGGTACCTAACCAAGTAGAAGAACCTACTGTACCACACCATGTTCGTAAATCTGTAAGAGTACCGAAGATACCTGAGAGGTATGGATTCGTTATAGAGGATGACGATGAGGTACACATCATGAATGATGATGATCCATTGAATTACGAACAGGCTATGAGTAATAAAGACCCAGGGAAATGGCTTGAAGCCATGAAATCCGAAATGGACTCCATGTATGAAAACAAAGTATGATCTTTGGTTTCACCACCTGAAGGTATTAAACCTATTGGGTGTAAATGGGTTTTTAAGAAAAAGACTGGAGCAGACGGAAAGTTAGAGACCTATAAGGCCCGACTGGTTGCAAAAGGTTTCAAACAAAGACAAGGAGTTGACTATGATGAAACCTTCTCACCAGTAGCCATGCTCAAGTCCATTCAGATTTTGCTTGCGATTGCAGCTTACAACGACTATGAGATCTGGCAGATGGACGTGAAAATGGCCTTCCTCAATGGGAAACTTGAGGAGGATGTGTATATGACACAGCCAGAGGGATTTATTTCAAAAGTTGGAACAAATCAAGTCTGTAAGCTACAACGATCCATTTATGGGTTGAAGCAAGCTTCTCGTAGATGGAACATTCGTTTTGATAAGACAATCAAAGAGTTTGATTTTATCAAAAACGAGGATGAACCATGTGTATACAAGAAGGTTAGTGGGAGCGCAGTATCATTCCTTGTATTATATGTTGATGATATATTACTGATAGGGAATGACATTCCTATGTTACAATCCATTAGAATCTGGTTATCTAAAAACTTCTCCATGAAGGATTTGGGTGAAGCATCCTATATTTTGGGGATAAAGATCTATAGAGATAGATCTAAAAGGATGCTCGGCTTATCCCAAGGAACGTACATTGATACGATGCTAAAGAGGTTTAGCATGGAAGATTCCAAAAGAGGTCTCATGCCGATGAGCCATGGAATAAATCTCTCCAAGAAACAGGCCCCAAAGACACCTGAAGAGAGAGACCGTATGAGTAAGATCCCTTATGCTTCTGCAATAGGATCTATCATGTACGGTATGATATGTACTAGACCGGATGTTGCTCACGCACTTAGTGTAACAAGAAGATACCAGTCAAATCCAGGAGAAGAGCACTGGAAGGCAGTGAAAAATATCCTAAAGTACTTGAGAAGGACTAAAGATATTTTTCTTGTCTACGGTGGGTCTGAATTAAAACTCGAGGGATTCACGGACTCAAGTTTTCAAACAGACCAAGATGACAGTAAATCTGTTTCAGGGTATGTGTTTACCTTGAACGGAGGTGCAGTGAGTTGGAAGAGTTCCAAGCAGCAAACGGTTGCTGATTCAGTGACAGAGGCAGAGTATATAGCTGCAAGTGAAGCTGCAAAGGAAGCTGTTTGGATGAAGAAGTTCATAACTGAACTTGGTGTGGTTCCTAGCATTGGAGAAGCAGTTCCCGTATACTGTGACAACACCGGAGCGGTTGCACAGGCTAAGGAACCCAGGTCTCATCAGAAATCTAAACACGTGTTGCGGCGATTTCACTTGATCAGGGAGATCATTTAAAGAGGATACGTCACCTTGGAGCGTGTAGACTCTCAAGACAACATTGCAGATCTATTTACTAAAGCTTTAACACAACAGCAGTTTGATCGTCACTTAGAGAAGATGGGTATGAGATACCATGGCGATTGACTTTAGTGCAAGTGGGAGATTGATAGTAGTGTGCATACAAGCCAATCATGTATGATGATAAAGCACATACTTTGTAAACAATCTTATTTATTTATTAATAAAATATTTATTTATTAAAGGCATTTAATTATCTACATGGTGCTATTTTTATAATATGTAAATAACCCATAGTTTTAAGCAATGCTTTTAGAATCATGATGTTGATCATGCTAATGAGATCTAAATTCTTAGAAAGCTTTAAAACTAAAATAGTTCCCAATCGTGGGATTACTAAAAAGGAGATTAGTAAATCCGGATAGATTGGTACATATGTTGCTTGCTCATTGGATGAGGATGACTGATCTCATGGTCATTTGTGTGGAGACACTAAAGCAAGTATGTAGGTGCTTATTGGAGCATAAGTTCACTGAACGTGACTCGCTATGGAATACCTAATGGAGTTTTACTCGCCTGTCAATAAGAATTCCTAATGTGATAGTAGTACATGTGATCCTTGGACTTGAGATCATCATAGTATCTTGTATGTAACAAATTATACTTTGACTAATTCCTTAAGGCCTTTTAAGGCATATATAGGGTATGCTTGGGTGTAATGAGTTACATATGGAGATAATGAATGATCAATAAAGAATCTACCACCTCTAGTAAAAGAGGAGATATGTCCTATGTGATTCGTTAAATGACAACCCAGGAATCCTTGGCCAAGGTAGAATGAAATTAGAAAGAGGTTTCTAATTTGCATTATTTGGAGTTGTGCATTTTCTAATCGAAATACATATGATTAAATAAATTAAGACTTGACAGTAAATCCATGTCTTATATTTAATTGGGACATTGTATGGTGGAAGGATTGAATTGTACGGTAACTATTAACTCACAGGTTCTTTTATGATTAATGTTGAAATCTATATTATCTGGAAAGTCGTTGATCGCTAGGGAGGCTTATCCCTATTGTAGAATAAATGTTATTTATTTAAATAGATTATTAGTTTAATTTGTTTATTTAAATAAGATTAGAATTGTTCTAATTGATTTATTCGCAACCGGTTTAATATGGAGAACCTAAAGGGTCACACCATAAAAGGAAGAAGAATTATTTAAGAAGAAAATGGCATGATAGTAATAATGCATTAAGTATAATTAATTTAATCTATGATGATAGAATAAATTAAATAGCTTAATGTTTATTATTTAATATTTTAGAAATATTAAATATAAATTAATAATAGGAGTCTTATTAATATTATTATTATTATTATTATTATTATTTTAATTCTAAAGGAGTTTAGGAATTAATATAATATCAGTACTCTCTCTCAATCCTAATAAAGATTAGGATATAAATTAATTAAATAAACCCTATTCTAATTGGATTAGGAGGGTTAACCTAATATCTATATAAGAGAGTCTTATATCAGAAATAAGGGACGTGAAATTTTCCAAGAGTTGGGAGTACACATATTCTATAGAGATAGAAATAAGGGTTAAGCCAATAACCCATCTTCTTGAGTTCTTCATCTTCCTTGGTGGATCACCGTTAGAGGCCAAACATTTGGATGGCTGACATTGATCAAGGGAAGGAGCCACTACAGAGGAATCAAAGGAATCAAAGGAGTAGAACTTGTACCTGAGGAAGCTTAGATCTTCAAATGTATAATTCCATGTTCTCTCTTTTCTGTTATTGATAACAAGCACAAAGCATGATCATGGTTATGGGTTTGTATAAATTTTGAAAACCTAGTTTTTACGCTTCCGCCCTATTTATGTGATTTGATTGCATGATTGCGTTACGTACAAAACCAACATGAAAGGCTACAAGCCTATTCCTTCTTCTTCTCCCTAGTTCATCAACTAGCTTCAATCAAATGATGGCAAAGGGGAGTGGGTTGATGTGGTGGGTGGCAACTATTCCACCAAACATTGGTTGTCCATCATCTTCTTCCTTCATCTCTTGGTTTAATTCCTTGTGCAAAGCTTTGGTATGGATAACCAATTCTCTATAAATAGAGCTCTCCCCTTCTTATTTCGTTTTGCTAGATTAATTTGCTTAGTTACTATAGAGAGTGTTAGGGAGTAATTTGATTTTTGAAGAGAAGTTCTGTCCAATTCAAAGCAACGGTATAACATGATATTGTTTTGATTAACGTGTGAATATACATGAATTCTTGCTAATTAGGTTGGTAACTATTATTCATGAGTTATCTAAGCTTGTAAGCATGTTTGAGAGCAATGTAGTTGGTCTAGTTATAGGAATTAGCAAAGTTATGTTGAGGCTCTGCATAAGCAGAGCCATTTTTTTTTTTTCTGCTCGAAGTGGCGCAGCCGCGCCACTTCTATAGCATATGACCGCGCGGCCGCACCGACTGCCAGTCATGGATACTGATTTTGTTGGACTGGAGTTAATCTGAGCATGTTATGTTAGTTAGAATATGCATGTAAATCACCTTAACATGTGGAATAAGGTTGCTATGTATATAGTAAGCCATGTTAGTTTGTTTTAGTTTGAATATTTCAAAGAAAGCTTAAAGAATTGGAAACTAGTCTTGATAAACATTGTGTAATACATGTTCTGACTTTATATGCAAATGTATTACATTCTGATATGCCTTGACATGTGACAATATGTTAGTTATATTATTGAAAGTAATATAGACTATCCAAGCATGATTTGAAATAAGTTTTCAAGTAAAAGACTATACTTGCTATGTGTACAATAAGCCATGTATACTTGAATTTCGAACTCAGTATCAGGATTTGATTACATATATACATGCACAAGAAAGTGTGGAAGCATGTCATAGAGTATATGAACTTACCTTGCATGCTTGAATAAATTTTAATGACCTACAAAGGGAAACTTAAAGTTTCAAAAATGAACTTGATGAACTATTTACACTTCGAGTTTGAAACTTGTGAGCATGCTTGTGTGTTCTAGCTATGCATATACGAAAATATGAGGAATAGTAAGTGGAGTAGCTTTGCATGCTTGGTGGCTTAACATGAGATTTTCAAAAGAAATCTTGAAAACTAGTTTTATCGATAACTACGTTTTAAGTATTCTAGATTAATGTGACTTCATGATTAGGTGTGTCATGCCTATAGACATGATTAACATGAATGCCTAGTTAGTCTTATGCATTGCAAAATAGTTGGGCATGAAATATGACAAGTCTAAGTGAAGTAGGATTTCATAACTTGAAATATTTGACTAATCTAATGTGAGCATGTATAGTTGAGACCTATCAATCACGTAGCATATGTATAAGGACTAAACATGAGAGACCTTGACTAAGGAACACTTAAACGCCTTGATTGAATGCAAATGGATATCAAACTATATTAAAGACAAAATGGGGTCGGACCTAGTTATAAAACATCCTGACTTGTGGGTTTTACGTAAATCGTTGTCTAAGTGCATTGTCGGGTTAAGCCTGATTTCTGCAGAGGCAGCCCTGTCTTGATCTGAACCAGGAGCAGCGCGGCCGTGCCACTCTTTAGTTAAAATCAAGCGCGGCCGCACCGACTTACAGTATTGTCTGACCATTCTGTTTGTGATATGAGATTGATGTATGCTTATATGATTGTCCTAATCTGTAAAACATGTCTAGAACATTGTTCAAAGTATCGATGAGCATGCTAAGCAATGAAACCATATTAAATTGACAAAGTAAACTTCAAATGTTAAGTCCAACAATAGTTACGAACTATGTCAATTGGATTCATAGTGACTTATAATCTAATTTTATGATACATATGTTAAGTACGTATAGCTCTAACGGGAGCTACTTTAGAAGCAATCATATAGTTCATCGAGATAAAAGATGAAGGAGCAGAGGCCTGTTGTGTTGCTGATGACTCCTCGAAACCTGAGTCATCCGGACGATAACCAAGGTCACTATAGGGCAAGGTGACAACACCTGGATGGAGAGCGTCAAATAAAGTAAGTGTCTCAATAGGTAACGAAAAATTAAGGAAACAAAGATTTAGCAAGATCTGGAAAGATTTTCAGAAGA
Source organism: Panax stipuleanatus (assembly GCA_020205555.1). Lineage (NCBI taxonomy): Eukaryota > Viridiplantae > Streptophyta > Magnoliopsida > Apiales > Araliaceae > Panax > Panax stipuleanatus. Next base: position 106,700,652 of record CM035124.1, on the reverse strand, counting down.
TTTTCTAAGATATCCAAGGAAGAGCCCTTCTAAGTTTTGCCTCCCTAGGGTTTAACCCTAAGGGTTTGGTCTCCTTAGGGGTTCTCTCTTTTAGGACTCTTGTTTTCAAGACTCGAAAAGTGGAGTCCCACAAAAGCGTTCAAAAGCTTGAAGTATACTTGCACGATCGTCTCTTTGGAATAGCGACTCTCGCGCAGGGCGCAAATATGAGCCCAAGTGCACATTAGGGTTCACATGACCTAATTAAATGAAGACGAAAAAGCCAAAAATAAATAGGCAAGGCCCGAGAGAAGCCTCCACATGTCCTGAGGCAGAAGGCTCGTAGAGGCAGCTCGTTTTGGGAATTGATTGAAGGATTGGATTGGTGGCTAGAAGGACAGAACGATCTGGGCATTACTCTAGTGATTAAAGGGTATTTCTGGAATTTTCCTGAGGGCATGTGCCTGGCACATGATCACTTTCCAGAAAACCCTATAAATATCCCTTCTATTCTATTGGGAAGGAGACCTCTCTTTGGACTTCAGACTTGGACATCCTCTCAACTAGAAGGACTCAAGAAGACTCTTGGAATCCCAATAACCCTAACAAGGTTTTCAGATTCTAGGAGTGGAAGGCACTCAAGAAGGCTCTCGGAATCCTTGCTACCCTAACAAGGTTCTCGGATTATAGGAGATCTGCCACGAGTCGTTGGAGTAATCGCCCACCTGTCGTTCTCCCCTCTTCAATCAATCAACCAATTCCGTACTCTTCGTGGATTTTTCTCCTCCTCAGTTAATGCGAAACCCTAAACCTAGCAAGGTACGATTTCCTTGCCCACAATACTAATATATTATTTTTACTAATAATAGATTAATATTGTGTACAGTGAAAGTATTTCCTTTTGAATTATCTTATGTAACTAATAATATATAATTTTTGATGAACAATTAAATAAATTTAAAAATCTACAATAATAATTCTTCAACTTATATAATATAAATGATAGTATTCCTCTTTAAAATGATTTATTTATTTCTACAGTCCTATGTTAATCTATTTATGTAATAATAAAATCTTAATTAAACTCAAATAATTAAACTTATATAACTTAATAATAAAAAATATTATACAATAAAATATTATTGTTATCAATAATATTAATTTTAAAGAACACTAACTAAATAACAAATGTATAAGAATAAGAGATAGTGGTAAGTAGATACTTATGATAGTAAAAATGTAAATGAAAAGATTTTGAAATTAAATTTATAGATGAAAAAAAAATAGGAGTTCTTCTAAGCGGACATTAAAATTGAACATGAAAATTAGACATGAGTGTATTTGAATTTTACCTATTTGTATTTTGATCCTCATTGTGGGTAAAAATACAAATATGTGAAATTTAAATACACTCATGTTCAATATTCATGTCCAATTTTTATGTCCACATTGAGTTTTTGAAAAATAGTTTCTTTTACTAAATTTTAGGTTTTTATTCCTATATTTGAGAGTTGTAGGACCATTTTTAACTTTTATGGTTAATTGCATATTACACCTCGGGTATAAAATAGTTTCATGAATTTCGCACCTTTGGCCTATATTCTTGTTAGCTCGATATTCATATATAAAATTCATCAATTTTATCTGGGTATAGCTAATTTTGTCTTGAATTAATCTGGGCATTGTTAAGTTTTAGGTGTGGCTTGATTGTTCGATCTGTTTCTTCGGGTTTTGATTAAAATATTACATAATTAGTTATAAACTTCAACTGGATATTGGTTATTTGGTGTTATATTTGTCTGAGATTCGTTTATTTGGATTTTTGGACATTTATAACTGGTTTCTAGTTGAAGAATCTCAGGAGAGATAAATGAATTTGGTGAGGATTGATGGGAAATTTTTTTGAATTTTTGAAGGGTTTTTGATTATTTGAGTGGTTATCTCTTTTGTGCATCTATGTATGGTATTTATTACCAAAGTGGAGGCTTGACTTGTGAACATATCCTACTTATTTTCGGTGTTCTCAGGCCATTGTTGTCTTTGCTTTTTGAGCAGAAAGATTTTTCATTTTATATTCAAAGAGATAGATTGGATTAGGAGTTCTTTAAATTGCAGAGTGAGCAACTAGGATCGGAGGAGAGAGAGAAAAGAGTGAGAAGAAAGAGGAAAATATATATATATTTATTAAATATTATTATTGCCACGTGTCAGTCGCCACTAAGCCCTTTTTGTCTAGCTGGCATGTCTGTTAACGGGAGGGCGTGGTTGAGCTGATTTTTATAACGTCAAGAACACTTTTGGGAAAAAAGTTCTTGGGCTAACACAGACTTCGACCAAAACCACAGGGGCAATTTTGCATCTTTGCCCTTATTATATATTAGCTCATCATTTTGTGTGAAGCACGTATTTTATATATATTGAATTATTATATTATTTATATTTTTTGTATTATATTATACCAATATATCAATTATAAGAATAATAGATTAATACTGTGTAGGATGAGTTTTATAAAAAAATATTTATTTTCTTCTAAAATATATTATTTACCCAATAATGTATAACTAATTATTGAGGAAAAATTAAATAAATTAAGAAATCTACAATAATAATTCATCTATTTATATAATATAAATGATAGTTTCATCATTAAATTAATGATTTATTTATTTTTATATATTCATCTATTTATGTAATAAGTAAAATCTTATTTCAACTCAAATAGTTGTACTTATATAATTTAATAATAAAAATTATTATTTAAATAAATATTATTGTTATGAAGAATATGAATTCAAATGAATGCTAACTAAATTAAAAATATGTATAAGAATAAGAGATTGTAGGTAGATAATTATGATAATAATAATGCAGATGAAAATATTTTCAAATTAAACAAAAGATGAAAAAAATAGTTTCTTATCCTAAATTTTAGATTTGTATTCCTAAAATTTAGAGTCGAAGGAGCATTCTTAAATTTTAGGGTTAAGAGACCATTTTCTACTATTATATATATATATATATATATATATATCTTATTTATAGATAGAATTTATTCCTAAATAACTTACACAGGAAATTAAACTCTACAACTCTAATACCAACCTGTGTATGGATTAGTAATCCTGTGTATGGATTAGTAATGTCTTATTTATAGTGCAAGTTCAATTTCCTGTGTAGGGACTATCATGAAATTACAAGATTTGTGAACAGTTTTGATGACTTAGGCTTGGTTGTAATGTCATAGCATGATGTAAATCCTTATCTATTTGATGTTGATGTAACCGGATAGCACTTTTGAGTAACCGTTACGATTTGCTCAGTTTAAATGGTCACATACTTGTCTTCTGGTGAGAATTTTGTGTTTTAATGAAAGAGAGTTAGTAAACAATTAGTAATGACTAGGATTGCGCAAAAGCTTAAGTTTGGGAGAAAATAAGGGGTATGCATGCTATATACATAAAAAAATTAAGAAAAAGAAAAGAATAGAAAATATGTTGAATAAACACTTTGGCTAGTCGAGTCATGTGCCTTTGATATTCAAGCAAGTACGCCCTAGGGGTTGTCTTTACACCCAGCGCCTTAAAGCCTTCTGGCTTGGGAGTCGTTAGCCGAAAGCTCGCTACATGGGTATCATTGAAAAGCCTAAGAGGGCTAGGCATTGCACGGTCGAGTGTAAACACGGGAAAGTGCAAAAATTGCCCTCATGAGTAAATAAAAGCGTAATAAACCCCTTGTTGACTCTTAGCTTAGTTGATGCATAGTCTTGGTTGGAGCTTAATTTGTTTACTGCCTTTCTTGAGTTGAAACTGTGCTTTTTCCCTGTAAGAAGCATATTATGTGAAGTATTTGTTCTGAAGCAAGTTTAATGGTTGCTAAGCACACACACTACATCAGTGATTACAGGTTTTGATTTGCAGAATAATATGCATTAAGGTCTTGTTCTTGGTTGGATTCACTGTTTGACGATTTTGTAGTTTCTCTGAGGCAATTCATGTGAGCTTCATATCTGACTGATATTTGGATTCGTTAGCATGTTAGTTTAGGTTGCATACAGTTTAGTTAGTTCATTGCATTTTGTTTTGTTCTGCTTTGTTTCTTGAGGACAAGCAACGGTTTAAGTTTGGGGGTATTTGATAAGTGGTTTTATACCTACTTATCTAAATGTCAACTAACTTCAATTGTTACTTAAACTCGTACGATGTAGTAGCTTTTCATGCATTTTTGATTGCTTTTGTAGATTTCATGATTGAGAACTCTTTTGGTGACATTTGAAGCTAAAAGGGATGTGAGGATGCTAAAAGGAACAAATATGGAAGTGATGGCAACAGGAGGAGATGTGGGAAGATAGCAGCAAAAAGCCAGGAGCAGCAACAACAATCTGCAGAATTCTAGAGCAGGGCGGCCGCGTCCTGGTAAAGAGCAAAAGCAACGCGCCCGCGCCCACCAACAGGTAGTGCGCCCGCACCCCATTTGTGTTGAGGGGCAGCGCGACCATGCCTGTCCTGGTTGACCAGAATTGACTTTTCACTTAAGTTGAATGATTGCTTGGGGAAGGAGGCACTCGAATTTTGGCCTATATTTAGGGCATATTTTCAATATGTAAAGACATTCCACATTGGGGGATCATAAGATTACATATGCTCTTCTCTTCTCTTTAATTTCTTTATTAGATTAGATTAGATAAATTCTAGATTAAATTAGATCTGAAGATTGAAGCAATTGAAGAGCATTGAAGATTCAAACTTGGAGCAAGAGAGATCAGATTTGCAATTTTTATTCATACTTTCTCTTTTACTTCTATTTGTATTCTTTTAATATATATTCAAATTGTGGATTATGGATTTGATTCAACCATGAATTAAACTCTATTTTGGGATTACAATGGAACTTATTGAGTAGTTTATTTTGATATGCTTCCTTATTAGTCTTATTAATTTTTTTTGGATCGTCTATTGTGATTTGTGTTGAAATGCTTACTTGCTTGGCCATTGATTACCGTGATAATCCATATGAAATTGAGAAACGGATTATGGGTTTAGATCTGATCATGATAGCATGTGTTTGTGTGTTCTATATGGCGTTGGAATTAATGATTTGTGCTTCGGATAGACATATACCAAAGCACCACTTGTAGTCATTTGAGAATTTGTATTTAAATCCTCTTTAATTGTAATTCACATAAACATATAGTGAGTTAGTTAATTAGGGTGTTCACACTCATTCTATCATTTTTGAATTTTATGTGATATGGACATGGTACATCGAGAGATGGCTATGTTTTGCTTTCGTGTTCTCGACTAACAATCCGGTGATAATTAATTTGGCTTAACGGGAAGTGTATTCATTTAGATGAAACAATAGGTAAAATTGTAGTCTCATGTCTTCATTATCTAGTTTCATTCTAGGGATAGTTAGTATTAGTTTAATTGCATATTATTATTCAAAGTACTAAATCCATCGTTTAAATAAGATTAAGTTGATTACGGGTTAGTTTTGGTAATTCTTGTTAAATAATTCTCTGTGGGAACGATACTCTGCTTACTCTTTATTACTTGTTGACCGTGTATACTTGCACGTATATATTGATTGTGAAAACGACCAACAATAGGTTTCGAGGGGAAAGAAGACAATTCACAAGACAACGGTTGTGTATAAGTTTTCACACTTAGAAATAAAAAGTAGTTGGTGAATTACTGATAAGGGAGAGTCAAATAAAAGGTGTTGATGTTCTTCTTGACAATTATACTTTTATTTGTTTGCATTGATTTTTTGTTCGTTTATATTCTAGATTGTATCTGATATAGTTAAAATGAAGTATTTTCAGTCTTATGAGTTATTCTTAGTTTTGAAGGGTATGATTTTCACTTTAGAGAATATTTTTTTCTTCTTCTTGCAAAGCAACTGACTTTTTACCAATGTATAAACTATATTTTGAATGAAAATGAAACAACATGAGTTAAATCCCTAGTCTAGAATAAATTTTAAGTCAAATTCCAAGTCTGAATCGAATCAAATTCATCCAAATAAGGCCTTAAATCAGTGACCCAATAGTATCTTCTTAGATCATCTTAGCCTATACCACAGGCTCGCCCAAAAGATCATGATTTGAAAGTACTATTGGTAGTAACTTAATTCCTTATATACAGATAAATTTTTTTCATATCTTTCGATATGGGACTGAGGTGTTACAAACTCCCCCACTTAAATTTCTGACGTCCCTGTCAGAATCGATCAAACACACGGTCCACAGATCATTGCCTCTCTAGCCATTGTGAGATAATGTCGGCATGCTTCGTATCTCAACCTCCGGACCTCCATCCCTCCATTGTGGGATAATACCACCAGCCTTCGTGTCCCCGCCTCTGACAACCCGATCGGATGACCCGACCCAAGCTTTCGAGAGTTGGCTCGATATTATATGAAACAACACGGGCCCAATCTCGAGTTCGGAATAAATCTTGAGTCAAATCTCAAGTCCAGATCAAATAAAATCCATCCAAATAAGACCTCAAATACATGGCCCAGGCCAATAGTATCTTTTTGGGTCATTTTAGTCCACCACATGCTCATCCAAAAGGTCATGACTTGAAGGTATTATTGTTAGTAACTTAATATCTTATATACAGATAAAATTTTCCTATATCTTTCTATGTCGGACTTGGGTGTTACAGAAAATCTTGAAATTAGTAAAAGATAGTAATATTTGTTAGATTTTAAATTTGTTGTAGGGATAATACCAATTTATTTATTTTGCACAAAAAACGCCCCAACCAAGTTATTGGTTAGATTAAAAACCGATCGACTCGATATAATTTGATCGATTTTATTTAGTTTGGTTTCAGTTCAAATTGTCATCTCTAATATAAAGTATACATGTATTTCATCTTTTATGTGAAATTTGTTTGCTCATTTTTTTGATTAATTATTTGTAAGATATAGCGATGTTAATGATATACTTGATTTAGTTAATTATGTGATTATATTGTAGTGCTCAATATGAAGTTTAAAAAAATAAATATATATATAAATAAAGAGAAGCAGAAGGAGTAAATAATATTTAATGTCCTTAAATTAAAAAATTTACAAAAATTTATATATCACCCACACCAAGCCAAATATCATCAACTAATTGAATTCAAATTTAGGAGAGGCTAATTATTACCCCATAAGGAAAGACAATTTATTATATTATGCCCTTTCACCTTTTGGAATATATTACTCTCTCCGTTCCTAAAAGATTGTCGTTTTAGAAGAAAAAATTTGTTCTAAAATATTTGTCGTTTACAACTTCCTAGAATAATAAATTATTTACTTTTTTATATTACCCCTATCTTCTCTTATTGTCCCAATAAATTATCTCCCTTGTATTAATAGTTTTCAATTTCTCATAAAGGGGTAGTGATGGAATTTCAAATAAATTTTACTAGTATTAAATGACTTTCTTAATGCATGTGCCAAAACCTTAAACGACAATCTTTTAGGAACGGAATGAGTAATAATTATACATTAAGAAAACACAATTCCAAATCTAATTAGGAAGATGACTAGTTTGCATTTATTTTGCGCCTTAATGGGGCCCACACGTGAGCAACGATGGTGTACATAGGTTTCTGGGGAAAGAAGCCAGACAACGGTCGGGTATTATTTCCGAAACGGTTAAACCTCTTCTATAAATTAGGGCCTTCCCTTTGCAGTTTCTCACACTAAATTAGAAATAAAACTTGGTGGTGAATTACTGATAATGGATAGACAACTAAAAGTTGTTGATATTCTTCAGGTGATAATTATACCTTTTTTTTGGTAGTGTTGTCTTCTTGTTATATTATATAGAATATATTTGATATAGCTAATGAAGTATTCTAATTATTATGAGTTCTGACTTGTTTTGAAGGGTATGAATTTATTGATTACAGATGGGGGGTTTTCCCGTTCTAGGTCTGATATAGCTAATGAAGTATTTTTGATAGATTTCTTAATATTTTATGCACTAATTTTGTACCGGTATTGCACTATTTCAATCAAGTACGTTGGCTAATTATTATCATCTAATTCACATATCCTTAAAAATCAAAAATTATTTGAGAATTTGCAAATTACTAGGCATTCAAAAAAACATATATTTATCTATATTATCTAAGTTTGGATTATATCTTGAAGAATTTGGTGTGCAAATATCTATCATGTTTTTTATTTTTGGTTTAATTCGTTTGCTTTTGAAAAATGAAGGAAAATCGTGAAGAGTTTCAAGGGAAATCCAGATCTGTTGAAGAGATCGACAAAGAGATATCGTTGTTACAAAAAGAGCGCGCAAGATTAGTGGCAAAGAAGGAGAAAAATGATGCAAAGATTGCTTTTTGGGAATCAGAAAATGAACGCATCAATGATGAGATGAAGCGTCTCCGGCTAGAGTTTGAAGCCTTAGTTGCTGCCCCCCTTTAGTTCCAAACTAGAATTCTCCTCCATTTCCCTTTGTGGGGGTTATTGTTTCTCCGTTACTTTATTATGCCAAGGTAAACTTGAAGAACTATAGGTTGATGTTATTTTGAATTATGCATTTTTAACAAGTTTGTTTTAATTTCTAGTATTAAAGTGCTGCAAAATTAATCATATCATTGATAAATTTTTATGAAATAAATAAACTAATTAAACCTCAACACACTGTTGAAAACACATAAATTGTGAACTACCAAATACTACAAATTTCAATGTGTTGTCTTATTTCTTGTCTCAATTGCTATTCCGCCCCTTGTATTGCTCTCCAAGTAATTTTTTTATTTAGTTACAATAATTGTAAAAAAAGAGCTAAAGAGTAGGTGATAACAATTGATGCAAAAGAGTGGGACAACAATGTGACATCAAAACTGGACTCAAATACTACACCAGTAATGAAGACAAACTATGTTGGATAAATACCATGTACTTATTCAAAATGGTACTTGGTCACATGTTCCAGCTCTCTATGTCATCAAAACATATTCAATTGTCAATGGATTAATCGAATGAAATAGGAAGCTAATGCGATCTCTAGATTATTTTAATGCACGATAACATTACGAAGGATACCATCAATAGGAAGGTATTGATTATATATGGAGAAATATTAAGACCTTATCTTATCATTGTTTGCCAAGGCTACAACTATCAGACCTGTATTGACAACTGCATATAGTTTTTTGTCTCTTAATCTGACTCATGTCGGTAAAATACTTGAGTCTCTCTGGTCTAAAAAATCTGCCTGATTTTATCAATTACATGCAGCACTTTTAATGTTAAGCTTCAATCAAATACCTTTTTCTTTTTTCTTTCCTGCTGGTCGGTGTTTGTGACAATCAATTGGCCAATGGCAGCGTAGCTTTATTTCTGTTGAAGACTAGGGTAGAGATGAGATTTCAGCGACAATAATTTGTGGTTTAAATGATAAGAGAGACTAGCATTAACTAATCCCCACGACGAAAGATATAAGCCTGATAGGAGGAAAGAACTCCGACTTCAACTTGGTTAGTCATCATTCTCCTTAACAAAATAGGAAGTCGGTTATCTCTGCTTTTATGATCAAAAGATTCATTCATGTGAACAACCGACTTTGATACCAATTGATACAGTGTAACGGGAGGATGAAGGTGCTTGAATGAACAAGGAATTGATAAAAAAAAACAATCAAATAATTGTATTTATGAAATAATAATAATAACCTAAAAAACTATTTATACCTACTACCTAACCCTACTAAGAAATATATTTCAAGAAACTTAAAAATTAAATGTTAAATTATATCATGTATGTTCATCATCTAAAATTATATCATGTATTGCCGACAACAAATATTGCAAGGACATTACCACCAGTACAGATGATAAACAACCACTTATACGAACAAGATAAACAATTCGGATCAAGGTTTCATAGAGGCTAAACTAGTTGATTCTATAACAACATAATTCAACATAGAAAAAAAAATATAAGCAAATTTGGATGATAAAATCAGTACAAATTTTCCATATATCTAACTGGTAGAAATCTCGATCAATCAAGTACCCTATATGGTACCCATCTTTGCCTTATATCGTGCACCATTATGATCCAAATATCTTTCAACATAGTGCAGCTTCAAGGCCAATTGTATTTATCTGTAACCACAAAAATAAGAGAATTTTAATAAAAGAGTGAAATTATGAACTAACTTTATATTGCAGCATGTATTATGGGTATGTATACTGTATAGACTGGGGAATTGCAGCTCCTACTTTTAGCCATGGCTAAATACCAATGTTATACTTTTCCTATATACACGTGCTACTTAATTTCAGGAAAAGATATAAAGAAGTTCGTAACTTCTCGTGCTTTTAAATTTGAAACACTTTCTATTCTCAATTTAAATAAAGGTATGGCTGCTTCAAGAAGATCATTGCCATTGTAGAATACTAAATCCTGAGATATCAATTCATACACGGTCTCCCTCTTACTGTCTCATCCACTGTTTTATCCCATGTATTGGTACCAAGTAATACTTATCTATTGAAGAAATTAATTATAAATAATTAACTACTTAATACTCGAAACAATATATAAAATGAAACAAAAGATGAGAATGAGGATAGGACAAAGGATTTCGATTCATTAGCTATGCCATATGTTAAGGCACTTCATATCGATCTAGGCTCACTATTCTCAAATTCAACAATGTTTAGGTATTTTGAAACTTAGTCGTTGGTAATGTTTGAATAATGTTGAACCATCTCCAGTAATTGAATAAAATAATTTGAAAATAATTTAATAAAATTAGTTACTTACCAAAGAATTCGCTTTCCTCAAATAACTTCAAACTAGGATCAAATAAAGTGCCAATCCTCGTATTCTTAAGTTCGTAAATCTGACTATAAATGTGTACCTTCAAATAACAACAACAAAAAACAAATTAGAGTTTTCAAAATTGCTCGTATTAGAGCATCATAATTTTAATGTCTCAAATGATATATGATTAATTATGCATACCTGTGATTGTGGCTTGATCGAGTTGGTGCTGCTGCTTATAAGTTGGCTGTAGAGCCCTGAAGTTAGAAAACATATATTGGACAAAAAGAAGATTGTTAGGATGTTTAATTTATTTGATCAAACAAGTCCCTACTTCTGTTTGTTTAATTATAGGCTTTCCATAGCTCTTGGCTAAGGCCAAATATTATGAATTTGTTCGATTATTACCGGTGTTTACAACAGTAGTGTTTAGTGCTTTGGTCACCTAATCAAAAATAGTGTGGTGGCTTGAGCTCTAAATAATGTGTTTGTGAGTAGAATAAGTTGCATATGTGTTTTGAGATAAATTTTTTAATGTTTTTATGTTGTCATTCATGTTCTCAGTAATAGTTCATTGTATAAAAGGTTGATGTGTATGATTAGCCATCTAGAAAGCGTGATATACTGGTCATTAACAGATAAGGGTTTTACAAAAATAAAATTAATAATATTGAATCTTATGTACAGTACCTATAAAATTAAAATATGACAAAGTGAAAGAATAGGTACCAGGAAGGTACGGATAAATTGTTGGAGTTCTGAACTTGTGGATACATTCTATCAAATTCATATTGACCAGATTGGTTGCCAAAACTTTGAGGCCTGAATCAAATAAAAAAGAGAGAGCATGAAATAGATGAAATTAAATGAAATGTGCAGTTCATTTCTATAAAATGTTATTATTAGGGAAAATATAATAATAATGTGTGTACCTCATTACGGACATCGCAGAATAAGGAGTTTGGGTAGAATAAAACAAGTTTAAATGTTTCGAATAATGTTTTGAAATAACATTACAAGGTATGCTACAAGCTATGTTATATGAATTCTGTATTTTACCTGAAGTATCACTGTCAGACACTCAATACTTGGACAAAGGTATCAGACTCTTCAAAATTGGTTGTAAGTGGAAGTAAATTTATTAATTAAACATGGGAAAGTGTATACTTACTACATCATCAAAAGATGGAACTTGGTTTTGTAGATCATTTCTGAAATGAACTGATTGGCCGCCTCTATTTTGAAACACCTGATCAAAACACGATAATTATGCCCTAGGGAAACAATCACGCTTTAATGAGACAAGTGTGAGCAAAACATTCCCTAACATAAACCTTTTAGATTTATGGTTGATCTTATTTGCTGATATATTTAACTTTAAATTCAATGTTAGATTTGAAGAAAGTTCAGTTCCTAAATTCCTTCTAGCAACGATTTATATGCCCAAAAAAATTAAAGAAAAGATTAATACAAATTATATATATATATATAAATATATATATATATATATATAAGTATATATATTCTGTTCAAGTATATGTCACAAGACCTAAGAAAGTTCTTAAAGGATCAGTGTATCAAAGGTGCTTTTATACTTGTTTCTTCTAGTAATCTTATATATATATATATATATGTGTGTGTGTGTGTGTGTGTGTGTGTGTGTGTGTGTGTGTGTGTGTGTGTGTGTGTATACTACCTATATTTCTTTCCTTTTCAACATTCATGAAAGGACATTTGTATAAAAACAAATTATTTGAAAATCGAATGGATTGCAAATAGAGATACCGAAACAGTGGAGTCAAGTTGAACCATCCAACTTGACTGAGATCATAAAAGGTCATGTGATCAGCCTGTAGAGAATGAGAGCCTGAATCTAAGCCTAAATCTGAGTAGGATTGTACGGAGAAGTTGTCGTTGTTGTTTGCTTGGTTTTGGTTTGGTTGATTGACTCCTAGAAATCCCATCTCATTGTTCTACACAAAATAAACATTATATATATAGAGAGAGAGAATAAAATTTGTAAAATTACTGCAAAAAAAATTATATTGCATAAAATTAATCATAAAGCCAGTAAGGAATTGAAATAGTTAAGATTTACGTGAAAAGGAGAAAGACAAAAGAGGTAATTAATTAAAATATATTTTGCCTTACTATGAACAATTTGAAACTCTAAAGGGCAAAATATTATGCCCCATGCACCTGGGGTCCCACCAATTAATTAGAGATCAGAATATTATCTAAATAGATTCTTAAAAAATTACAATAAATAAATAAATTAAATGTTACATTTAAAACTATACTCCCTCCGTTCCAAATTAATTGCTCAATTTTTATTTTTTTTAATCAAATTGACTATTTTTAAAATTAATAATTAAGCATGTATAAATATATTTTTAACATTATAAAAATTGGTATTAGTAGTAAATTGTATATACTTTTTTTGTTATAACCTCTTCACCTATATTTTGGCAAAAATGGTACACAAAATAGTTTTAAAAAATAGTCAATTTGACTAAAAAAAATTAAAACTGAGCAATTAATTTGGAACGGAGGGAGTATATTTTATCGTCATGTGTTTTTTTCCCTATATGATTTTCTATGTTTTTTTTATCAATAAGTCAATCTAAGCAAATATAGTGTTAGAAACTTCTAGGTTTTGTCTAAAAAGCAAGAGACATAGAAAAGTTACTCTTCAAATTTCTTCTAGCATAAAAAAAAGGAAATAATCGGTACATGTTTAAACAAAATGAATCAATTAGTTGTTTTGTGTATTTATCAACAAGTCAATCTAAACAAAATGAGCTTATGTTAACAAAACATGAAAGTTAAAAGCACTATACTCACATTCGCCGTTGGCATTGCCTAGTTTATTTAATTGTGACATTCTCAATTTTTTAGGCATACATAAAGATATTCACAAGAAGAGGAGCTAGATAGATGTCAATGGTGAATATGAGTATACTGCTTTTAACTTTCATGTTTTGTTATATACATATATATTGAGAGAGAGAGAGAGAGAGAGATTAACTTAAATATAGCAACTATAATACCCAAGATTATGAAAAGATGTACAAAAATGTATATGAAGTGTCACTAGAGAGAGATGGATACCTTTTGCATCAGATGAAATAAAGTGAAATGAAGTAGAAAGGCGTAGGAAGAGAGGAATATTAGGTGATATTTATAGAGAACCTTCGTCACATGTATTGTGTTTCCTGTTAGGCGTGTATGTTCTTATTTGGACACCTTGTTTAGGCTAGTAGATCCATGTTCGTGATATATGGTAGCAAAATGACTTTTGTCTCCTTTAAATCTAGCTAAGTGATTATATAGTGAGCTGGTTTTGTCTTTTTGTATTATGATAAATTGAATTATTTTAAAATTTGACTACTAATTACTTAATGTGTTTCCAAAAAGATTTTAAATTTGAGATAATTTTAATGTCAATTTGTGGCATTTTTGGAGTCAAAAATGGACATAAATTTATTTTATTTTGTTGAGTATTATGATAAATATCGTAAACTATCCAAAAATATAACTACGTGCTACTCCCTCCGTCCCATATTAAATGTCATAATTTCTTTTTTAGGATGTTCCAAAATAAATGTCTTATTTCTATATTAGTAGCTATATTTATCATATTCTTCCTCTTATACCCTCATAATATTTTTACTCAATTTTTATTGAAAATTGAATAAATGTGAAAATATTTATATTGGTAATTGGTGTATAGTATACCACTTTCACTATAAAATCTCTCTTTATTTAATGTACATATTGAGAATGTGGGAGTTACCAAAAAAATGAATCTAGAGAATTAAATGATGTGGGAAAGTAATTATTGGGTTCATAGAAAAGTGAAGAAATACTTCAGTTAATAAGTAATCAAAAGGGTAATTTAGGTAAAAGAAAATTGTATTAATCAGCGTGCCAAAACCAATTATGACGTTTATTTAGGGACGGAGAGAGTATTATTTATTGTTTCTACATGAATATTTAAACCAAATTAATTTTATAGTTTACAGTTTGACTTCTTAAAAAATGGTATAGTTTTGGTAACATGAGAAGCGTGGGTAGGGGACTAGGGGTTTATGACTATGGTTCTCAACTAGCTTATGATCTCGTGCGAATTACTGACTTTGTTTTGTTATAAAATTATTGTATTATTTAGATTTTTTTTATATTATATTATACTAATATATTATTTTTACTAATAATAGATTAATGTTGTGTACAGTGAAAGTATTTCCTTTTGAATTATCTTATTTAACTAATAATGTATAACTATTGATGAAAAATTAAATAAATTTAAAAATCTATAATAATAATTCTTCAACTTATAAAATATAAATGATAGTATTCCTCTTTAAAATGATTTATTTATTTCTACATTCCTATGTTCATCTATTTATGTAATAATAAAATCTTAATTAAACTCAAATAATTATACTTATATAACTTAATAATAAAAATTATTATACAATAAAATATTATTGTTATCAATAATATTAATTTTAAAGAACACTAACTAAATAAAAAATGTACAAGAATAAAAGATAGTGGTAAGTAGATAATTAGTAAAAATGTAAATAAAAAGATTTTGAAATTAAATTTATAGATGAAAAAAATAGTTTCTTTTACTAAATTTTAGGTTTCTATTCCAATATTTTAGGGTTGTAGGACCATTTCTAACTTTTATAGTTAATTGCATATTACACCCAGGGTGTAAAATAGTTTCATGAATTTTGCACCTTTGGCCTATATTCTTGTTATCTCGGTATTCATACATAAAATTCATCAATTTCATCTGGGTATTGCTAATTTTGTCTTGAATTAATCTGAGCATTGTTAATTTTTGGGTGGGGCTTGATTGTTCGATCTGTTTCTTCGGATTTTGATTAAAATATTGCATAATTAGTTATAAACTTCAATTGGATATTGGTTATTTGGTTATATTTGTCTGGGATTCGTTTATTTGGATTATTGGACATCTATAACTGGTTTATAGTTGAAGAATCTAAGGAGAGAATGATGAAATTGGTGAGGATTGATAATGAGAAATTTGTTTTATTTTTTGAAGGGTTTTTGATTATTTGAGTGGTTATCTCTTTTGCCATCTGTGTATGGTTATTACCAAAGAGGAGGCTTGGCTTGTGAACATATTCTACTTATTTCCGGGTGTTCTTAGGCCATTGTTGTCTTTGCTTTTTGAGCAGAAAGATTTGTCATTTTGTATTCAAAGAGATAGATTGGATAAGGAGTTCTTTAAATTGCAGAGTGAGCATCTAGAATCGGAGGAGAGAGAGAAAAGAGTGAGAAGAAAGAGAAATATATATATATATATATATATATATACTATTAAATATTTATTTTTGCCATGTGTCAGTCGTCGCCACTAAACAATTTTTGTCTAACTGGCATGTCTGTTAACGGGAGGACGTGGTTGAGCAGGTTTTTATAACGTCAAAGACACTTTTGGGAAAAAATAAATCTTGGGCTAACACGGACTTCGACTAAAATCACATGGGCAATTTTGCATCTTTACCCTTATTATATATTAGCTAGTCATTTTGTGTGAAGCACGTATTTTGTATATATATAGAATTATTGTATTGTTTATTTTTTTTGTATTATATTATACTAATATATCAATTATAGGAATAATAGATTAATACTGTGTACGATGAGTTTTATAAAAAGATATTTATTTTCTTCTAAAATATATTATTTACCTAATAATGTATAACTAATTATTGACAAAAAATAAAATAATAAAGAAATCTACAATAATAATTCATCTATTTATATAATATAAATGATAGTTTCATCATTAATATAATGATTTATTTATTTATTTATATATATATATATATATATGTAATAACTAAATCTTATTTCAACTCAAATAGTTGTACTTGTATAATTTAATAATAAAAATTATTATTTAATTAAATATTATTGTTATGAAGAATATGAATTCTAATGAATGTTAACTAAATTAAAAAAATGTATAAGAATAAGAGATTGTAGGTAGATAATTATGATAATAATAATGCAAATGAAAATATTTTGAATATAAACAAAAGATGAAAAAATAGTTTCTTATCCTAAATTTTAGATTTTTATTCCTAAAATTTAGAGTTGAAGGAGCATTCTTAAATTTTAAGGTTGAGAGACCATTTTGTACTATTATATATATATATATATATATATATATATATTTACGATCCGGATCTTAAGCTTACCATTTATCCAACATACCTTGCTTACCCTCCTTTAGCGACGGATCGGTCGACGATTTGGTCCGTCACTATATATACAATCATCATCTATATGTTATCTGTCGCTACATGTTGTCCGTCGCTAAAAGTTAAGACGACGGTTGTACATATAGCGACGGACCAAACCGTCGCCCGGTCTGTCGCTAAAGGGCGGGTAAGCAAGGTATGTTGAAAAAAGGGTAAGCTTAAGATCCGGACCGTATATGTGACGCCTCCAGAATAGGTTAAATACTCCACCCATTCTGAGTCGTCAAATACATGGTATAGAATTCAAATACAATTTTTTATATCAAATGGTCGTGCAAAATACGACCACACAACTATGAGTGTCAATACAAACATGTAAAAAATATTAACACTCAAACTAAGTCCTCATTATAATTATTAGCACACTATTTTACAAATATAGTGAGGATTATTACTGCTCTAACTCGAACTATCACTCTGTACCCCTACTAGTCCCTGCAACATTCTCATTTCCTGAAGAGAACAATGGAAGAAAAGGGTGAGCTCAACTAGCTCAGTAAAGAATATTATGACTAAGATAATGAAAAAAATAAATTATTGTTAGTCTTCAATAAATCAGATAAAATATTATGGACAATAAGTTTTAGATCAACAACTGCAGCGAAAATAACCATTCATTAGAAGAGTTACGTAGAGAATGATGTCTACTATCTTCTATGATTTAAAAGTTCATCATCAATATTTTATCCCTGTAACATCAATCAATATATATCTCAAATCAAATATTCATCTTTACACTACGAGCCAAAGATATTCATTTGTATCACCAGTGGTCATGATCATATCAACACCTGTCCATCTTTGCAGTACGGGCCAAAGATATTCATCAGGTAATCATTCATCTTTGCACTACGGCCAAAGATATTCATCAAGTAACCATTCATCTTTGCACTACAGACCAAAGATATTCATTTGTATCACTATTTAAGATTGGGGATGATGAAAAATAATATAAAGAACGAATCCAGTGAGATAAAGGACAAAGATTAGGGATTCGTAACTTAGTTTATCCAAGTTCAAGAATACTCAATAATAATCAATTGTGGAGCAAAATTCAAGAATGAAGTTCAAAACATGAATCCAATCAAAGATAGGAACCATAACAGACAACTTGGACAAAGAAAAGAAAATTTAATTTTCTTGTGAATAGTACCGTATTCGTGAATAGTGCCATATTTTTGAATAGTACCATACAGATGAATAGTAACCCTAGCATGAAAAGGTAAAAATGACATTGAAAGAAATAACATCATGTACGAGAAAAATAATATCTCTTACCTCAGTAGAATACTCGATCTGACCGGAATATCAAATATTATGATGAGGAAGACTTGCACTGTTATCAACACTCAAAGTATCTAAATACTCACAAAAAATACGCTCGATATTATAGAGAAAGAAATTTCTGATTCTGGTATGATTTTTATTTCTAACTAAGCACCCTATTTATAGAAAAATACTAGCACACCAAAACAGAAAAATAAATTTTCTACGAATACAAATTTTGAAAATCAACCCATCAGCCAACAAAGGACAAGTGGGGCCACCCACTTGTTTAACATGTTTTTGTTACCAAAAGCACCAAAAACAATTCAGATTCGATTTGCTCTCTTCCTCCTCATTTTATTCATATATTATAAATTTATTGTAAAAATATTACCACTTATATTATAAAATTATATTATTACATTATCACATTATACACTTATAATGTAATATTATAATAATATATTTGAATGAATTATTTTATCAGAAAAGATAAAATATCAATTTTCAACAATTGTCACTTTTGCTAAAAATTTCTCCATTTATATCTCAATTAAATAAATATTTTCTTATCATTTTTATCAATAATTAATTATTATTCACAAATAATATTACAGAATCACAATAATGACGACTAGGTCGTTCCCAGGAAAGAGGAGGCCTTCCGATAAGGATTTCTCCTTACTGGCACGCAATTAACTAACTCATTTCTTAGACAGAACTTCCTAGACATTGTCAATAATGCTGTCTAATAATATTATTCAAATAATATGAATTATTGATTTGATAATGTAAAACACTGTGCAGTGACAATTATTGAAATATAAAACACTGTGCAATACCGTGTGCTACTGTGCAACAATGCGTGCTACTTTACTTTAACCACCGGGTATTTCAATAGTTTTAACGGTAACTGTTATGCAGTTATTTTTAGAAAATTTATTCTTGTCGTTTTTTTCATCCGACAGTTTTCTGTTATGAGGATCACAAATGGCTGCGCCGTCGTACGAATATTCTCCGACAACAAGAATATTCCACGACCAAACGAATATTCCTCGACAATAATGAATATTTTATAACCACTTGCTTTTTTTGTAAACTTTGCGCATATTACTCATAACTTACCACATTTATCAAATCAACCCCTTACTATTTCAAAATAATATATAGAGGAAATTTAATTTTATTCATAAAAAGTTGGGGTCTTACAGTATATACATACATACATATATATATATATATATATATATATATATATATATATATAGGACAATGATCCATAGCAACTATTTGCTATGGATTAAAAATGGGCATAGAACATCTTAACCTTCCATTAGAAAAAAGAAGGATTGTGATTTAATAGATGAAAACGACGTCTGGTAGAAATTCTAGCAGACTGGGTTAATGAAATTCTCAGACAATTATGCCCCCAAATTTGCTAGAACTTCTAGCGGACGCATATTAAACCCATGTGAAAACGAATTGGGGAAAATCGCAGCTTAGGTGGTGAAACACAGCAAAACCAAAGCTTCGATTTCTGCTTTGCGATTTCTGCTATTCTCATGAACCCTAGTCGCAATTTACTTTAGATCGGCAACAAGTTGTCATATAATCGGTAAGTTTGATATTTATTCTCACAAATCTGAAGCTGCTTCAATTTTTCATGATTTCTTATGAACCCTAGTTTGCAATTTAGTGCAGATCGGTAGCAAGTTGTTCAAAATTGGTATCTTGCGTTCAAAATTTGTGATCTACAACAAACTAATCAGCATTTGATGAGTAAGTTATTTAATCAACAAGTTTTTTGAATTTAAACAACCCACTAGAAACTGCATATATTGTTCATCTTTAAACTGCATATACTGAGATTTACATTTTATTTTTTTTATTCTTATCTATTTCTGTTTCATCTTTAAACTGCATATATTGTTCAGCCAACTCTATAGCTGTAATCTGTTTTTGCTCTTCCTCCAAGAGGTTCATTGCTTCATTCTATTGCTTTTCGTTTGTGCTTGAGTCTATTTCAGTCTGGTTTCAATTTTTGTGTTGCAGTATATTGAGTCTATGTCAGTATATTCTTAGTTGTGGTTATTAACAACACATACTTGTTATGTAGTACTAGCAATTAGGATCATAAATCATTTTTCGTGCAATATACATATATTTTTCATTCTTATAATTAATACTATAAGTCTAAAACATGATATTTTCTAGAAACTATTAATTATGAAGTATTAGGATTTATTAATTATAATACGTGGGAAAAAGTTGGTACCTAGTAAAAAAAAAAGAAGCAAAGATTACAAACTTTAAGAATATCAACTATTAGAGAGTCAACTGTATACGTGTTTTTAGAGAGAAGCATGGTTATCAAATTTTCTGTGCGCGCAAGTAGCAAGTTATGGAATGAGCTATATAGCTTGTTCCATTATAGCAGTAAGCACTTGGTCAATATTAAACCACTGATCAACTACTTGTCAACTTTAGTCATTTATTTGAACAATCATTATGAACATTGAACAAATAACATATTTTACTGGAAGTGTATAAATTTCCGTACTCCATGCCATAACACATTTCTCTAAGGTCTAATTAGCGACTCTCGTTAGGTCTTATGATAAAAACATGTTTTGTTTACTGCCTCCGTTTTCAAAAGAATGTCTTAAATACATTCCCACAAGTTAAGGCAGTCAAACCAAAGATATGTTTGACATAAACACAATACTTCAACAGTGGGCCCAGAAGTAAACACATTTAGAACAAATATCAACTAGTCCTTGTTGTTTTCATGTGATGGAATACTTTTAAATGGGGTCCAATTTTATTTTTTTTAAATTTATACTTGTGAAAATCGGACATCCATTTGTGTTGCAGTATATTGGGACAAAGGCAACTTTAGTTAACTTTGTCTTATTCTCCTATGAGATAAGAGGAGTAATTAATTAGTCCTTTTTCATGCACTTTTGTTAGAATTGGATCTAAATCTTTGTCTTTAATGTATTTTTTTGGGCAGTTTGAAGTGTTTCAACAAAAAGGAGATTCTAAAGAAGTTCAAGTTGAGGGTAAAATTGTGAATTCCTCATCTTATACTTTATGCTTGTTTTGATCCTAATGCACTGTTGCAACCAGAAATTCATTTCATCTCTTTGCAAACCTGGGGATTTTAGAAGTGGGCCCTGTTTGAATTCATTTTTCTAATCCTGTTTCCATAATATTTTCAAAAATTGTTCTTTAAAAATTTGGTGCAGTTTGTGGTTCAGCACTATTTGAAATATTGTTATCTGAAATAGCAGAATCGAAATGGCAAAAAATAAAGATTTCTAGACAACTTAACTTATAAGATCTAGTATAATAATGTTTATTTTTGGAAAAAATTATAATAAACAGCATCTAATTACTTGACATTGTGATAAATGTTTAGGTAAGAAATGGATATTAATCCTGGACCTTTTAATCCTATTGTCTTATGATTGTGGCGTTTATGTTGCAAAGTACGTAGATTTTTTTTTGCGCCAGATAAACATCATGAAGGAACCGAGGTACGTGGACTTCAAACGAGGCTTGTAACTTTAGATTTAGAATAGCACATGAGCTTAGGATTTGCAAAGCTATGGACATTCCTGAAAAATATTGTTTTAACGATCAAACAAACTTTAGATTCGAATTCAAATGAATGTATATTTGTGGTGAAATGCAATCAACTTATTGTTTACTTTTTGATGGAATGGCATTGAATATCACCATTTTTTGAAGAATTTAGTTATTGGTTATATATATGGAACTTAGTTGTTAATAGCTTGTTTAAACAATCTGTGTTGGGATTGACTCATACTTTTGTGGGTTCGACGAATGGCCACTACGACAAGAACCTGTACAAGGAAAGTCCCTATTTCTATTTCAGGAATGCTGATTCCTAAGATTAAATCGGCCAGTGAAAAAGAAATCCAGATTCATGTTAAGGAAAACAAGGAAATGAATGAAAGGTTCCTACAAGAAGTGCAAGATCGATTTGCAAAGATATATTTTCTGGCAAATACTGAGGGTATGAACGATGATATCCCAGATGATGACTATTCAAAAGAACAATTAATCCTAATCTCTCGCATGAATAGGGCTAGAGAGAACAATCCAAAGAAAAGCACTGACTCTGATGTGAATTCAGTCATGGTCATCATCAAAGAGGAGGAGGATAACAGCAACCCCTTCATCATCTCAGTCAATAAGGACCTGACCCTGGATAACTGGAGTAGCACTCCTTGCATAAGTCGTAAAGGGTAAAGGGCAGAGAGTCCATCTGCCCTGAAGTGTAGATATTATTTACTACTTACTTTTGTTACATAGTACTAGCAGTTAGGGTTTTTCTAGTTACTATAAAAACATTGTTTGGTGCATGTGTGAATCATTGTAGAGTGTGTGAGACATCTAATGAATACATCAGACAAGCATGACTAGATAAATTGGTGAACCTGGGTATATCGTGTGTTCTTATTTTTCCAGTCTTTCATAAAATATATTTGTGATTGCAATATTATTCGTTCTTAAATTATAACAATCCGGGTTTACATTCTCAGTCCTATAAAAGAAATTTAAGACAATAAATTTATATCATACTGGTACCTAAGAATTGTAGTTGGGATACGCTCAACATGTTATTAACTTTGTGCAATGCACGACTGGTATACACCCACACCCACAAGAGTTCTCAAAATAAATTTGTGTTTGAGATATTCAAAGTGAAATCTATATC
Organism: Panax stipuleanatus; assembly: GCA_020205555.1. Lineage (NCBI taxonomy): Eukaryota > Viridiplantae > Streptophyta > Magnoliopsida > Apiales > Araliaceae > Panax > Panax stipuleanatus. The sequence goes on along the minus strand of CM035124.1, from coordinate 106,677,558 downwards.
CTGCATAAATATCACACTACTGAAATTTGGTTTATAACATTGGACTTGGACCTAGCAGAATACTCTTATGATTGAGTGTAAGAGCTAATAACTTTACTGGATAGGTGAATTGATAGGAGTGTATTGTAGCATTTTTCTCAAACTTTGTTGATGAAAACTTGAAAGCACATTTATGTGTTTGGGATCCAATGCTTTTATTACATAAGAATGTATATAGGATGTAAATTAGCTTGGTTCACCTGTACTGGCCCTGTTTCTTTGTTAATAAAATTTCTTACTTTCCAATAAGTATGTAAATTAGCTTCATCATCTGGACCACAAATCGTTTTTGTCTTGGCATATTTAAAAACTTTCTAATAATCAAAGAAGGATTGCTTTGATTCTTCTGTTGATTGGTTTAATGCTTTATTGTTTGGCTAATTAACTTATGTAGTAATTTTAAAGAAGTAGAGTTCAGCAAATCACTGGTGATACATATGATACACAACGACGTTTTGGGAATGTATTACCACTACCGGCAGATGATTAGTGCAATAACCTAATAGCAAAATAGCAACAAATGCAAGTTTTTATTGTCTGGCTAATTAACTTATGTATTGTTTTGTCATATACAAGTAATATGTTTTGTTTGCTGAAGAGTGCTGTAAAAAAACATGACATATGACTCGTATCAGTGGCCTTGTTGCTGCTCAGGTATAAGTTCAGTCTTTCTTATCCTGTAATTTAAAAATGTGGTTTTAGGAGAAATTTTAGTTGCTATCTTTTTTCTACTAAATGCAGGTTTAATAAAAAATAGTTCATCTTTGATTGACTTATGTTAGTGATTTTAAATGATTCAATATCAGATTTCTGATCTGTAATTAATTGTAAAAATTATTGACTCTTTGAATATTGAGGATGTTTAGCTTTGTCGGTGTAAATTCAGTTTTATAGAAAATTGTTTAGAAGTTTCAGATTCACATGGCAACAAGTTGCTGACCGCTAGAATTTCTAGCGGACGTGGAGATTAAATAGTCTAAAATTAATTTTAAATCAAACCACTAGAAATTCTAGCGAACGACGTATGTTCATTTCAAATCGTAACCCTTCATTTTTCTAATGGAAGGTTAAGATGTTATATGCCTCATTTTTGATCTAGAGCAAATAGTTGCTATGGATCATTGCTATATATATATATATATATATATATATTGATTATTTATTAAAAACTTTATCTGAAATTTCTCATATATGAATTACATTAGGAAACATTTAAGTTAAAATTGTCTAGACATTTTTTAATTTTTTTTATTTTGTGAAAACTGATATATCTTGGGACAAAAAAATTGCGACTTAAATATCATAATCGTTGGTTATACCCAGTAATTAACTATGTTTTATTGTAAGATATAGGAGAACTCTTTAATAATAGTCCAAAGAATTTGGGATCTCCTAGTACGCATAGTTAGATTCTTAAATCATAAAAAATTAGTTTCTTCTTAATTTGTTGTACATATTAACATATATATGTGTTCATACATTCATATACATATTTGTCTATATAAAGATCTACCTTTTTATTTGTTGAATCATCCAATTTTAAAACCATTGATATATAGCAAGTGAAGAGGACTCGTCAAGTTATATGATGAGTTTTCGGGTCTAATTTAATGGACATGGGTTGTTAACTCAAAATTATGAATTAATTGCATCATCAGATTCATAACCACTAAACCATTTTTAGCACCGTGTCAATTTTCCATCATTTTAAAGAGAGACAGATATGGTAGATCGCAGTGGCGGAGCCAGAGATTTTAAGTCGGGAGGTCCGGCAGGCGGGCGTTGGCGCGGCGACTGGCGGCGGCGGCTCTCTTCTCTCCTCTCCTCTTCTGTTTTTACCAGACCTTCCAATATACAGACCTCCTCTGTTATTTACTTCGTTTCGCAAATAGAAAAATATTGAAAAGGTCAAACACGCCCATTACTCCTTTTAAAAAGAGTATAAATATAATTATTTTTGTAGTGATGAGTATAAATTATTATCATATTTTAATATAGTGTGGTTAATATTAACCTAACAACTTATTCACTTGAGATAGATATAGAACAAAAATACATATTTAATATTGATAAATTTTATAAATAAAATTCTTTTTGTGAAACGAAATAATTATTATTTTTAAATAACAAAAATATTCATTTCATTTCAAAAAAAATAAATTTTATCACTTAGTTATATTCATGTATATAATGTCATTATTAATGAATGAACACCTTATTATTTTAAAAAGTATACATATATAAAATGAAAAGTAGTTAGTGTTTGCAAAATTTATAAATGGGACTATCTTTTTTTCTCTTGCAAAATAGAGAGATTATATAATAAAGTTTGTTAAATGACCTGCCTCCAAAAGTATCAAAAGGATGCAAAAAATCTAGTTAAATTAGTACTTCTTCCTTTTTAAATTAGAGATTCATTTCTTTGACTATTTTAAAATTATAAACAGGTAAAAATTTATTAATATATCAGTATTTATATTATGTGTAGGCTACTTAATTATAAAATTATATATATTTTTTAATTTCTTTTTCTTCTTCTTCTCCCCCTTCCTTCTTCTTTTCAGCGTACGCCCCGGACCTCGTCATTGCCGGATTTCAGGCTGGACCCTCCCACATACCTACTACATACTAATTTTTCCGACAGCCGGACCCCCTTTCCCTCCGCCCCTGGTAGATCGATATATACAGATGTATACATATACACAAGATACACAGAAAATTAAGAAACATAATTACCTGCATAAAGATTCTCCCAGCTTCTTCATGGCCATATATACTTTCTGATCACCTCCAAGGCACTTGCCTACATATAATTAACTCAACAATTAAAATTATTAACATTAATTAATCAAAGCAACAATTAAAAGAAAACAAATAATTACCCTCAGGACATTCAACTCCTCATGGGAGAGAGTTTTCCGTTCATTTGCTAGATCAAGATATGCATTCGACTTGATTCCGTTTTTCGGAGAGTGTTAGAATTTAAGCCTAAATTAATATAGGTGTCATTAATTATTTGTAATGATTCCATATATTAATGTGTTCTATTCCATGAGTAGATTAAATTAAATATTTTGAAGCTCAAATCTATGGAATAATAAATGAGATATTAACTCCCAAAGATCACCCTTAGAAATAATAAATGATAATAAATACATGTGGGAAAAGCCAAGTCACACATCGGTTAAAAACTAAAATTTTAATGTGTTTATATATAAGAAAATTGCTCTTGGGTTTCAGCCCCAAGGGGCAACCCCACTTTTGTGGAAGGGAAATAACCTAGCGCATCGTCGCCGGCCGGCCTAGCCTGGGCTCGTGGTCTGGGTTCTTGTATAAAACTTTTTGGAAAAAATTTATTTAAAATTTAATTTAAATTTAATTTTAGTTCGATTATCAAAACTGTGTCGTTTTGTCGCGCCTTTTCTACTAAGGCTAAAACTATGTAGTTTTGGATTCTATTAAGGCTAAAAATACGTCGTTTTATGAGTCTGATCTATAGATGACCCTATTCTGCAAATGTTCAAAACTATGTCATTTTGACCATAGGATGCCATGCCATGCCTTTTTAGAAGTATCTCATGCATTTTCAAGGGCTAAATGTCCATCCGAAGGGTCACCAACCCCTCCTATAAATAGATAGGAGGAGGAAGTCTTCTCATTCACTCATTCACAAGCAAATATGCATTATAAGTCATTCTAGTCTTCGTATTTTATCAGTTTACATAGTTCTTGTAAGACCCCAACTTTTTATGAATAAGATTTAATTTCCTCTATATATTATTATAAATAGTAATGTTGATTTGATAAATGTGATAAGTTATAGGTGAAATGTGCAAATTTTACAAAGTAAGCAAATGATCATAAAATATTCGTTGTGTCGGAGAATATTCGTTAGGTCGGGGAATATTTTTTTTGTCGGGAAATATTCGTACGAAGGCGCAATCATTGGTGGGCCCCATAAAGAAAAATTGTCGGATGACGAAAACGACAAGAATAAGTTTTCTAAAAATAACGGCAAAACATTTACCGTTAAACTGTTGAAATACCCCGTGGTTAAAGTACAGTAATACGCGTTGTTGCACAGTAGCACACGGTATTGCACGCATATATTGATTGTGAAAACGACCAACAATAGGTTTCGAGGGGAAAGAAGACAATTCACAAGACAACGGTTGTGTATAAGTTTTCACACTTAGAAATAAAAAGTAGTTGGTGAATTACTGATAAGGGAGAGTCAAATAAAAGGTGTTGATGTTCTTCTTGACAATTATACTTTTATTTGTTTGCATTGATTTTTTGTTCGTTTATATTCTAGATTGTATCCGATATAGTTAAAATGAAGTATTTCCAGTCTTATGAGTTATTCTTAGTTTTGAAGGGTATGATTTTCACTTTAGAGAATATTTTTTTCTTCTTCTTGCAAAGCAACTGACTTTTTACCAATGTATAAACTATATTTTGAATGAAAATGAAACAACATGAGTTAAATCCCTAGTCTAGAATAAATTTTAGGTCAAATTCTAAGTCTGAATCAAATCAAATTCATCCAAATAAGGCCTTAAATCAGTGACCCAATAGTATCTTCTTGGATCATCTTAGCCTATACCACAGGCTCGCCCAAAAGATCATGATTTGAAAGTACTATTGGTAGTAACTTAATTCCTTATATACAGATAAATTTTTTCCATATCTTTCGATATGGGACTAAGGTGTTACAAACTCTACCACTTAAATTTCTGACGTCCTTGTCAGAATCGATCAAACACACGGTCCACAGATCATTGCCTCTCTAGCCATTGTGAGATAATGCCGGCTGGCTTCGTATCTCAACCTCCGGACCTCCATCCCTCCATTGTGGGATAATACCACCAGCCTTCGTGTCCCCGCCTCTGACAACCCGATCGGATGACCTAACCCAAGCTTTTGAGAGTTGGCTCTGATATTATATGAAACAACACGGGCCCAATCTCGAGTTCGGAATAAATCTCAGGTCAAATCTCAAGTCCAGATCGAATAAAATCCATCCAAATAAGACCTTAAATACATGGCCCAGGCCAATAGTATCTTTTTGGGTCATTTTAGCCCACCACATGCTCATCCAAAAGGTCATGACTTGAAGGTATTATTGTTAGTAACTTAATATCTTATATACAGATAAAATTTTCCTATATCTTTCTATGTCGGACTTGGATGTTACAGAAAATATTGAAATTAGTAAAAGATAGTAATATTTGTTAGATTTTAAATTTGTTGTAGGGATAATACCAATTTATTTATTTTGCACAAAAAACGCCCCAACCAAGTTATTGGTAAGATTAAAAACTGATCGACTCAATTTGATCGGTTTTATTTAGTTTGGTTTCAGTTCAAATTGTCATCTCTAATGTAGAGTATACATGTATTTCATCTTTTATGTGAAATTTGTTTGCTCATTTATTTGATTAATTATTTGTAAGATATAGCGATGTTAATGATATACTGGATTTAGTTAATTATGTGATTATATTGTAGTGCTCAATATGAAGTTTAAAAAAATAAATATATATATAAATAAAGAGAAGCAGAAGGAGTAAATAATATTTAATGTCCTTAAATTAAAAAATTTACAAAAATTTATATATCACCCACACCAAGCCAAATATCATCAACTAATTGAATTCAAATTTAGGAGAGATTAATTATTACCCCATAAGGAAAGACAATTTATTATATTATACCCTTTCACCTTTTGGAATAGGCTGATTGACACTTCTGTCCCTCCAAATTGTCATCCACTTTTAAAGTACCATTTTCGTCAGTTAGGTCCTTAAAGTGGCATTTTATTGGCGTTTCTGTTCCTTCAACCCATTTTAACCTAAACCCGACCCATTTTGACCAAATTTAACCCAACCCGACCCAGTTTGACCCAACCCAAAATTTTAATATTTTAAAATATAATAGTATTTTTTAAATAAGTTTAAAATAATAATTATTTTTAACATTTTTAAAAAATAATATTTAAATATTTAAAATAAATTATTATTATTAAAATAATAATTATTTTAATATTTAAAAATAAAATATTAGTTTTTTTTAAAAAAATTTAATAATTATATTTAATATTCTAAAATAAATATTTTTAAATAATTTTTATTTTTAATATTTTAAAAGTAAATAATTTTTTGTAAATATTATTTTTAAAAATAATATTTACTTTTAAAATATTTAAATTAATATTTATTTTAGAATATTAAAAATAATAATTATTTTAGAATTTTAAATATAATATTTATTTTAGAACATTAAAAATAATATTTATTTTAGAATATTAAAAATAATAATTATTTTAGTTTTTTTATAAATTTTTTTTAAAATAATTATTATATTTATATTTATATTTATTTTAATTTTTTAATATTTACTTTTAATATTCTAAAATAAATAATACTTTGAATATTTTAAAATAAATAATTTTAATAATTATTGTTTTATAAAGAAAAATAATATTTAATATTCTAAATAATTATTAAAAAAAATTAAAAAATTATTATTTAATAATTATTAAAAAAAATTAAAATAATCTTAATAATTATTATTTTAAAAATTAAAATAAGCTTAATAATTATTATTTTAAAATTTTAAATAATCTTAATAATAATAATTATTAAATAATAATTTTTTTAATAAGTATTTCAGACTATTAAATATTGTTTTTCCTTCAAAAATAATAATTATTAAAAATGTTTATTTTAGAATATTAAAAATAATAATTATTTTATAATATTAAAAGTAAATATTAAAAAATTAAAATAAATATAAATATAATATTTATTCAAAAAAATTTAAAATAATTATTATTTTTAATTTTCTAAAATAAATTTTATTTTTAATATTCTAAAATAAATATTATATTTAATATTATAAAATAATTATTATTTTTAATATTCTAAAATAAATATTATTTAATATTTTAAAATTAAATATTATTTTTAGAAATAATATTTACAAAAATATTTTTTACTTTTAAAATATTAAAAATAAAAAATATTTAAAAAATATTTATTTTAGAATATTAAATATAATTTTTATTTTTATTTTTTAAAAAAACTAATAATTTATTTTTAAATATTAAAAATAACAATTTTTTAAATAATTATTTTATTTTAAAATATTAAAATAATTTTTAATTTAATAATAATAATATATTTTCAATAATTAAATATTATTTTTTAAAAATGTTAAATATAATTATTATTTTAAACTTATTTTAAAAATATTATTATATTTTAAAATATTAAAAATTTGGGTTGGGTCAAACTGGGTCGGGTTGGGTTAAATTTGGTCAAAATGGGTCGGGTTTAGGTTAAAATAGGTTGAAGGAACAGAAACGCCAATAAAATGCCACTTTAAGGACCTAACTGACGAAAATGGTACTTTAGGGACGACTTTGAAAGTGAATGGCAACTTGGAGGGACAGAAGTGCCAATCAGCCTTTTGGAATATATTACTCCCTCCGTTCCTAAAAGATTGTCGTTTTAGAAGAAAAAATTTGTTCTAAAATATTTGTCGTTTACAACTTCCTAGAATAACAAATTATTTACTTTCCTATATTACCCCTATCTTCTCTCATTGTCCCAATAAATTATCTCCCTTGTATTAATAGTTTTCAATTTCCCATAAAGGGGTAGTGATGGAATTTCAAATAAATTTTACTAGTATTAAATGATTTTCTTAATCTATGTGCCAAAACCTTAAACGACAATTTTTTAAGAACGGAGAAAGTAATAATTATACATTAAGAAAACACAATTCCAAATCTAATTAGGAAGATGACTAGTTTGCATTTATTTTGCGCCTTAATGGGGCCCACACGTGAGCAACGTTGGTGTAGATAGGTTTTTGGGGAAAGAAGCCAGACAACGGTCGGGTATTATTTCCGAAACGGTTAAACCTCTTCTATAAATTAGGGCCTTCCCTTTTCAGTTTCTCACACTTAATTAGAAATAAAACTTGGTGGTGAATTACTGATAATGGATAGACAACTAAAAGTTGTTGATATTCTTCAGGTGATAATTATACCTTTTTTTTTGGTAGTGTTGTCTTCTTGTTATATTATATAGAATACTAGCTGTGTCCTGTGCCTCCGACAATACATTGTCGGTGAGATTTATCTCAAACTTTGAACGGCCCAAATGATTTATTGAGTGAGCGAAAAATTCAAAATCATTTGTATTTTATTAGATATATATATATCTGATATAGCTAATGAAGTATTCTAATTATTATGAGTTCTGACTTGTTTTCAAGGGTATGAATTTATTGATTACAGATGGGGGTTTCCCCGTTCTAGGTTTGGTGAGGAGTTTCCAACCCTCAAAGCACAATTGATATTTCCCAGAAATTTGATGTTTTATAAGTATTTTTGATAGATTTCTTAATATTTTATGCACTAATTTTGTACCGTATTGCACTATTTCAATCAAGTACGTTGGCTAATTATTATTATCTGATTCACATATCGTTTAAAAATTAATAATTTGAGAATTTGCAAATTACTAGGCATTCAAAAAAACATATATTTATCTATATTATCTAAGTTTGGATTATATCTTGAAGAATTTGGTGTGCAAATATCTATCATGTTTTTTATTTTTAGTTTAATTCATTTGCTTTTGAAAAATGTAGGAAAATCGTGAAGAGTTTTAAGGGAAATCCAGATCTGTTGAAGAAATCGACGAAGAGATATCGTTGTTACAAAAAGAGCGCGCAAGGTTAGTAGCAAAGACGGAGAAAAATGACGCAAAGATTGCTTTCTGGGAATCAGAAAATGAACGCATCAATGATGAGATGAAGCGTCTCCGGCTAGAGTTTGAAGCCTTAGTTGCTGGCCCCCTTTAGTTCCAAACTAGAATTCTCCTCCATTTCCCTTTGTGGGGGTTATTGTTTCTCCGTTACTTTATTATGCCAAAGTTAACTTGAAGAACTATAGGTTGATGTTGTTATTTTGAGTTATGCACTTGTAACAAGTTTGTTTTAATTTCTAGTATTAACGTGCTGCAAAATTAATCATATCATTGATAAACTTTTATGAAACAAATAAACTAATTAAACCTCAACACACTGTTGAAAACACACATAAATTGTGAACTACCAAATACTACGAATTTTAATGTGTTGTCTTATTTCTTGTCTCATTTGCTATTCCGCCCCTTGTATTGCTCTCCAAGTAATTTTTTTATTTAGTTACAATTGATGCAAAAGAGTGGGACAACAATGTGACATCAAAATTGGACTCAAATACTACACCAGTAATGAAGACAAACTATGTTGGATAAATACCATGTACTTATTAAAAATGGTACTTGGTCATATGTTCCAGCTCTCTATGTCATCAAAACATATTCAATTGTCAATGGATTAATCGAATGAAATAGGAAGCTAATGCGATCTCTAGATCATTTTAATTCACGATAACATTACGAAGGATACCATCAATATGAAGGTATTGATTATATATGGAGAAATATTAGACCTTATCTTATCATTGTTTGCCAAGGCTACAACTATTAGACCTGTATTGACAACTGCATATAGTTTTTTGGCTCTTAATCTGACTCGTGTCGGTAAAATACTTGAGTCTCTCTGGTCTAAAAAATCTGCCTGGTTTTATCAATTACATGAAGCACTTTTAAGGTTAAGCTTCAATCAAAGACCTTTTTTTTTCTTTCCTGCTGGTCGGTGTTTGTGACAATCAATTGGCCAATGGCGGCGTAGCTTTATTTCTATTGAAGACTAAGGTAGAGATGAGATTTCAGCGGCAGTAATTAGTGGTTTAAATGATAAGAGAGACTAGCATTAACTAATCCCCACGACGAAAGATATAAGCCTGATAGGAGGAATGAACTCCGACTTCAACTTGGTTAGTCATCATTCTCCTTAACAAAATAGGAAGTGGGTTATGTCTGCTTTTATGATCAGAAGATTCATTCAGGTGAACAACTCACCTGGCTTTGATACCAATTGATACAGTGTAACGGGAGGATGAAGGTCCTTGAATGAACAAGGAATTTATAAAAAATACAATCAAATAATTGTATTTATGAAATAATAATAATAATAACCTAAAAAACTATTTATACCTACTACTTAACCCTACTAAGAAATATATTTCAAGAAATATAAAAATTAAATGTTAAATAATATCATGTATGTTCATCATCTAAAATTATATCATGCATGTATTGCCCACAACAAATATTGCAAGGACATTACCACAAGTACAGATGATAAACAAACACTTATACGAACAAGATAAACAATTCGGATCAAGGTTTCATAGAAGCTAAACTAGTTGATTCTATACTCCATCAGCAACATAATTCAACATAGAAAAAGAAAATATATAAGCAAATTTGGATGATAAAATCAGTACAAATTTTCCATATATCTAACTGGTAGAAATCTTGATTAGTCAAGTACCCTATATGGTACCCATCTTTGCCTTATATCATGAACCATTATGATCCAAATATCTTTCAACATAGTGCAGAAGGCCAATTGTATTTATCTTTAACCACAAAAATAAGAGAATTTTAATAAAAGAGTGAAATTATGAACTAACTTTATATTGCAACATGTATTATGGGTATGTATACTGTATAGACTGGGAAATTGCAGCTCCTACTTTTAGCCATGGCTAAATACCAATGTTATACTTTTCCTATATACACGTGCTACTTAATTTCAGGAAAAGATATCAGAAGTTTGTAGCTTCTCATGCTTTTAAATTTAAAACACTTTCTATTCTCAATTTAAATAAAGGTATGACTGCTTCAAGAAGATCATTGCCATTGTAGAATACTAAACCCTGAGGTATCAATTTAGACATGGTCTCCCTTTTACTGTGTCATCCACTGTTTTATCCCATGTATTGGTACCAAGTAATACGTATTTACTGAAGAAATTAATTAGAAATAATTAACTACGTAATACTCAAAACAATATATAAAATGGGACAAAGATGAGATTGAGGATAGGACAAAAGATTTTGATTCATGAACTATGCCATATGTTAAGTCACTTCATATCGATCTAGGCTCACTATTCTCAACTTCAACAATGTTTAGGTATTTTGAAACTTAGTTGTTGGCAATGTTTGAATAATGTTGAACCATCTCCATTAATTGAATAAAACAATTTGAAAATATTTTAATAAAATTAGTTACTTACCAAAGAATTTGTTTTCCTCAAATAACTTCAAACTAGGATCAAATAAAGTGCCAACCCTCGTATTCTTAGGTTCGTAAATCTGACTAGAAATGTGTATCTGAAATAACAAAAAAAAAAAAAAACAAAGTAGAGTTTTCAAAATTGCTCGTATTAGAGCATTATAATTTTAATGTCTCAAATGATATATGATTAATTATGCATACCCGTTTTGTGGAATCGAGTTATAAGGGTAACTCAAGTTATTATCTCCATTCCCTTGATAATACTGAACTTGGTTTGGATTTAGCATTGATAAAATTTCATCTTACCTGTGATGTTCCCTCTAAATTTGTCGATAATGAAAACAAAAGAAACAAAAAAAAATTAATCCAAACTATGTGCAAAACTTGTGGTGAAAGTGTAATTGATGTTAATATGCATTTTTATACCATAAAATAAGTGTTAAAAAACATATTAACATAAAATTAGAAGAGTAATTATATCTGTTGATCTTGGTAATGAACACTTGTGCTTGAAGACATAATGGCTCCACTAGTGTACTGAGCCATGCCTCTAAACATATGTATATATAGGAATATAAGCAACAAAACTAGTTAAAAGTTAAAACATATATATGGAATAGAAATGTGAATAGTTCTATTACCCGGAAGGGATTGAGGTTTGAGACGTCATTGGGTTAACCATTTTGGGATTAACTACACCAGTGATTGTGGCTTGATCGAGTTGGTGCTGCTGGTTATAAGTTGGCTGTAGAGCCCTGAAGTTAGAAAACATATATTGGACAAAAAGAAGATTGTTAGGATGTTTAATTTATTTGATCAAACAAGTCCCTATTTCAGTTTGTTTAATTATAGGCTTTCCTTAGCTCTTGGCTAAGGCCAAATATTATGAATTTGTTCGATTATTATCGGTGTTTACAACAGTAGTGTTTAGTGCTTTGGTCACCTTATCAAAAATAGTGTGGTGGTTTGAGCTCCAAATAATGTGTTTGTGAGTAGAATAAGTTACATGTGTTTTGACTTTTGAGATAATTTTTTTAATGTTTTTATGTTGTCATTCATGTTCTCAGTAATAGTTTATTGTATAAAAGGTTGATGTGTATGATTAGGCATCTAGAAAGCGTGATATACTGGTGATTAACAGATAAGGGTTTTACAAAAATAAAATTAATAATATTGAATCTTATGTACAGTACCTATAAAATTAAAATATGACAAAGTGAAAGAATAGGTGTATGGATAAATTGTTGGAGTTCTGAACTTGTGGATACATTCTATCAAATTCATATTGACCAGATTGGTTGCCAAAACCTTGAGGCCTGAATCAAATAAAAAAAAGAGAGCATGAAATAGATGAAATTAAATGAAATGTGCAATTCATTTCTATAAAATGTTATTAGGGAAAATATAATAATAATGTGTTACCTCGTTCCGGACATCGCAGAATAAGGAGCCTGGGTAGAATAAAACAAGTTTAAATGCTTCAAATAAAGTTTTGAAATAACATTACAAGCCATGTTATATGAAATCTGCATTTTACTTAAAGTACCACTGTCCGACACTCAACACTTGGACAAAGGTATGAAATACTTGATTTTAATTTAAAAATTTTAAATACCGTATCAGACTCTTCAAAATTGGTTGTAAGTGGAAGTAAATTTATTAATTAAACATGAGAAAGTGTATACTTACTACATCATCAAAAGATGGAACTTGGATTTGTAGATCATTTCTGAAATGAACTGACTGGCCGCCTCCATTTTGAAACACCTGATCAAAACAAGATAATTATGTCCTAGGGAAACAATCACACGCTTTAATGAGACAAGTGTGAGAAAAACATTCCCTTACATAAACCTTTTAGATTTATGGTTGATCTAATTTGCTGATATATTTAACTTTAAATTCAATTAGATTTGAAGAAAGTTCAGTTCCTAAATTCTTTCTAGCAACGATTTTTATGCCCAAAAAAAATTAAAGAAAAGATTAATACAAATTATATATATATATATATATATATATATATATATATATATATATATATATATATATATATATTCTGTTCAAGTATATGCCACAAGACCTAAGAAAGTTCTTAAAAGGATCAGTGTAGCAAAGGTGCTTTTATACTTGTTTCTTTTAGTAATCTTATATATGTGTGTGTGTGTACTACCTATATTTCTTTCCTTTTCAACATTCATGAAAGGACATTTGTATAAAAACAAATTATTTGAAGATCGAATGGATTGCAAATAGAGATACCGAAACAGTGGAGTCAGGTTGAACCATCCAACTTGACTAAGGATCATAAAAGGTCATGTGATCAGCCTGTAGAGAATGAGAGCCTAAATCTAAGCATGAGTCTGAGTAAGATTGTGACGAACAAGATTTTTGTAATTTAAATTGAATATTTATTGAATTAAATAAATATTTTTTTATGATTTAATTATTGATTTAAATAATTAATTGATGAAATTGTGGTAGATTAATTTAATTATATGTGTCACGTTAGTTAAATTAATATGGTGAATTTTTATATTCAAAGTATGTATTTAATTGAGCTTATTTGATTAATATATTAATTAATAAGCATAATGTTATTCTAATTAATTTAAATAATTAATTAGAGATTTAATGATTTGGCATAATTAATGAACGAGAATTTTAATTATGTGACTATATGTGATTTAATATGAATTTATGCTATTTTATTTAAGTGATTTAAATAACATTATTTTATTTAATTGGGTGTGACATTAAAACTATATTATAAAGCTTTAATTAAATTAATGGGAAAGGAGATTATAAGGGACAAACAAACAAGGCCCTAAGGGGAGTTGCACCAGTTAACCCATTACGGATTAACTGACGCCACTCACCCATTACTCGTCCACTATACATATTATACGTATTACTCTATACATATATCCTATACACCAGTTTTATATTTATATAGTACAAACGTCAGAGAACTTAGAGAGATTAAGAGAGAAAATTGAGAGAAGAATTGATTTGGAGAAGAGATTGAAGAATTAAAGTTCATATCATCATCAAACAGAGTTAACAAGGGTATAATCCTTCATCTCAAGTTTTATTACGTTAGTTTATTTTTCAAACCCAACTCCAAACTCTCTGTATATGATTTTGGTGACGAATACTTAAGATGTAATCATATATGTGTTATTGTATGATTATAACATGTTTTGTATTTGGTATGAATGAATTAAAATAATCGAATTCATGTAATTAGGCTTTAATTGGGTTTTCAAAATTTTACAGAGTTTTCCCATTTACGAGCTTTAAAAATTCTCTGTGAATGGAAAAAAATTGATATTTGTTCAATATATGGCTATATTTGTGTTAATATGTGTTTATAACATATTATATGCCATATATGCATAACTTTCAGTGATCACACCATGGAATTTTGTTGATAATTGGGTTTTCAAAAGTTACAGAGTGTAGAAATTGTACATATGGCCCATATGGCCCTTACGTACAAAATTTACACGCCTAAATTGATACTTGCATGTAATTATATACGTTTAAACGAACAAAATGGAAGTTAAACGAACGGATTCGGTGTTATAACGAATCCGTAACGTTGAATTTCTTGTTTTCCTTCAAAACTTTACAAAATATTGAAAACAGTGAAAATAGATGCCTTGGATTGTGTAAATACGTGATTTAAAATGCTAAGATCATGCTAGAAATGTTATATAATGTTTCTGTGGAGTTTTTACATTATGGGTAGCCTTATAATTCATTACGTTAGTTTAATTTGGATTTATTTGGACTACTCTGTGTGTTCATCGCGAACCAGGGAGTGCACCAGCAGGGGGACCCGCCCCAGCGGGTATAAGGGCTGTCCGGGAGCCTTTTTTTTTGGTTTCCGAGATTGTTTTGACCTCCTGTAGTAAAATAAGCATAACGTTTTCATACGAACTCCGATTAAGGCGATTCAAGATGATTCGAAAAGATAACGAGTAGACCTACAACTTTCATTCTTTAAGTTTTTCAATTTGAAATCGTTAAAATGGGTAAAAATGGCCATCTTTGTGACTGATGCGTATTCGAAGGCAATCGGAGGGCTTCGGACACGCACACACACAAGTGTAGTGTTCTCGATAATAAAAGATGTTGTTTTAAGTTACATACATGAATATTATATGATTTGAAGTTCATGATTAATAAATTAAGTTATTGACATGTATAAGATAATGTGAAGGTTCAAGTTAACAAACTAAGTGCGAACTTGAATATCGTAATTGTAAAACTTGATTATGATTGTTTAAAGGGCTATACATGTGTGATATGCATGTTGTGAGTTTACATTCATGTTATGTGGTTAGCCATTGAGTAATATTATAAACCAAGTTGTAAGTCGAACTTAAGTGAATAATTCAACAGTTAAACATGGTAGTTATGAAAACTAATCGATGTCGTATACATAATGTAATGTGTAGGACGTTGAGGAAGTGAATTGTAATTATATTTGTAGCTTGTGCAAGAGGCAAGTATCCTATCCCTAACTTATTGATTTAGCAAGTTCCCTAAATTCTAATTTATTCATTTATTAAGTCTCAGACTTGTGTTTCTGTATCGAGTAAGCTCGTGTTCTTAATTGTTCCAGTTCGAAATTCATATTACATATTGTAACTCTTTTAAAAGCATGATTCAGTTATACAATACTTATTCGATTGTATACTCTTGAGATTTATTATTCAAGTTGAATATCGATGTTATTGTTGAACCTTATAGGACTAGTGAACCCTTATTGATTCCACTAGTCCATAGTTGATGAATGTTCTAAATTCTAAAATACTTATTGAGCTTATCCAAATCAAACTTCCTTTGGTGCGGACTCTGATGTCAAAACTGAGATGAACAACCCTGTAAAAGGGGATTATTTACGCTTTAGCGTTGAGATATTGTGCACAGTATGGTACTAAGGGCTGATCCCCCTAAGTACGAGAAGTAGAGTCCATAGTCTTATGACTGTTAAAGGTTTAAAGTATAAACACTTTACAGCCTAGGACATAGTTCAAGGTCTTATGACTCTCAGATGTTATTATGATTCCTGTTATTTATCCTCTAGTCAAAAGTTGAGTTTTTTTTTATTCAGATGTCTTTGATTCACTCGCATGTTATTATATTGTTGTCATATTATTATACTTGTGGGCAATCGTGCTCACTCTTGCGTATAATAACATTGCAGTTAAGAACGAAAGGTCCAACGAGCCTTCTACTAGCAAAGGCAAGGGCAAGGACAACAAGTGATGAAGACTTGTTGTTTATTTTATATGTTTATGTTTCAGCTCTATGTTAAAGTTGTGTAAGACTATTTAATTGTTTATGTTCCGCACAGATGTTTAAGGTTAGTATTACCTGGGATTGATGTATTTATTTTTAGATGTTGTAAACCCATAAGGGGAGGATTATTTTTATTTATTTCATGGGTTGCATTTTTATGGATAGATAGATAGATGATATTTGTACAGTGAACACCAAATCCCGTGGAAATTAAAGTACCCGAATTTGGGGGTGTCACAAGGATTGTATGGAGGAGTTGTCGTTGTTGTTTGCTTGGTTTTGGTTGGGTTGGTGTTGACACCTAGAAATGTCATCTCATTGTTCTACACAATATAAACAATATTATATATATATATATATATATATATATATATATATATATATATATATATATATATAGAGAGAGAGAGAGAGAGAGAGAGAGAGAGAGAGAGAGAGAGAGAGAGAGAGAGAGAGAGAGAGAAAAATTGGTAAAATTACTGCAAAAAAATTATATTGCATAAAATTAATCATAAAGCCAGTAAGGAATTGAAATAAATAAGATTTACGTGAAAAGGAGAAAGACAAAAGAGGTAATTAATTAAAATACATTTTGGCTTACTATAAACAATTTGAAACTCTAAAGGGCAAAATATTATGCCCTATGCACCTGGGGTCCCACCAATTAATTAGAGATCAGAATATTATCTAAATAGATTCTTAAAAAAAATACAATAAATAAATAAATTAAATGTTACATTTAAAACTATATATTTTATCGTCATGTGTTTTTCCCTTTATGTTTTTCTATGTTTTTTTTATCAATTAGTCAATCTAAGCAAATATAGCGTTAGAAACTTAGCAAATATAGCGTTAGAAACTTTTTGGTTTTGTCTAAAAAGCAAGAGACATACAAAATTTACTCTTCAAATCTCTTCTAGCATAAAGAAAAGGAAATAATCGGTACAAGTTTAATCAATTAGTTGTTTTGTGTATTTATCAACAAGTCAATCAAAACAAAATGAGCTTATGTTAACAAAACATGAAAGTTAAAAGCACTATACTCACATTCGCCATTGGCATTGCCTAGCTTATTTAATTACGACATTCTCAATTTTTTAGGCATACATAAAGATATTCACAAGAAGAGGAGCTAAATAGATGTCAATGGCGAATATGAGTATACTGATTTTAACTTTCATGTTTTGTTATATATATATATATATATATATATATATATATTGAGAGAGAGATAGAGAGAGATTAACTTAAATATAGCAACTACAATACCCAAGATCATGAAAAGATGTACAAAAATGTATATGAAGTGTCACTAGAGAGAGATGGATACCTTTTGCATCAGATGAAATAAAGTGAAATGAAGTAGAAAGGCGTAGGAAGAGAGGAATATTAGGTGATATTTATAGAGAATCTTCGTCACATGTATTGTGTTTCTTGTTAGGCGTGTATGTTCTTATTTGGACATTTTGTTTAGGCTAGTAGATCTATGTTCGTGATATATGATAACAAAATGACTATTGTCTCCTTTAAATCTAGCTAAGTGATTATATAGTGAGCTGGTTTTGTCTTTTTGTATTATGATAAATTGAATTATTTTAAAATTTGACTACTAATTACTTAATGTGTTTCCAAAAAGATTTTAAATTTGAGATTTTAATGTCAATTTATGGCATTTTTGGAGTAAAAAATGGACATAAATTTATTTTATTTTGTTGAGTATTATGATAAATATCGTAAACTATCCAAAAATATAACTACGTGCTACTCCCTCTGTCCCATATTAAATGTCCTAATTTCTTTTTTAAGATGTTCCAAAATAAATGTCCTATTTTTATATTAGTAACTATATTTATCATATTCTTCCTCTTATACCCTCATAATATTTTTACTCAACTTTTATTGAAAATTGAATAAATGTGAAAATATTGAGAAAGTAATTATTGGGGTCATAGAAAATTGAAGAAATACTTCAATTAATAAGTAATCAAAAGGGTAATTTAGGTAAAAAAAAAATTGTATTAATCAGCATACTGAAACCAATTAGGACATTTATTTCGGGACGAATGGAGTATTATTTATTGTTTCTACATGAATATTTAAACCAAATTAATTTTAAAGTTTATAGTTTGAATTCTTAAAAAAACGGTATAATTTTGGTAACATGAGAAGGGTGGATAGGGGACTAGGGGTTTATGACTATGGTTCTCAACTAGCTTATGATCTCGTGCGAATTACAGACTTTGTTTTGTTATAAAATTATTGTATTAGATTTTTTATATTATATTATACTAATATATTATTTTTACTAATAATAGATTAATATTGTGTACAGTGAAAGTATTTCCTTTTGAATTATCTTATTTAACTAATAATGTATAACTATTGATGAAAAATTAAATAAATTTAAAAAGCTACAATAATAATTCTTCAACTTATATAATATAAATGATAGTATTCCTCTTTAAAATGATTTATTTATTTCTATATTCCTATGTTCATCTATTTATGTAATAATAAAATTTTAATTAAACTCAAATAATTATACTTATATAACTTAATAATAAAATTATTATACAATAAAATATTATTGTTATCAATAATATTAATTTTAAAAAACACTAACTAAATAAAAAAATGTATAAGAACAAAAGATAATGATAAGTAGATAATTATGATAGTAAAAATGTAATTGAAAAGAATTTGAAATTAAATTTATAGATGAAAAAAATAGTTTCTTTTACTAAATTTTAGGTTTCTACTCCTATATTTTAGGGTTGTAGGAACATTTCTAACTTTTATGGTTAATTGCATATTACACCCCGGGTGTAAAATAGTTTCATGAATTTTGCACCTTTGGCCTATATTCTTGTTAGCTCAATATTCATATATAAAATTCATCAATTTCATCTGGGTACGTATAGCTAATTTTGTCTTGAATTAATCTGGGCATTGTTAATTTTTGGGTGGGGCTTGATTGTTCGATCTATTTCTTCGGGTTTTGATTAAAATATTACATAATTAGTTATAAACTTCAATTGGATATTGGTTATTTGGTGTTATATTTGTCTGGGATTCGTTTATTTGGATTTTTGGACATTTATAACTGGTTTCTAGTTGAAGAATCTCAGGAGAGATTGATGAATTTGGTGAGGATTGATGGGAAATTTGTTTGATTTTTTGATATTTGAGTGGTTATCTCTTTTGCGCATCTGTGTATGGTATTTATTACCAAAGAGGAGGCTTGACTTATGAACATATCCTGCTTATTTCTGGATGTTCTCATGCCATTGTTGTCTTTGCTTTTTGAGCAAAAAGATTTGCCATTTTGTATTCAAAGAGATAGATTGGATAAGGAGTTCTTTAAATTGCAGAGTGAGCATCTAGGATCGGAGGAGCGAGAAAAGAGTGAGAAGAAAGAGGAAAATATATATATATTTTATTAAATATTATTTTTGCCACGTGTCAGTCGCTACTAAGCCCTTTTTGTCTAGCTGGCAGGTCTGTTAACAGGAGGGCGTGGTTGAGCTGATTTTTATAACGTCAAGAACACTTTTGGGAAAAAAAATTCTTGGGCTAACACATACTTCGGCCAAAACCACAGGGGCAATTTTGCATCTTTGCCCTTATTATAGATTAGCTCATCATTTTGTGTAAAGCACGTATTTTATATATATATAGAATTATTGTATTGTTTATATTTTTTTGTATTGTATTATACCAATATATCAATTATAAGAATAATAGATTAATACTGTGTAGGATGAGTTTTATAAAAAAAATATTTATTTTCTTCTAAAATATATTATTTACCCAATAATGTATAACTAATTATTAAGGACAAATTAAATAAATTAAGAAATCTATTTATATAATATAAATGATAGTTTCATCATTAAATTAATGATTTATTTATTTTTCTATATTCATATATTTAATTATTTATGTAATGATTCATTTTTCCTAAGTAAATAAAATAAAAGGCTAATGAATAAAGTATTTATTTTATTTTATTATATTTTAAGGAGATTGTGTTTATATAAGAAAATCATCGCATTTGCCATATTATCTTGTTTTATTTGAAAATAAGGTAATATAAATAAGGAATATTAGAATAATTTAATGAAGTTAAATTATTTTAATAGAAAGAATAATGTCACACTAAATATTATTTTATTGTGTGATAAATATTATGAAAAGTGTGATTATTGTATAAAATAAACTATTTATACAATATATATGTAATAAAGGGAGGTAATTGGTTATTCTAACCAAACATAGCCTTAAGTTTGAAAACTTATCAGTTAAAAAAAAGAAAGAAAAGGGAAAGCATGAGTTGTGATGAGTATAAGCTGGGTAAGCACACTAAGCAGGAACTGGATTCTTGTGAGGAGAATAGTCTTAAAGAGTTGGCTGGGCTATTATGTAGCAATCTAAGTATTGGTGTAATGGGAAAGTATGGGTAGCTAGCAAATAGAGT
Organism: Panax stipuleanatus; assembly: GCA_020205555.1. NCBI lineage: Eukaryota > Viridiplantae > Streptophyta > Magnoliopsida > Apiales > Araliaceae > Panax > Panax stipuleanatus. The sequence continues at coordinate 106,656,522 of CM035124.1, read as the reverse complement.
TATTCCATTCTTGCTGAGTTCCTTCGTTCCAGCCTTCTCCTTGTTTACTGCCGAGTTCCTTGCTAATCCAGTGTAGTTTATTCGAGCATAAGCAAGTTAAGGTAAACAGTTTGTGTTCCTTCTTTTCATGTTGATTAGCTATGAAGTTAGATGTTACTAAATACTATGGTGTTAACTGTGACTAGTATGGAAATCATACCAGTTCATATTGTCTATATTAAAGTCTTATGTGATAGCTTATAAGGAACATGAACTAACTAGTTTATATATGTGTTGATTATCTATGCATATGGCTGGGTAATGAACTGTTATGAATAAAATTAGAACTAAAGGAGATAAGTTGGGCTGAGGAGTAATAAGGAGGATAAAATGGGTTTATGATATAAAACAATAGCTATGAATCTGGTAGCCAAAAACTCTGCACACAGAGTGTTTGTTAAAAGTCCCAAGTGGACTGTTTTGGCTAAAAATGGAATATATTATGAATGGAATTAAAGCTTGGGTTATGTATATACACCATACATGAGATTAAGTAAAGTGTTTGAACATATTAAATGCAAACGAATAGCAGTTTTCAGCTATAACTAAAAGTTAGAAATTTATTTAATGGGTCAATTTTGGCCACTATTTTAAGTAGTCTATGGAATCTGATATGGAGTGATTAAAGCTTCCAAATATAGTCTCATATATGATATACAGTATACGTAAAATTTGTTACAATTCAATATATGAGCTAAAAGACTTAAGGCCACAAAGTGTTCATGTTGGGAACTGAGCTGCTGCCCATGGCAGCAGCAGTGTTTATAATTGGCATTAGTTGTGGCCTTTCATGGGTCTTCAGTCTGCACTTTTAAAGTTCTAAGATAACCCAACTGGTATTGCTCTATAATAAGTGTACATACTAGTTGTGTAATGTCCAAACATAATGCAAATTGATCATTAATGTATGGGGTTTACGCTGGGCAAAGCAAGGGTACGGATGCTGCCTATTGGCAGCAGCAGTTGGCGAGAAAGAGTAGGAGCTGCTGCTCACTGGCAGCAACAGGTAGCAGGCAGCAGGAGCAGAACTCGGTATGGGCTTGGGACTCTTTTGAGTTCTCAGTCAACGCAACTAAAAGAGCTACATAAGTTAGCCTATATATTTAAATAGGTGAGTATATCACCTATATAGACCCCAAGATTTTAGCATAGTAAAGTGATTTAGTTGCCAAGTTAGTAATTAAAAAGGGGGCAGGGCTACTGCCTATTTACAACAGCAGATGACAGTTGGCTGCTGCTAAAGCTGTGTCGGTCAGCCCAATTAATATAGCATGGATTTGATGATTTAATCATAGAGTGTGGGTTTAACTTTTCTAAATGGGTATGTATATTGAATCCATAGCGTGGTTACCGTTCAAGATAAGCGAATTAGTAATTTATATAATGAAATTAATAGAATGTAATGTCTTAGGATTGGGGGGCGTATTGGGGGCCGCGGAGCTAGCCAAGGCCACCCCAAGCTCGGCTATGCCCCATGGGGCTACGTAAGGCTAGGCTGCCTGTGACGCCCCCAAAATAGATCCACCCAACCTATTCTGAGTCGCCATAAATACATGGTACAGAATTCAAATACAAATCTTTATATCAAATTATCGTGCACAATACGACCACACATAAAGTGTAAGTTTTAATACAAATACAGTACTCACACTCCTTATTAATGCTACGTTACATAAAGGTACATTCAATAACTGTTTTAGGAATTAAAATCTTTGAAAAATGCTCAAGGAAACCTTCGTACATGGGAGACCATGCTTCTATGTTATAATAGATATCATAGGACTTGAGAATTAACCTTGGTTGATCCAATAGACCACAAAGAAGAACGAGAAGATTACTATCCTGTTCATTCCAATGGTGGGTATTCTCTTGCAATATAATTATCTCCATTGTCTCAAACTGAGAATTATATTCCAAGCATACTCCAAGATTATATAGGTAGTGCTCATAGATATAATCAGCAAGTGGATGTGCACAACCATATCTTATGATAACACGAAGTCGTATGTGATTAGACATCTTGTATGATAGTGGCAACACCCTTACAAAGTTGGGTTCACCTCACCCTATTTGGTTCACCAAAATCAACTGTTAAATGACGTATAAAATACGACACACACATTTAAAGTTCTCAATACAATTATTTCCATATTGTTTCATGGGAAACTTCAACAGTTATAGACCATCGTTCTATTCCCCTGTTATCCCCGCTCGACCCAGTTACACTTTTATTGCCTGAAAGGAATTGTGAAGCAAAAGGATGAGCACAAATAGCCCAGTAAAGAATATCATGACTAAGGATAATTAAATTATCAATAGCCTTCATCAGTAATAAATCAGATATTTAGAACATATGGTAGATGATAAAAGTTTTCAACCATAGTTGCAGCGGAATGAACAATCCATTAGAAGAGTCAAATAGACCATAATGTCTATTATATTCTCCATGTTAAATGTCCGCCAATAATATTTTATCCCTGTAACATCAATCAACAGTTCCTGTCCATAATCACGTAAATAGTTCATGATCATAATTATGTTGATAAATTCCTCTTCGCACCAGGACGAAGATAATTTTCATCACTTGTCTTTACCTGTAATACCAAAGATTATGGTTATATTAATTCATAATTCATGTTCATAATCATGTAAATCAACAGTTTCTCCTTGTCACGAAGGCTTAATAGAACTTTCACTCAATGTCCTTGCCACAAAGGCTAAAGACACTTAATAATTGTATCGTCTTTACACCCTACACCAAAAACATTCAAACGTAACAACATAGTCATGATCATACCAATCAACTATCTATCTTTGCACTACAGGCCAAAGATATTCATTTGTATCATCAATGGTCATGATCATGTCATACACCTGTCCATCTTTGCACTACGAGCCAAAGATATAAATCAACAGTTCATTTTTGCACTACAGGCCAAAGATATCAATTAACAATTCATCTTTGCACTACAGGTCAAACATATCAATCAATAGTTCATCTTTGCAATATAGGCCAAAGATATTCGTAAATCAACAGCTCATCTGTGCACTACGGGCCAAAGATATTCATTAATCAACTGCTCATCTTTGCACTACAAGCCAAAGATAACTTTCACCACAATATAAGACCGAGGATGATGTAAAATGATATAAAGAACAAATCAATTGAGATCAAGGACAAATATTAGAGTTTTCTAATTTAATTTATCCAGAGTTCAAGAATATTCAATTTGTCATTTTCACTTAATTACGATTCTGCCATTCTCGCCCAAAATTTTTAGATTCGACGTCCTTTACGGAAACGCTTGTAAAATGAAATATACAACTCGGAATTAAGTTCCGTCGGAGGCGTTGGATTCGTATCTTCTTAAACTACAGTTTTCATTTATCAAAAACTCAATTTGGATTTGTTTATGTCCCAGAAATTAGGCCCAAAGTTGACTGTCAGCAAGCTATTTTCATCTTTTGGTCCATTTTTCAGATTTGGGATCCTTTATTAAAACCTTCATAAAATGAAATCTATGACTCCGATTTAGGCCCAATAGGTATCGTTGGACTCATACTTTCCCGAAATATAATTTTCATATATAAAACACCCATTTTGGTTCTGTTTTAGTTCCAAAAATTTGGCCAGAAGGGACTGATCAGTTTGATATGTTCAACAGTTTGTATAGTTTGGGATTAAAATCATAACTTTCTCATTTTTTAACATTTTTGAGTGATTACAAAGGGATTCTGTCCTTAACTCATGTATCTAACATGCTAAGAAAGAAAATCTCAAATACCACATATAGATTTCAAGATGAACATGCTTTAGGACACTAGTTAATTAAACTTTTCATAAAATGCAACTAGCTTCAATTTTTCCAAACTTTTTCGTACCAAAATATACAAATCCATCATATTCACATACTATACTCAAGATCTAGCATACTAACATGATTTTAATCATCTACCACATGATCCCCAAAGATCTAGCATCAAAATGCCTATAGTATACCATAGAAATATTTTTATTGAACATAATGGAACAAAACTTGATTTTCCTTCTTTGGTTCCCACTTTCAACTTGAAAAATGTTTTGATCCTTATGAAAAACACTTATACTCATACAAAACAAGGGTTTACAAAGATCAAACACTAAGCTCCTTACCTTCCAAGGGGGCCGAATATTGCTCCCCATTACCTTCCATTTTGGTTTTATTTTTAATTACTAATTTACTTAACAAATGACTATAAAGTCCCTCCCCACTTGGGTTAAAAATTGGGCCCTTAATTTAGTCCTTTGGGCTTAAAATAATTTAACTTGGGCCACTAGAACTAACTATAATTAAATTAGTTTACCAATATTGAGTTTTTAATTCATTTACTAATTTGGGCTACTAGAAACCAAGATCAAATAAATTAATAACTTCTATACTTGGGCTTCTAGTTTATTTAAATTATTAGGCTCCCACTTTAATGGTTAATTATTCAATCCATATACTAGTCTTTCAAGTTCATATCTTATTCATTGAATGGGCTTAATAAATAATTCAATTGGGATTGAAATGAACTTACTTGGACTACCAATATCCAAGTTTAATTACTACCATCCTTGGGTCACTTAGTATGTTGGTTAATTAGTAACATTTAATACTTCAAGTTCATAAACAATTATTCTAAGTGGGCTTGATAACTACATCATTTGGACTAATTTAATTAATTTACCCACTAATCATTCAAGTCCATAATAAATTAATTACATGGGCTTGATTATTTGAATAAATTGAGCTAGTCCTCTAGTACTTTACTGATTGGACTATTACATAATCTTATTATATCAATATTTATACTTTATTTTTATAACCCAATTAGACTTGTCTTAATTAGGTTTAAAATAATTGGTGACTTGAAATAATAAAATAAATCTCTTAAGTTAGTATAATTTTAAATACTAACTTTTTACAATGTCAAAACCTTTAGGTTATCAATTTCCATACATAATGAATATATTAGGTTACTAATAGCTTTTTTTTATTCACATTTAATTCTTTACATTATCTCCTCTTTGAAAATTTATTTCCATAATAAATTTCTTCATAAATCATTATAAAATCTTTTTCACAAAAATTTAAAGGTATCCTAACACTTAATCATAATACACTATCAAGTATACATACAATTCCATTCTAGGGTTTTAGAATTTTGTAACCCCTATTTTCTTTATTTTCACTCTAGGTTTTGAACTTAAACATTTAATTAATCATTCAAGATTTTAGAAATTTTTGGGTTGTCACAGTAAGGGTAGAGATAACTTAGGAAGAGAGAAAGATTCGGGTTGTGACCCTACCCGTGAATTTTTTCCCAACGTTGACACGTAACATTTATAAACTATTGGTTTTGGAACGAGCCAATTCCGAGTTGTAACGATCACATTACGAGCTCGGGAATCTCAGAACTTTTTAAGACTTAGAAAATTTTTCTGAAGAACAGGGTCGGCGCCTCCGCGCCGCCCATATAGTATAAACCGACGCCGCCGCGCTAGTTCGAGGGAGAGTTCCCTGCATGGTGGGCACCGCAGCGCCGCTTGGCAAGGCAAAGCTAGCGCCGCAGCGCCATCATGGGAAAATATCTGACATTGTTAGTTATTCACTTAACCTTTTTCATACCGATTAAGGGGTTGATAAGTGATGTGTATACATGAATAGAAACCCTTTTAAACAACATGTTTAACCGGGGGTGTAAGAATTAAACGTCGATCGAACGAAATTAAATTTAAAACTTGAGACTTGGAATGCAACTCATTGACCAAGATCGAGTTAAGGAATCAGTTAGGGTCTCGTCTATCATCATACCTAGTGATGATGGATGACGATTCAGTTTACGACACATGATGTAATAAGCCGTAATGAATGTTAAATAACTTAAACGAAGGTAATAAGTTTAACAATTCGATTAAGTTATACAAGAAGGAGAAGTTAGGTTATACATTGTATATCCGTTATGAATTCTCATCGATATACTAGGTGTTTATGAATTGTAGAAGTTATAAAGACCAAGTAACGTACCTTAAAGGTTTAAGAGACGCAAAGGCAAGTTTCCTAACTCTTGCATTACCATTGTATTATGCAAAGGTTGCTAAAATCTTGTCTATACATTATGGTTGGACAAGATGTCATTATGCATAGTTGTCTATGCATGAACGGTTATTGAATAATCAATGCCATTTGATTCGGCTAGACTAAGATTGAGTATATTTTGGTAGATTTTTCCACGAATCTTTCCAATATATATATATATATATATATATATATAATGTGATGATCTTATCCACGTGATGGATAAGGATTCTCAGATAAGCCTGAGCAAGAATAAGACAAATGTTTTTATGTCGTTAATTCGACGGGCACTTGAAGTTGCCACCTATTAAATGCAAACACGTTTAATGAATGAGTGCTGATCAACATAGAGTACTATAAGCTGATCACCTGGACGTGCTCGTAAGTAATATCGGGCTTAAGGTCTTGTACCAGGTTGTCCTTTTATGAATGAAAATGGAAGAGAAAGTTCATGGTCTTTGACCAACTCAGATTCTCAAGTGACTATATGTCCTTGAGAACTATTTTAAAGGAATTCAAAACATTATCTTGATTATTTCTATTACTTTATAATTCTTGTATAGTTATTGAAGATGAAGTCATTTGATTCTTAATTTTGTGGTTGCAAAGTAAAGTAATAAACTTGTTGAGCTATTTATGCTCATTCTTGTTTAAAACTAAATGATTTCAGCTAAGAGAGAACGGACCAAAGGATCCGGGAAAGGCAAAGGCAAGTCCAAGATGGAAAAGTAGTGATCCTTTGTAATAGTATAGTATTAGTATTGTAAGTACTAATATTATGACTCAGAACAATGTAATGGTTATCAAGAACCTGGGAAGGAATGAATAAAATGTAATGTTTAGTAAACTCATGCCTGATATTGAAGTTTTTCAGTTGAATATATGAGTACATAGTAGTACCGTGTAGCACCATATCCAGGGTTTGAAGGTACCCGAATTTGGGGGCGTCACAGGTTGGTATCAGAGCCTTAGGTTATGAAACATAAGGGGTAAAAAAAACCTTAGGTTATAACCTTGAGAAGAGAAGTAGAAGTTAGAGGTAAACAAACTCGGGTAGAGTTTTAAAGAAGAAAGTAAACTTAAACATATTAAATGTGTTATATGTTGTTCATATTTTGATTGTATACTAATCCAGTTATTTATGTCTTTTTATAGATAACAGGAATAATGGATGTGTATAATAAAATACATGAGGTTAGCGAGGACTCAGTCAACTTTACAGAGGTTGTACCAATGCCGATAGCAAAGGTACCCGTGGTGATTATAGAGGAGACTGATGTACAAGAAGAGGATCCGTTCGAGTACTCTGATAACTTTGACTTCGCGTCATTGTTTGATGGTATATCGGAAGAAGAAGTGGAGACAGTGTCGATTAATATTGTATTGCCTACTGAGGAGTTAGCGGAAGAGTCTATACCGGAGGAGTCCATGAAGGTCTTATTCATGGCAATATTGGACAGGAATGTCCAACTGAGCAAGGAAGTGCGTGACCTCAAACAAGAGGTTCACGACGTACAAGAAGATAAGGAAGACATGGAGGTCTTCTGGGAGGTCGAGCATGACGAGAGGGTGCTGACCAAAGACAATGTTAGGGACTTAAAGCTAGAGGTCCAAGAATTAAAAGCTGAGCTTCTAAATAAGAAGCAGAGAATAGATCGAATGTTCTACATCTATAGGTGTTCACATGAGGATTACCAGCAGCAGATTACTGAGTATCCTGTGGAAGAGGGACAGACTCGGCATACGATTAGCCAGGACATTGTGGCCAGTATGGCCGATGCGGATTATATGAATGCCGTGAGGCAGATGTAGTCCAATAGTATGTATGAAAGAATTAGCTATGTAAATAGTGTGTAAATATTAAGGACGTAAAACACTCTTTTGTATAGGCAATGGTAGTCTTTTGTAAATCCCAACTTTTAAAAAGTAATTGCGGGATGGTATTGTAAATGGCTGAAGCTATGTAATGTACATTGTAGTGTTATACTACGAAAAAGCATTTTAATATAAAGGTTTTATTGGAATGTTTGTCAATGTGATTGAGTTATTATTTGATTGTTAATAATAACCAAATGAAAAAATAAGTAATAACGAAGATGTTTTCGCATTAACAAAAAATGCCGCCAAGAAGACGACAAAGAAACCAGGAAGAAGAACCTCGTAATGAGGAGGAGCATGGGAATAATAACCCGATGCAAGAGTTAGTGAATTTACTAGCTACGACTCTCAATCGGACGAGAGATACCGTACACACTAATCTTGGGGTAGGTCAGGGGACTACCTTGATAGAGTTCAAGATAATTGGTCCGCCTGAGTTCTATGGGACTACGGACCCTATAGCTGCCCAAGGTTGGGTGAAAGAGATCGAGAAGGCATTTGTTATTGCAAATGTCAGTGAAGTGCAAAAGACTTCTTTTGCGACTTACCTGATGAAGGGGGAGGCCAACTACTGGTGGGAAGCCAATCAAGGTAAAGTCAGAACAGATGTGGTTATGTGGGAAAGGTTCAAGGAGTTTTTCTTCGAGAACTACTTCCCCAGCATGCAAGGGAGGATGGAGATTCAGTTCCTAGAACTGAAGTAGGGGGACATGATAGTTCCCTAATATGCATCCAGGTTCAATGAACTGGCGAGGTTTGCTCCACACCAAGTGGACACGGAGCTGAGAAAGGCGAGATGGTTCGAGAAGGGATTGAAACCCCGGCTCTATTACTGGATCTCGGTTCTCCAAAGTGTTACCTTTGGAGCTGTGTTGGAAAAGGCGATTATCGTCGAGGGTGGGAGTGAGGCGTTGACCCTATACCACAAAGAGAAGAAGAATAAGGCTAAGATTGAGGTGTTAGTCAAAATCGAGGGAGCCAGTGGGAGTGGCCAGAAGAGGAAGGGTTTTAGCTCAGGGAATACCAGAGTGAAGCAGGAGTTTCCCAAGAGGAAGATGTTGGTGTGTAAGACTTGTGGTAGGACTCATCTGGGAGTCTGCCTCAAGGGTAAGGCGGTTTGCTATAACTGTGGACAGGAGGGGCATATTTCTCCTAACTGTCCCAGTCCCAAGAAGAGCCACAGTTGCTTTGTGTGTGGATCTATGGACCACATGGCACGGAACTGTCAAAAGAAGGGTTCAGATGGTGGGAAGGGAGCTAGTGGTAATAAGTTAGCGATTGGGGGTGGAGTACCACAGGGTAGACTGGCTGCCCGTACGTTTAATATGACGGTCCAGGATGCGATGGCATTAAGCGACGTCGTATCAGGTATTATCCCAGTTAACGACATAAATGCGTGTGTATTGTTTGATTAGGGTGCAACGTGTTCGTTTATAGCATGCGAGTTTGCTAAACGATTAGGTTTACTCCCCAAGAAACTTGTAATACCTTTAAATATTAAGGTAGAAAATGAGAAGGTAATTCCTGTTGATGTTGTTCACAGGAGTTGTTGTGTAGATATTAGAGGTAACAAGTTATCGGTAGATCTTATACCGATAAAATTTGGAGAATTCGATGCAATTCTCGTGATGGACTGGTTGATTAACCATGGGGCGATGATAGATTGCCAAAATAAGAGTGTGAATATTTAGATTTTTAAGAAACCCAAGGTGGTGTTCTACAGTAGTAAATCACCGGGATGCTCTTGTTGTCTAACCATGATGTAAGCCACAAAGTTGTTAAAGAAGGGATGTGAAGGTTACCTGTGTCATGTTGTTGATACCGAGCGAGTGGGAGCGACATTGGAACAGATACCTATAGTCAATAAGTATGTGAATGTATTTCCAAGCGATTTGTTAGGTCTTCCACCTGATAAGGAGACCAAATTTGTTATAAATCTTGCGCCAGGAACGACACCCGTTTTGAAGGCACCATATCGTATGGCGCCAGTGGAATTGAAAGAACTGATGATTTAGTTGCAAGAACTGTTGGACAAGAAGTACATTCAACCGAGTGTTTCTCCATGAGGAGCACCGGTACTGTTTGTAAAGAAGAAGGATGGATCGTTGAGGCTTTGTATCGACTATCGAGAGTTGAACAAACTAACGATAAAGAATAAGTACCCATTGCCCTGGATCGATGATCTTTTTGTTCAATTAAAAGGGGCAAAATATTTTTCGAAGATAAATTTATAATCGGGGTGTTGGGTTTGTACGTAACGCAATCATGCAATCAAATCACATAAATAGGGCGGAAGCGTAAAAAACTAGGTTTTCAAAAATTTATACAAACCCATTACCATGATCATTCTTATGCATCAATTATCAGTGAATGAAGAAGGAGAAAAACAGAATTATACCTTTGAAGATTCAAGCTTCCTCAGGTACAAGTTCTACTCCTTTGATTCCTCTGTAGTGGCTCCTTCCCTTGATCAATGTCAGCCACCCAAATGTTTGGCCTCTAACGGTGATCCACCAAGGAAGATGAAGAACTCAGTAAGATGGGTTATTGGCTTAACCCTTGTTTCTATCTCTATAGAATATGTGTACTCCCAACTCTTGAAAAATTCACGTACCTTATTTCTGATATAAGACTCTCTTATATAGATATTAGGTTAACCCTCCTAATCCAATTAGAATAGGGTTTAATTTAATTAATTAATTAATTACTTTTAATTAATTTATATCCCAATCTTTATTAGGATTAAGAGAAAGTACTGATATTATATTAATTCCTAAACTCCTTTAGAATTAAAATAATAATAATAATAATAATATTAATAAGACTCCTCTTATTAATTTATATTTAATATTTCTAAAATATTAAATAATAAATATTAAGCTATTTAATTTATTCTATTATTATAGATTAAATTAATTATACTTAATGCATTATTACTATTATGCCATTTTCTTCTTAAATAATTCTTCTTCCTTTTATGGTGTGACCCTTTAGGTTCTCCATATTAAACCGGTTGTGAATAAATCAATTAGAACAATTCTAATCTTATTTAACTAAACAAACTAAACTAATAATCTATTTAAATAAATAACATTTATTCTACAATAGGGATAAGCCTCCCTAGTGATCAACGACTTTCTAGATAATATAAATTTCAACATTAATCATAAAAGAACCTGTGAGTTAATAGTTACCGTACAATTCAATCCTTCCACCATATAATGTCCCAATTAAATATAAGACATGGATTTACTGTCAAGTCTTAATTTATTAATCATATGTATTTCGATTAGAAAATGCACAACTCCAAATAATGCAAATTAGAAACCTCTTTCTAATTTCATTCTACCTTGGCCAAGGATTCCTGGGTTGTCATTTAACGAATCACATAGGACATATCTCCTCTTTTACTAGAGGTGGTAGATTCTTTATTGATCATTCATTATCTCCATATGTAACTCATTACACCCAAGCATACCCTATATATGCCTTAAAAGGCCTTAAGGAATTAGTCAAAGTATAATTTGTTACATACAAGATACTATGATGATCTTAAGTCCAAGGATCACATGTACTACTATCACATTAGGAATTCCTATTGACAGGCGAGTAAAACTCCATTAGGTATTCCATAGCGAGTCACGTTCAGTGAACTTATTCTCCAATAAGCACCTACATACTTGCTTTAGTGTCTCCACACAAATGACCATGAGATCAGTCATCCTCATCCAATGAGCAAGCAACATATGTACCAATCTATCCCGATTTACTAATCCCCATTTTAGTAATCCCACAATTGGGAACTATTTATGTTTTTAAGCTTTCTAAGAATTTAGATCTCATTATCATGATCTCATCATGATTCTAAAAGCATTGCTTAAAACTATGGGTTATTTACATATTATAAAAACAGCACTATGTAGATAATTATATGCCTTAAATGAATATTTTATTAATAAATAAATAAGATTGTTTACAAAGTATGTGCTTTGTCATCATACATGATTGGCTTTTATGCACACTACTATCAATCTCCCACTTGCACTAAAGCCAATTGCCATGGTATCTCATACCCATCTTCTCTAAGTGACGATCAAACTGCTGTTGTGTTAAAGCTTTAGTAAATGGATCTGCAATGTTGTCTTGAGAGTCTACTCGCTCCAAGGTGACGTCTCCTCTTTCAATGATCTCCCTGATCAAGTGAAATCGCCGCAACACGTGTTTAGATTTCTGATGAGACCTGGGTTCCTTAGCCTGTGCAACCGCTCCGGTGTTGTCACAGTATACGGGAACTGCTTCTCCAATGCTAGGAACCACACCAAGTTCAGTTATGAACTTCTTCATCCAAACAGCTTCTTTTGCAGCTTCACTTGCAGCTATATACTCTGCCTCTGTCACTGAATCAGCAACCGTTTGCTGCTTGGAACTCTTCCAACTCACTGCACCTCCGTTCAAGGTAAACACATACCCTGAAACAGATTTACTGTCATCTTGGTCTGTTTGAAAACTTGAGTCCGTGAATCCCTCGAGTTTTAATTCAGACCCACTGTAGACAAGAAAAATATCTTTAGTCCTTCTCAAGTACTTTAGGATATTATTCACTGCCTTCCAGTGCTCTTCTCCTGGATTCGACTGGTATCTTCTGCTTGTTACACTAAGTGTGTGAGCAACATCCGGTCTAGTACATATCATACCGTACATGATAGATCCTATTGCAGAAGCATAAGGGATCTTACTCATACGGTCTCTCTCCTCAGGTGTCTTTGGGGCCTGTTTCTTGGAGAGATTTATTCCATGGCTCATCGGCATGAGACCTCTTTTGGAATCTTCCATGCTAAACCTCTTTAGCATCGTATCAATGTACGTTCCTTGGGATAAGCCGAGCATCCTTTTAGATCTATCTCTATAGATCTTTATCCCCAAAATATAGGATGCTTCACCCAAGTCCTTCATGGAGAAGTTTTTAGATAACCAGATTTTAATGGATTGTAACATAGGAATGTCATTCCCTATCAGTAATATATCATCAACATATAATACAAGGAATGATACTGCGCCCCCACTAACCTTCTTGTATACACATGGTTCATCCTCGTTTTTGATAAAATCAAACTCTTTGACTGTCTCATCAAAACGAATGTTCCATCTACGAGAAGCTTGCTTCAACCCATAAATGGATCGTTGTAGCTTATAGACTTGATTTGTTCCAACTTTTGAAATAAATCCCTATGGCTGTGTCATATACACATCCTCCTCAAGTTTCCCATTGAGGAAGGCCGTTTTCACGTCCATCTGCCAGATCTCATAGTCGTTGTAAGCTGCAATCGCAAGCAAAATCCGAATGGACTTGAGCATGGCTACTGGTGAGAAGGTTTCATCATAGTCAACTCCTTGTCTTTGTTTGAAACCTTTTACAACCAGTCGGGCCTTATAGGTCTCTACCTTTCCGTCTGCTCCAGTCTTTTTCTTAAAAACCCATTTACACCCAATAGGTTTAATACCTTCAGGTGGTGAAACCAAAGACCATACTTTGTTTTCATATATGGAGTCCATTTCGGATTTCATGGCTTCAAGCCATTTCCCTGAGTCTTTATTACTTATAGCCTGTTCGTAATTCAATGGATCATCATCATTCATGATGTGTACCTCATCGTCATCCTCTATAACGAATCCATACCTCTCAGGTATCTTCGGTACTTTTCCAGATTTACGAACAGGGTGTGGTACAGTAGGTTCTTCTACTTGGTTAGGTACCTGACTTTGGTCCGTGGTAACTTGTGGTTCTTGAACTTCTTCAAGATATATCTTGCTCCCACTGACCCCTTCATGGATAAACTCTTTCTCCAAGAAGGTAGCATGTTTCGCAACAAACACCTTTTGATCAGTTGGATGATAGAAATAATACCCTACGGTTTCTTTAGGGTATCCCACAAATCTACACTTATCGGATTTAGTCTGTAGCTTATCATTTTCAAACTTTTTGACATAAGCTGGACAACCCCAAGTCTTAACATGCTTAAGATTTGGTTTCTTCCCTTTCCACATCTCATATGGAGTCTTTGGGGCGGATTTGGTAGGTACCTTGTTAAGTAGGTATGCAGCCGTTTCTAGGGCATATCCCCAGAAGGAAATTGGAAGGTCGGTAAAACTCATCATGGATCGAGCCATGTCCAACAGTGTTCGATTTCTCCTTTCAGATACTCCATTTAACTGTGGTGTACCTGGAGGAGTCCATTGTGAGATTATACCATTTTCTCTGAGACAATTGAGAAACTCACTGCTTAAGTATTCTCCACCTCGATCTGATCGAAGTATCTTAATACTCTTGCCCGTTTGTTTCTCTACTTCACTTCTGAACTCTTTGAACTTTTCAAATGATTCTGATTTGTATTTCATTAAATACACATATCCAAATCTTGAGTGATCATCAGTGAAAGTAATAAAATAAGAATACCCACCCCGTGCACTTGTTGTCATAGGTCCACAAACGTCTGTGTGAATCAATGCCAACAACTCTGTAACTCTCTCTCCTTTTCCACTAAAAGGAGATTTAGTCATTTTACCCATGAGACAAGATTCATAAGTTGGATATGATTCATAATCAGATAGCTCGAGGAGCCCATCTTTATGCAACTTGGATAATCTTGTTTCATTGATATGACCGAGTCTACAACGCCACATATAGGTATAATTAATATCATCTCTTTTCCTTTTCTTAATTTGTTCAATTTGAAATATATTTTCTTGTAAGTCAAGTGTATAAAGTCCATTTCGCAAATTTCCAATACCATATAAAACATCGTTTTTATAAATAGAACAACCATTGTTCTTTATAATAACGTCAAAACCTTCTATATCCAATACAGAAATTAAAATAATATTTTTAATAATATTTGGAACATAATAACAATTATTAAGATAAATGGATTTGCCCGAAGGCATTGCTAAACAATAAGTTCCTACAGCTAATGCAACAACTTTTGCCCCATTTCCCACTCGTAGGATCACCTCATCTTTGTTCAGCTTTCTACTTTTGACCAGTCCCTGCACAGTACATATGTGAGAACCACAGCCGGTATCCAATACCCAAGTAGAATTATGACTTTTAAAAAAATTAATTTCAATCATAAACAAACCTTGATTGGAAGTCGAAGCTTCTCCAAGCTTCTTCTCTGCTAGAAACTTCTTGCAGTTCCTCTTCCAATGTCCCGGCTCATTGCAATGAAAGCACATTCCTTTAGCTGGTTCAGGTTTTTTTTGCTCCTTTTCTTTCCCTTTTCCCTTAGCCTTCTTAGATTTCTTCTTTTCAGAAGACACCTTGGGCCTCTTCCTTTTATTGGAAGAATCCACCATCAAGACATGGTTCTTCTTGGATGAGAAGTGACCTTCTGCAGTTTTCAGCATGTTAAGCAGCTCAGGTAAGCTGACATCTAGCTTATTCATGTGAAAATTAACCACAAACTGCGAAAAGGTCTCAGGGAGTGACTGGAAGACCAAGTCTTGACTCAACTCCCCATCCATGACGAACCCAAGCTGCCCAAGGCGTTCAATCAAATTGATTACCTTCAGAACATGAGTCTCGACGGCAGTGCCCTCGGTCATCCGAGATCGGAAGAGCTCCTTAGATATCTCATATCTAGCAGTCCCACTCTGTTCACCATACAACTCCTTGAGGTGAAGCAGCATAGCAGGAGCATCCATTTTTTCGTGCTGACGCTGAAGCTCGTTATTCATGGATGCGAGCATGATGCATTGAACCACAGATGCATCATCTTGCCACTTATTGAAAGTGGCAATCTCTTCCTCAGAGGCTGTTTCTGAAACAGATTTAGGGATAGTGGAATTTAGGACATAAGAAATCTTTTCAGCAGTGAGAACAATTCTCAGATTTCTTAGTCAGTTCTCATAATTCGGGCCGGTAAGCTTATTTGCATCAAGTATGCTTCGTAGTGAGATTAGTGATTTTGACATTTTTAAAATTCTGCATGTGAAAAGACAACATTTTAGCAAACATTCATTTTATTAACTTTGCATACCAAAATAAATTTAGGTCTTTATTTTAAATTGGTATCTCCCACTATTTTCATCAAACTATATTACCCTCACTCATATAGTTCGGCAACATCTAATTAAAGATTTGCTAGTGAGATTAAGGATCCCATTTCAAATGTATATAACCTTGTGGATAGCACAACAAGCGATATACAAATAAATAGGTAGACAACTCTTGTCAATTACATCACCATGTAACTCCTTTTATTTTGCCTCTTAAATCATAATGGTCATGTGTGTGCATATCCGAACTAAAATAATTTAAGTTAAGTCCAGCCTAGCACTTCCATAAATTCAAAAAACAAATTTCGTCCTTGTGGATAGCACAACAAGACTAGATCGTTCAATTTTCTTGATAAGCATCAAATGTGATTAATTAACATCTTAAATATTCAATACTCGCCTTGTGGATAGCACAACAAACTCATATTAAATATTTAATACTCTATTAACTAATCATGCTAGAAGGCGACGTTCGATATTCCAAATATCATTTGAACGCTTCAGCCTTAATATTATTTCTTTGAGGGGTTTGTTATTATTTGTCTCATCTTTTTAAGCGCGCATGCACATATATATATAAAATACGCGTCATTTTATTAAACATGCGAAGCATGTTTGTATAAAATATAATATATATAATATTTAGCATGCAATATAGAATACTATATTCTACCCGAATTGATTATGGACTTTTATTCTAGTTTGGTTCACTAGAGCCACCAAGTGAACCAAAAGGTCAAACCTAGGAGTGCAAGAATTTAAATTTTAAATGTAACTATTACATTTAAACCTTGGCTCCATACAAATGAGTTTTCAAGCATTCCTTGCTCCTTGGTCTCTAATTTCTTCAAAATAATTCTAACTATCTCTATTACATTAACTATTTATAATTAAATAGAAACCTTGATCAGCAGTCAAGGGGAAGTACATAGAAATGAGATAGAATTTACATCGAGAATAAAACTAGAGAAGACGAGGTACGCAGACCCCATTTTATAAAACCCATTCATTCAAGCATTCAGCCAAAATAAAATCCAATCACATTGGTCATAGTCCATAATCAATCCCTTTTATTACCATACATATCATCATACGTATCAATGAAACTTATTCATCTCATGAAAATAAATTCATTCCATATATGTATTAATATCAGTTAATGAGCAAAAGTTTGCTAAACTTTGTTTTTGGAAAAATAAACTCCTTTATTTCATTCAAAAATAATTCCAAATTAAACTCTTTAATTTTAGCAATTCTGAAATCTCATTTCATATAAAATAAACATCTTTATTTTAAACCTTTATTAATTAAATAAACCATTCATTTAATTAAATAAAACAAAAAAAAATTTCAGTTCCTGTCCAGTGGCGCAGCTGTGCCAAGAATGTAAAGGGAACCGGCGCAGCATGAAAACCAGGAACAGCACCCGGCGCAGCTGCGCAGCAATATTGCCTTGTACAGGCGCAGCTGCGCAGCTTCGCAGAATCTGAAAAATTTTTGTTGCCCAGAACTCGATCCAATCGCATATCATACATGTATGGAATCACATAGACTGATAATTAGCACAAGATTGGCTCTGATACCACTGTTGGGTTTGTACGTAACGCAATCATGCAATCAAATCACATAAATAGGGCGGAAGCGTAAAAAACTAGGTTTTCAAAAATTTATACAAACCCATTACCATGATCATTCTTATGCATCAATTATCAGTGAATGAAGAAGGAGAAAAACAGAATTATACCTTTGAAGATTCAAGCTTCCTCAGGTACAAGTTCTACTCCTTTGATTCCTTTGATTCCTCTGTAGTGGCTCCTTCCCTTGATCAATGTCAGCCACCCAAATGTTTGGCCTCTAACGGTGATCCACCAAGGAAGATGAAGAACTCAGTAAGATGGGTTATTGGCTTAACCCTTGTTTCTATCTCTATAGAATATGTGTACTCCCAACTCTTGAAAAATTCACGTACCTTATTTCTGATATAAGACTCTCTTATATAGATATTAGGTTAACCCTCCTAATCCAATTAGAATAGGGTTTAATTTAATTAATTAATTAATTACTTTTAATTAATTTATATCCTAATCTTTATTAGGATTGAGA
Organism: Panax stipuleanatus; assembly: GCA_020205555.1. Taxonomy (NCBI): domain Eukaryota; kingdom Viridiplantae; phylum Streptophyta; class Magnoliopsida; order Apiales; family Araliaceae; genus Panax; species Panax stipuleanatus. Next base: position 106,638,346 of record CM035124.1, on the reverse strand, counting down.
GAGAGTACTGATATTATATTAATTCCTAAACTCCTTTAGAATTAAAATAATAATAATAATAATATTAATAAGACTCCTCTTATTAATTTATATTTAATATTTCTAAAATATTAAATAATAAACATTAAGCTATTTAATTTATTCTATCATTATAGATTAAATTAATTATACTTAATGCATTATTACTATCATGCCATTTTCTTCTTAAATAATTCTTCTTCCTTTTATGTTGTGACCCTTTAGGTTCTCCATATTAAACCGGTTGTGAATAAATCAATTAGAACAATTCTAATCTTATTTAAATAAACAAACTAAACTAATAATCTATTTAAATAAATAACATTTATTCTACAATAGGGATAAGCCTCCCTAGCGATCAACGACTTTCCAGATAATATAGATTTCAACATTAATCATAAAAGAACCTGTGAGTTAATAGTTACCGTACAATTCAATCCTTCCACCATACAATGTCTCAATTAAATATAAGACATGGATTTACTGTCAAGTCTTAATTTATTTAATCATATGTATTTCGATTAAAAAATGCACAACTCCAAATAATGCAAATTAGAAACCTCTTTCTAATTTCATTCTACCTTGGCCAAGGATTCCTGGGTTGTCATTTAACGAATCACATAGGACATATCTCCTCTTTTACTAGAGGTGGTAGATTCTTTATTGATCATTCATTATCTCCATATGTAACTCATTACACCCAAGCATACCCTATATATGCCTTAAAAGGCCTTAAGGAATTAGTCAAAGTATAATTTGTTACATACAAGATACTATGATGATCTCAAGTCCAAGGATCACATGTACTACTATCACATTAGGAATTCCTATTGACAGGCGAGTAAAACTCCATTAGGTATTCCATAGCGAGTCACGTTCAGTGAACTTATTCTCCAATAAGCACCTACATACTTGCTTTAGTGTCTCCACACAAATGACCATGAGATCAGTCATCCTCATCCAATGAGCAAGCAACATATGTATCAATCTATCCGGATTTACTAATCCCCATTTTAGTAATCCCACAATTGGGAACTATTTAAGTTTTTAAGCTTTCTAAGAATTTAGATCTCATTATCATGATCTCATCATGATTCTAAAAGCATTGCTTAAAACTATGAGTTATTTACATATTATAAAAACAGCACCATGTAGATAATTATATGCCTTAAATGAATATTTTATTAATAAATAAATAAGATTGTTTACAAAGTATGTGCTTTGTCATCATACATGATTGGCTTGTATGCACACTACTATCACGGGGTATCACCAGTTGAAAGTTAGAGTGGATGACATACCTAAGACATCATTTAGGACTCGTTATGGCCATTACGAAAAAGACGAAATAGGCACTATTTATAGTTAAAACTCTAAGGGTTAGGGTTTGACCGTAAGGGTTAGGGTTGAGACCCTAAGCCTGTTTGAGAGTTCGGAATGTCAGAATGACGTTATGTCGAAAGATTTGACGGTAATATACCGTGAAAAGCTAAGTTAGCCGGGAAAAAGTTTTCTCGGGAGAAAAGCACGAAAATCACTATTCATCCATTTCTGCTCGGGAATTAATATTGAAATTCCGAGAAACACGTAATGATAGGATTTCAAGACGAGGTGAAATATGTAATAATATTTTATTTATGGCTCGCGAAGTTTTCGCTTGCGGACTTAAATCCTATGCGTTAGGAAAAGTGAAATCAAAGATTAATTATTTACGTATAATAATAAATGATTATTATACGGAATGAATACGCGTATAATACGAAGTATTATACGAGTATAATACAAAGGGGATACGAGAATTAATACGACATATAATACGAATTTTTACGGAGTAAATACATTAAAATTGAATTAATGTTAATAATTTAACCCGTGGGTCGAACCGTTGGGTAAACGGGTGGGCTAACTAACCCATAGGTCAACCCATAAACCATGATGGCCACATGGGGGACATGTGGGAGCACAAGGTGTTCATGTGCTAGCACATGGGGGGACATGGTTGGCATGTGAAGGGAGGTGGGAGTTGAGGAGGTTTGGTCTAATGACCAAACTACCCCAACTCTTGCCATTTTTATAAATAGAAAAGTTTGCTCTTCATTTGTTGGTTGTTCAATTTCCACCAACATATAGAGAGAGAGAAAAAGAAGTTAGTTTGTACTTTGACAAAGAATTCAAGCAAACAAGGAGCTAAGAAGATTGTGAGTATCTATACTCAATCAACCAAGAACATCAAAGGTATTAACATGAGAAAATTATGTAAAATCTCTTTTCTTTTAATAATAGAATTGATAGAGAAGTGATTAAGGGAGGTATGACTATTGAGAAGTTATAAGGATGGCTTAATGGTGAACTAAGAACCCTAACAAGCCATGCATGATGAAATAAAGAATTGATTAAGAATCAATGAAGGACTTAATGAATTCATGAGAAATTGAATAATGAATATGTTAAACCACCAAAACATAAGTGTTTAGAATGGTTAGAATCATTAATAATCAACCAATGAATTGATTCTAATTGGTTTGAAGTAAAGATAACGAAGAACGAAGACTCGGCGAAAGTTACGCGATTAGACGATAATCGTCGAAAATGTAAATTTTCGGAATAGAGGTCAAAAGTCGTCGTGTAGTTAGGAAATGATGGTTTTTTATTGAAACATGTGTAATTAGGTAAATAAGACTTGTGAGAGTAAGAACGAACCAATTCTGACTTACAATGAAGAATTGAGCGTTGAACGTTCACGAACGTTTAACGAATGTGTAAAAATCGACTAATCGGCTAAATTCTCACCGACAAATTCAAAAATGAATTCCGACTTGATAGCATGATAGAACATAACATTTATGAACTATTGGCTTTGGAACGAGCCAATTTCGAGTTGTAACGATCATTTTACGAGCTCGGGAATCTCAGAAATTTTTAAGATTTGGAAATTTTTTATGAAGAACAAGGCCAGCGCCGCTACGCCGCTCAGGTAGTATAAACCGGAGCCGCCGCGCCAGTTTGGGGGACGCATGGTGGACGCCCCCGTCCTCTGCATGGTGGACGCCGCAGTGTTGCTTGGCAAGGCAAAGCTGGCGCCGCAGCGCCAGCATGGGAAAATTTCTGACATTGTTAGTTATTCACTTAACCTTTTTCATAACGATTAAGGGGTTGATAAGTGATGTGTATACATGAATAGAAACCCTTTTAACCAACATGTTTAATCAGGGGTGTAAGAATTAAACGTGGATCGAACGGAATTAAATTTAAAACTTGAGACTTGGAACGTAACTCATTGGCCAAGATATAGTTAAGGAATCGGTTAGGGTCTCGTCTATCGTCATACCTAGTGATGATGGATGAGGATTTGGTTTACGACACATGATGTAATAAGCCGTAATGAATGTTAAATAACTTAAACGAAGGTTATTAGTTTAACAATTCAATTATGTTATACAAGAAGGAGAAGTTAGGTTATACATTGTATATCTGTTATGAATTCTCATCGATATACTATGTGTTTATGAATTGTAGAAGTTGTAAAAACCAAGTAACGTACCTTAAAGTTTTAAGAGACACAAATGCATGTTTCCTAACTTTTGCATTAACATTGTGTTATGCAAAGGTTGTTAAACTCTTGTCTATACATTATGGTTGGACAAGATGTCATTATGCATAGTTGTCATTGCATGAACGATTATTGAATAGTTAATGCCATTTGATTCGGCTAGACTGAGATTGAGTATATTTTGGTGGATTTTTCCATAAATCTTTCCAAAATATATATATAATGTGATGATCTTATCCACATGATGGATAAGGATTCTCAAGGTAAGCCTGAGCAAGAATAAGACAAATGTTTTTATGTCGTTAATTCGACGGGCACTTGAAGTTGCCACTTATTAAACGTAAACACGTTTAATGAATGAGTGTTGATCAACATAGAGTACTACAGGCTGATCACCTGGACGTGCTCGTAAGTAATATCGGGTTTACGGTCTTGTACCGGGTTGTCCTTTTATAAATGAAAATGGAAGAGAAAGTTCATGGTCTTTGACCAGCTCAGATTCTTAAGTGACTATATGTCCTTGTGAACGATTTTAAAGGAATTCAAAATATTATCTTGATTATTCCTATTACTTCATAACTCTTGTACTGTTATTGAAGATGAAGTCATATGATTCTTGATTTTGTAGTTGCAAAGTAAAGTATTAAACTTGCTAAGCTATTTATGCTCATTCTTGCTTAAAACTAAATGATTTCAGCTAAGAGCGAACGAACCGAAGGATCTAGGAAAGACAAAGGCAAGTCCAAGATGGACAAATGGTGATCCTTTGTAATAGTATAGTATTAGTATTGTAAGTACTAATATTATCACTCAGAACAATGTAATGGTTATCAAGAACCTAGGAAGGAATGAATAAAATGTAATGTTTAGTAAACTCATGCGTGATATTGAAGTTTTTCAGTTGAATGTATGAGTAGATAGTAGTACCGTGTAGCACCATATCCAGGGTTCGAAGGTACCCAAATTTAGGGGGCGTCACAAACGTAGTAATTTGTAACACTGCAACCTTGTTGTATATCTACGGCTTCAACCCATTCTCAAACCTACGCGCCTTCCATACATCTGTGTCCACCTAATGAGGTGTGAATCTGGCTAACTCATGGAATTTGGTTGCATATTCGGCAACTGTCATGTTCTCTTGCTTCAATTTAAGAAACTTCACTTCCATCCAGGCTTATATGCTCAGTGAGAAATAGTTCTCAAAGAACAACTCCTTAAACCTTGTCCAGATTACTACTTCTGTTCCGGCACTAGCTAGTTCGACTCCCACCAGTAATTAGCCTCACCTTTCATCAAATAGGTAGCAAAAGTTATCTTTTTCTCCTTAGCTACTCTCGCAATGACAAAAGCCTTTTCCATATCTTTTACCCATGTTTGAGCTTCTATAGGGTCTGTGGTTCCGCTGAATTCTGGCGGTCCTACAGCCTTAAAATCTTTAAAATTCGCCAATCTATTATCCTCTCGATTTCTTACTGCCGGTGCACGGGTCTGCATAACTTGAGCTATCATATTTGCAAAGTTCTGCATTGGGTCAACTTGATCTATTTCATTATTCTCGTTCCCAGTTTCTATTTCTTCAGTTACATTTCTCTGTGTCCTCGGTATTCCTCTTCCTCTCCATCTTGGTGGCATTTTCTAATTAAATAAAATCTTAAATTATTACTTTGAGTTTCATTATATGACATAACTTATTAGTGATTAAAATATAATTTAAACTCGAACAATCATATAATAAAAATGTTGGATTTTTTTGAAATTCAGCTTACTGAATTAACAGATTCGGTTTGCTGACTTAACCAATTCGGTTTGCTGAATTAACATATTATCAGATAGACAACTTACTATCTTAAGTCTCAAATTTTATTTACTTAATCATACACATATAATCATAATACTGCATTTATATTCATATACTAAATCATAGTGACGTACACTTACATTTCTTGGCATATTTCTATAAACGCTAATTATCCCATTATAAATATCCAAAAGATGGGATCTATCAAAACCTATACTCCCCTATGCACATAAGGTGGGGATATATCATATTTACATACTACCTCATACAGTCTGAGGTTTACATCATATAACCCTAATAACCAAAAAGGGTACTAATGCATCTATATACATAATAACCAACTATCCCCTCACTGACTGCCAGGCTGAGCTGCCTCAGCATGGACATGTTCTAGCTCCTGAAGTGCAGCTCCATCCACTCAGCATCGGACCGAACGACTCGATTCACCAATCTCAAAATGCTTCCTCCTCACTCCAGCATGTTGGCTCATATAGGCCGTGTCTAAAGCTTGTCCCAACGAGTCAATCCTCACATCTTTTTCTTCCATCTCATCCCTCAGCTGGTCAACCTTCCTAGCTGCATCGACCCATGCATCCCCAACTCTGATCTTGCCAGCTATTTCTAAATCAAACTCAAACTTAAGAGCTTGTTTCTTCAGTCTCGCATCCCCTAGCTGAAATTTGGTCAGCTCTAGTCTCCCTTGTAGCTCTACTAGCTCAGTCTAAGCCTAGTAGGTTGCATCTCTATATTGCTGCTCCATAGCCTGATGTGTATGATTCTCAGCCTCCAGCTGTGCTACTATAACTTCCAGTTTATTGTTTCTTGCCAATAAATCCCCTGTCATGATATCCTGAGAAGTGTCTTCCACCACCTGCTGCTTTACGGGCTTTTGGTCCACTGTATGACTGCCCTGTCTCTCCTCAAACATCCTATAATCACAATACGAAAAATAAACATTATTAGTATCACAATAAAATATATTCATTGATAAAATAAAATTATATTTTATTATGTACCAATTATACACAATGAATTTCCTCAATCCATCTCCTACCATACTCTATAAGAGTTTTCTTTTAAGGTCATAACCTAGGTTTCGAATCCTAAGGTTTATAACCTACAGCTTTGATATCAACCTGTGACGCCCCCAAATCCGGGTTCTCGAACCTCGAGTTTGGTGTTCACGATACATCATCATCATAAGCATTCTATAAACTATTGCGGAATAATAAACATACATTGTTCATTATAATAAAATATTACAACATAATCCCAAGGCCTACTAACCTTAACTTAAACATATCTTTAATATTACAAAAGGTTTACATAATTAATCACATCAGATAATATAATAATTATTATTCACATTTAACTATTCTTGGACTTTGCCCTTGCCTTTGTCTTTCTTATTCGATCCTTCGGGCTTAGCTGAAATAAACGTCATGATATAGCAAGAGTAAGCAACTAATTTGCTTAGCAAGTTTAAATACAAAGGAGATATATCATGATTAGAAAAGAAATTAGCTTTCAATGTTCAACAGTAGAAGTCGATTGTGAAAGAACATGAATTATGTCTCAATAATTGATTATTCAAATAATTGAATAATAGATGCTGAGTGGTTTGAAATAACCATAAATATATACTAAGGTTGTCAGTATTTAAAATGGTCATTTTAATAAGTTTTGGTAATCAAGGGGATCAGCCTTTCATACCGGGTGAATTATGCATAAACACTTAATAGTCGAGCAACAATTGTTTATTTTTTCAATATAATGCTTTAATAAACTTATTCTTTTTCTCAATATCGAGTCCTTGCCAAATCAATTGGTTAAGAACAACTTTTAAAACATGTTTCATTTATCAAATTTAAAACATATTCGATCTAGTTGACATAACTAGCATAGATCTATCTCATAAACAGTTCACGAATGAAAGAACTTTAATTAATTCACAGTTCAATAATAATAGAACGAAAATTAATTCAATTGCATAAAATGCGATTAACAATAATCATTAAGGAATGTGGAATAATCAACAATAATTATCCACTAACATGCTTTGAAATGATAACTTGAGTTTGAGTTAAGGAACTTGCCTTGTCTACGGACTATTGATATGCAATTTTATTTATCCGCTTAATGAATTTAACACATCCTCTTTGGAAAGACCTATCATGGATCCTTCAATTAGTATAACATATAATTATTCATAACATTATTATTCTCATATATTATCTAACATTAATCACATAATTAAATATTAGATATCACATTAACTCCTTAATAATATTATCGTCCCTTGATAATATTATTATTAAGTAATCATCTTAACTCTTGAATACTATTATTAACCTTTTAATAATATTCTATTCGCTTCCTAATATTATTAATTATGTAATAATATTTTAGTCTCTCTCTAATATTATTAATATTTTAATAATATTTTAAGAATATATTATTATTAGTCCTTTAATAATATTTTAACTATCTAATATTATTAATTATTTAATAATATTTTAATTATCTAATATTATTAACCTTATTAGTCTTTAATTATTATTTAACACTAGTTAAATAATAATTGATTAATATTTGTCCTTATTTATTATTAATTAAATAATAAATAATTAGTCTATTAACTTTATTAGTCTTTAATTATTATTTAACCCTAATTAAATAATAATTAATTAATATTTCTCCTTATTTATTATTTAATATTAATTAAATAATAAATAATTAATGTATTAACTTTCTTAGTATTTAATTATTATTTAACCTTAATTAAATAATAATTAATTAATATTTATCCTTATTTAATATTTACATATAATTAAATAATTAATTTATTAACTTTATTAGTCTTTAATTATTATTTAACCTTAATTAAAAAATAATTAATTAATATTTATCCTTATTTATTATTTAATATTAATTAAATAATAAATAATTAATTTATTAACTTTATGTTACTTAACTAACCTGTAAGTAAGTAATTATCATTATTTATTACTTATTCTTTCTTAAATAATAAATAATTAGCTTATCTACTTTAAACATTCTTTAATTATTATTTAATATTACTTAAATAATAATTAATAAATTATTTAATCCTATTTATTATTTAATCTTAATTAAATAATAAATAGTTAGTTTAATAACACTAATTCTATTTATTTATTACTTAATGTTAATTAAATAATAATTAAATAGTTAATTACACTTAAACAATATGTAATTAGTTTAATAACCAATTAGCGGCCTTAAAAATTTATTAGTTAGTAGTTTTAAATGATTTAAAAGGGTTTAAACAATTAATTACAGTAATAATTACTTAATTACACCGAAAAATTCCAAATTAAATATTATAATATTCTTCATCATTTTAGAAATATTTTGGTCCAAGACCCGACCTTAGAATCGGCCAGAAAAGTGGTGAACCGGTCGTCAGAAGTTACCTGCCGGTTCACCTGGAAAAGAAAACCGTCAGTGTCTTGATTAAATTTCCAGATTTTTATAGATATGGGGTCCTTTACGAAAACTTGAATAAAATGAAATCTATAACTTCAATTGACATCTAGTCAGTCTCGTTGGATTCGTATCTTTCCGAACTACAAGATTCCATCATCAAAATACAAATTTGGACAAGTTTTGGTTACTGAAAATGGCTAGAAGTGGACTGTTCTTGCAAGGTTCTAACATTTGGGGTGTTTTGGTACAAAATTCATATCTTGCTCATTTTAACACATCTTTGCATGCTTCAAAAGGGATTTTGCCCCTAACTCCTAGATCTAGCATCCCAAGAAAAAAAATCACATGAACTATTTGTAGATTTCAAAATAAAAAGCATGGATTACTCTTTTAAAAAAAATTTTCCAAAAAAAACTCATTTTTCTTCCTTTTCCCAAAATTTCCAACATAAACTCATATAAATGAACAAGTCAAACATGTTATACTCAAGATTTTCATTCTCATAAGATTCTAGTCCTATAGAACTTGCACTTCCATAATTCTATTACAAGATTACATAAAATATACAAAACATAAAACTAGAATTTGATTTTTATCTAGTTTTGTGGGATGTCCTCCTTTTCCTTCCAAAAAAACTTATGAACTTGGGGTTCATGAACAAACTCCCTCATTTCTCCTCTTGATACCCCACGGATGTTATCTCTCTCTCTCTCTCTCTCTCTCTCTCTCTCTTTCTCCTTTCTATTTTTGTTCTAGTTCTTTTGGAAACTTTAGGAGATAAAATGAATCAAACCCTTTACTAGCAACTAAGAGAGGTCTTATTTATAGTAAAAAAAAATGTATACAAACAAAATATACTACACATTCATACTCCATTTCCCATCTCTTTCCTTGCTATTTCCCACATGCAATTAAGATAACTTGTAAGAGAATGACATGGGGTTAGTAAGTTAGGTTACCAACTATTGTACTTTGGAGAAGAAAAGAAAAAAAAACATCATTCCCCCCATGTGCCCCTTATACACCAGCCCACTCCTCCCTTTAACCTCCAATTTTTTTTATTTTTCAATTAATAATTTAGGCTTATTAAATCTCCTAAAAGATCTTTAAAACATGGGCTAGGTTTAGGCCAATTTTATTATTTGTTTGGGCTCTCAATAAAATCATTTAAGCTATGCCCATTAGCATGGTCTAATACATTAATTTTACATTATCCTAATTATTTGATTAAGATTTCTAATCCACTCATTTTGGATTTTAAATAATTGCTTACATAGATTTAATTATATAACCCAATTAGGTTTTTCTTTAATTAGGTTAATATAATTAATTAGTTGGGATATATAAAATAAATCTCTTAGGGTTAGTTTTACTAGTATAATATTTAAATACTAGCATTCTTCAATTTCTATAACCTTTATGTTATTTAATTCTCATGCCTAATGTGAACATTAGGTTATGTAGATTTCTTTTTAATTCTTTTTATAAAATAAATAAATATACATACAAATTTATAATATTTCTATTTATTTAGCATCATACTTATTCCACATAAATAATAACATATTTATTCACTATATGTCACAAAGTTATAAATTAAACCATACAAAATTAATTCATTAGAAATTAAATTCTTTATTTAATTAATAATGAAACTTAAAAATCCCTGATCATTACAAATAACATCACTATGTCAATAACGGTTCGACCACTGGTTGGACCAGTGACCCATCTACCTAGTATCTTTTTCAGTTCGATGACTAGTCCGGGTCTGAGAACCTTGGTGGTAACATTATAAATTGTCTTTTCAAAATTTTGGTGCAATTAGTTGAGGGTATTTAGTTGAGTTTATTTACTTTTTGACTATCTAACTTGCCTAAGATTATAGCCCAAGGTGTCCTCACCTAAGGTTTCTAACCTACAACTCTGATACCAACCTGTGACGTCCCTAAATCTAGATACTTTCAAACCCATATTCGGTGCTACACGATACTAACCATTCTACATAATACTTTGATAAATAACTAAAATTATTACATCAGATTTATCTATCCCAAGCACAAATTTGACCTTTAATTACTTCATTACATGATAGTTACTACATTTATAACACAAAAGACTATCTATTACAATAATAAACTCCAACTACCCAGTAATCTTTCCTTTGCCTTTATCTTTTTTAGATCATTCTATACGATCCTATTTGGCTTAAAACATTTATATTCAAAGTATGAATGAGCATTCAATTGCTCAAGAAGTAATAACAGTTAATAAATATCATATACAAGAAATAAATATTTTCTTTGAGATATGTTTTGACACGGGAACAAGACTATAAAGCAACTGAAATATAATTTGTTTACATTTTTGAAACTACAAATTGACTTTTGAATGTTGAGCGGCCACAAGACCAATAATTTATATGTTTCATTTTCTAAAAATGTTATATCATAAATTCATTTGTGAATCGACTTAACTTACGGGCAAGGTGGGTGATCAGCCCGTTATGCTCTGTATTGATCAATACTATCTACATGAATGACATTTACGTTCATCATCACCGCCTTTAGGCGCAATGTAAATTTCCCAATTTAGGTATATTCATTCTCAGTCTGGAGTCCAACCAAAACAATTTAGTTGGACAACTCTATCTATTCAATAATATTTCAAAACTTAATATAAAAAGAAATGAAATATTTAAAAGTGTCTAGTCGACTCAAATGGCTTAAACATCTTTTAAACAATGTAGGTATATTGAATTTCAAGAATATGCATCATCATAACTTATAGAGACTTATAATTTTCTATACAATATCTACATTGTACAAGTAATGTATGTACAAAATTTAGACGAGCTTTAATGGAATACTTGCTCAAAGGTACACGAGTTCAGGATACTTGCCTTGCTCGTAGCTTAACAATTATAGTTTAGGTTAACTTGTTTCACGAATTCCTACATCGTATATATTCATGTATAAGCATATATTAGCTATACATACCCATAAGCCAATAAGCTACACATACTTATAGTACACACATTTAGCCACATATGTACATACTCAATCACACACTTGATATACCCATATATGATCACATGATGAACTTTTAATCTTGCTTTTCATAACCTTCGTTTGTATTTTGAAAACCTTTTCTTTTCATTTATAATATTTTAGAACTTTACGCTAAAAATGCTTCATAATGGTTTTAAAAATATCAATAGATTAAGTATTTAGTATATAACCATATGTAATCCATTACATGGACGTTTCATACTTTTATACGTAAACTTGAGGTTATATAGCGTATTCGTAGTTTCTTTTACGTTTTGAAAGTATTTATAATTTATAAATACAAATTATAACTATTAAACATACATACTCATTTACTTCTATCTTATTTCCAAGAGTTAAACATTAAAACCATCAAAAAACCATCGAGAAATCAAAATAGGACTAGCTAGCTGTGCAAAAGGGTTGCATGGCCCTGCCTGTGCACACTGTCTGGCTGCCAGACCTGGCTTGGCCTGTCCGGCTGCCCGACCCGGCTTGGTCAGCCCTGCTGCCCAGCCTTCCCATGCCCATGCCGGACACTTCTTGATTTTCTAAATTCTAAACCACTAATCCGAATACGATGAATTTTGGATATGTTATAAGAAGTATATATATTCATCTATTTTAAAAAAATATAAACTATACAATTCAAAAAAATTAAACGAACAAAATATGAAGCCAAACTGGTCTGCAAGGCCTATACAGTGCAGCGCAACACGGCGCTGGGCGCCAACTGCTGCTGCCTACAACAGGGTCAGGGACCTGCCCTGCGACCTTGTTCATTTAGTCACTGTGATTTTCTAGTTTTTAACATGTAAGCCCGATTGTAACCAATTTCAAATCTGTTATAGACACCATAGTAGAATATTTTTATAAATTATTAATCACCCATTACGGACATTTTAGACAGTCCAAACTAGGCCTCAAAAGTGCCCTGTCACCATTGTTTTCAACATATTGTTTCCTTTAGAAAATGTTTTTCCCACTTAATTTAATTTATACAAAACATTAAATTAACTACATATAGAAAACTTAAATTTAACTTTAATCTTGGCACCGATAAATTTCAATTTCCTAAGTAAAATAGTCCTTATGGGACTTTTAACGAACACGGTACGTGTGTTACAATTTTGGACAGATTTCTTAAGCATTCGTTCATGTTTTAAACCCAAAATTGCCTTATCACTGTGTACACAACAACTATGCTCCTTATTTCTAATTCATAACTATCAATTATTTTACACAACAAAATTACATATACACTAGCTAATTAACTAACTAACTTTGAACCAATTCCATTCTTTTAGTTCCCAAAACATACATTACGCTAGGAACTTAATTGCCCTAGCTTGATCAATACATATAACAGATGAAGTTTTTTACCTTAAACTTGCTTAATTCCAATAGAATCCCAAGCCTTCCTTAATTTCTTCTCAGTTCTCTTCTTTTTTTTCTCCTTTAGTCGAACAAGAATGCAGTGGAAAAGGGATGGATGGGATGGAATTGGGATAGGGTGGTGTTGGGTGGAGCTTGGCAGGGAGGAGATGGTTCGGTTTGGCCAACGAAAAGGGATGAGAGCTGTGTATTGGCTTGGTCTTATCTCAATACTTGCTCCTCACGAAATTTGGCTTGGCCATTACGAATATATTTTAGCTGAGTATTCAGTCTAATTTCTCTAGCTTTTGCCATCCCCTACTAACTCTTGCTTGAAGGCTACCAAACACATCATATTTCATATATTACTCATATAATATATATATACGGATTCCCTACTTAATATAATACATAGGTAATACCTATGTACTACCTATATATCATACCACATACATAATACATTACATAAATTTTTTCACATAAAAATGGAAGTTATATATTTAAATAAGAATAGTATATTTAATGTGAACATTTCTCTATATTAAAATAATTTAATTCTATAATTTATTTTAATATATTTTATTTAATGTATACAAAAAATTATGTATACTTACTAATTATTTTCTTTTCGTATTATAAATTTTTTTAACAATTTATTTACATGCAGTAAATATTTAATATTATATTCACTTCATCACAGATATATACATATTTCACCGCACGTATTCACTTATGCAGTGTAATATAATAAATTATAAAAATAAAAATTTATTTCATTAAATTCTTATTTTAATATTTATCCGAGAATTCGAATTATTACACCAACTCCAATAAACTTTTTGCAGATTTTTCGATGAGATCAAAGTGGTCAAAGTCAAAATTTGTGAGTTGACCAAAATCTTAGTTGGGAGGTTATTGATTGACGCATCACATACTTTGCGCCAATTAATCTTGTGCAGTTTTCTACCATCACCGTTACCACCTCATAAGAATCTTCTTCTAATTTTTTTCAACCTAATTAATCACTTTTTTTGGTGCTTTAAAGACAAACATGTAATATAAGGGAAATCTAGTCAAAACTGAATTTATTAACATAATCCTTCCTCCCAAAGACAAATTCTTTCTCTTCCATCCATTAGTCTGTGTTTGCATTTCTTCAAGATGGGTTCTTATAGCTTATTGGGTTGCTTCCAAACATCATACCAAGATGATTGAAAGATAATTTTCCAAATAGCAGACCTGTTTTTTATTTTTCACACTTTGAATGATGCATAACAAAAAATCAATTATATAGAACGCTAGTTCAATATTAATTAAAATTCTATCTCCAAGGCTCCAATTGCTAATGTTGCCAAATAATCTATATATAATAAATAAGACAAAATCATCGTTTAATCCTACATTTTAGAGTAGTCGTCAACCCTACTTTTTAGGAGTGACTATTCAACCCTAAAATTTAGGAATAATAAATTCTATCTATAAAAAGACCTATATATATATATAATAGTACAAAATGGTTTCTCAACCCTAAAAGTTAAGAATACTCCTTCAACTCTAAATTTTAGGAATAAAAATCTAAAATTTAGGATAAGAAACTATTTTTTCATCTTTTGTTTAATTTCAAAATATTTTCATCTGCATTATTAGAGAATATAACTACAATTAGTTAATTCTAGATAATTGTAATTTTATCTTATTGTTACATTAGGATTAGGATAGAGTAGAATTTGAATTATAAGATAATTATTCAAGTATTTATATTACTTGAGAACTCACCAAACTCATGTATATATATTAGGATAATGTACTCTTATTAAATATAATAAAATACCAACGTTTATCAGTCTTATTATGGTATCAGAGCTACAATGCCTAACAGTTTATGATTCATTTTTTTATCTTCCGCTGCACATCTTCTGCCTACTAATCCAGACAGTCTGCACCACAATCCAGACGCCCTGATAACCTGTCTGCATTCCCAGAACTTTCTTTAAAAATCATCCTAGCCCAAGCCTGATCGAGATACAATCTATGTTCTTCTAATTCTCAAATTCTTCTTCTTCTATCAATGGTTTCCTTGGCTTCTAATTTCATTCTTCTTCCTATGATTTGGAAAGGTGGCTTAACCCTGAATCATTCCAGGAATCCTATCTCCGATCATATACTGTCAATCCCAACATCAATAGCCCCGCCTCCAAGGTCGATCAAATATACGGTCCATTTCAAAATTTTGACGACTCTTTGGTCCATGAAAATGATGATTGTGAATTCTTAGATGACTGCAAATTCCTAGATGATGCAACATCATGGTATATGAATGATCTCCTCGATCAAATATTTTGTTTACAAAATTTACCTACTCAGTCTGTCAAAAGTTATCTTGCCGAAGTGACATCGCTTCTTTATGCGTTTGAAAGCGCGGGCGGCTCTCTTAGTGAGTCAGAGTTTTCCGATTTTTTAGTTGAAGGCTTTGATGATAGTATTTTCAAAAGAGTTCATGTTTATTATTATTTGATGAATCCTTCCTTTAATGATTTGTCCACTCTTCTACTTAGACATGAAAAACTATTACACCAATTCATTCTATTAATACTTCAAAAATTGAGCCTATTATTTTTGAGTCTAATGATATTCATATTTTAGTGGTTGCATATCCTGAGGATACGACAAGTTCGATTGGTTCTTCTTCATTATTGACTGATAATCTTATATTAGCAGTTCCCGCAAATTGTTATAGTCCCAAGTCTGAGTTATTATCCTCATTTTTCTCTGCAACTAATGGTTATTCTCATTCTCACTCGAACATCTTCAAGAATTCATTTTTAGTTTGTTCATCATCTTCACCTCATTTAACAAATGAGCGAATGTTTTCTCTTGATACATCCCACATTTCATATCTTGATGGATTAATGAAATTTTATAAGTGTGTTCCTGGAAGTCTAATGCAAGAAGTACAAGAAAGTCCCTATTTGTTGCAAGTGTGCAAACAACCAAGAATGTTCCAGTTTTATTGGTTATACGCAATACTTATCATGCATCTTATGTTTCTATTTAACCTCACATGGAAATTGTTTGTGTTCTCTATGCTTTGAGGCATTATTATTTCACTAGTCTTACAGTCGCATGACTATTTTCCCAAGTTCAAGCTCAAGCTATGCTTACCTCTATTTCACTTGAAAGGACGTATTTGTAGGGATTTCGGCACATAAACGCAGCGAAAATTAAAATTTTTCGAAACCCTAAAACAGGATCCATGGGAAAAAACATATTAATTCAGAGGTTTAGATTTGTTTTACCGATTATTCAAGCCTGAACGGAGATGATGGAAATTCTGAAACTGCTTCGAATCTTTAACGCAATCCAAAGGAACTGCGTCTCTACGGTATCCACACGAACGTCCCGCAAATCGTCACACGATCTGCAGCAAGCAAAGGTGCGGTACTAGCCGCCAAGGATCTGGACTTTCTCAATTTTTCTCTTTAGTCTCTCTCTAAGAGCGGCTAGGGTTTTTGATAATAATGAATACCCTAAAAACGGCTGATATATCATATATATATATATATATATATATATATAGCAGTTAAAGGAATTAACCAAAACCTAATCCAATTAGAAAAATAAAATCCAAATTTATATATATAAATTATATCTTAATTAAGTCTTACTTAATTAATATACATATATATACAAATTATCCTATTAATTTAAATTCGTAATTTAAATACTATCAATCATATTGATATATTTAAATCCTTACAATTTAAATTAATTCCCTTTTAATTACGTTCTAAGTGTGTGAGCCTATAGGTTATTATTATGTCGGCAATAATTTTAAAATCATATTATAAAATTATAAACAGTGAGCGGCATCTAGCAATGCATCACTGCTACCCAAATAATAATAAGATCGGTGATTCGATACAACCTTTTCGTAACCAATGTTTCAATGTAATTTAATCCTTTTAACCTTGACATCCTAGATTAAACTCGAGGCATGGAATGTGTCATGCTCTTCATAATTTAATCTGAGTTTTCTTGATCGATGAGTAGACTATATGAAACAAATCACTATTTGAGCATGGCCATGCATTTTATAGTCCTACTCAATCAAGAGGACTATGGAAATCACCCCTAATATATAGGAGGGTTAAATTCCATCTAGATCACTCATATTTCTCACACGATTCATGATGTACCCAATAATTGTAAGATCCCAAATTTTATGAATAAAGATTTAAATTTCTTTATATATTATTTTAAAATAATAAAGTGTTGATTTGATAAATGTGATAAGTTATGGGTGAAATGTGTAAATATTTTAAAATAAGCAAGTGGTTATAAAATATTCATTGTTGTCGAAGAATATTCGTTTGGTCGTGGAATATTCTTGTTGTCGGGGAATATTCGTACGACTGCGCAGCCATTTGTGGACTCCACAACGGAATAACTGTCGGATGAAGAAAACGACAAGAATGAATTTTCTATAAATAACAGTGTAGTTGTTACCGTTAGAACTGTTAAAATACCTGGTGATTAAAATACAGGAATACGCGGTGTTGCACAGTAGCACACGATATTGCACAATATTTCAAATTATTGATTCTTACGTAAGAAGGCACTTACTCAATAATTGTTACAGTAATTACTGTTCAATGTTTTATATTATTGATTCAATAATTGCTACAATTGCATAATATATTATTGGTTCAATAATTGCTACGTTGATATTTTATATCAATAATTGCTACGTTGATATTTTATATTATTGATTCAATAATTGTCATTGCACAGTATTTCACATTATTAAATCAATAATTGTCACTCTTATTATTTGAATAATATTATTAGATAAGCATTATTGGCAATGTCTAAGAAAGTTATGTCTAGGAGGGGTTATTTAATTGCGCGCCAGTAAGGAGAAATCCTTATCGGAAGGACCCCTCTTTTTTGGGAATGATCTGGTTGTTAATATTGTGATTCTGTAATATTATTTGTGAATAATAATTGATTGTTGATAAATATGAAAAGTAAATATTTATTCAAGTATGATATAAAGGGAAGAATTTTTAGTATGAGACATTTGTTGAAAGTTGGCATTTTATCTTCTCCGATAAAATATTAATTCAAATATATTATTATAATATTACATTATAAAATTATAATGTGATAATATAATAGTATAATTTTATAATTTGAGGTGGTGATATTGTTATAATAAATTTATGACATAAAAATAAAATGAAGTGGAAGAGAAAAGAATTGAATTGGAATTTTTTTAATAATTATGAATATTATATATATATATATATATATAAGCACGTAGATAATTTTTTTTTCCTTCTTGATGGCTGCCAAACTTGCCAAACCTGCAAACTTTTTTAAACCTTAAAAATTTCTCCGAATGTTTCTTTTGTCAACATTGGCATGCTAAGTCTTTTCTATAAATAGGGTGCTTAGTTAAAAATGAAATCACACTAGAATCAAAAAATTTTCTCTCTATAATATCGAGCATATTTCTTGTGAGTATTTAGATATTTCGAGCGTTGATAACAGTGTAAGTTTTCGTCCATATAATATCCAATATTTCAGCCAAAACTACTCTCCTGTTAAGGTAAGGGATGTTATTTTCTTTCGTAAATGATGTTATTCTTTTCAATATCATTATACCAAAATATTGGCATGGATTTTATTATGAAATTCTTACTTTTTCCGTCGGGGTTACTATTTACGTATACGGCACTATTCACGTATACGATACTATTCACGAAAAAAATTAAATTTTCTTCTATTTGTCCAAGTTGGCTATTATGGGTCCTATCTTTGATTGGATCCAAGTTTTGATCTTTATTCTTGAATTTTTCTCCACAAAGTATTATTTTGGAATATTCTTGAACTTGGATAAACTAAATTACGAATCCCTAATCTTTGTCCTTTATCTCACTGGATTCGTTATTTATATTATTTTTCATCATCCTCAGTCCTAAATGGTGATATAACTGAATATCTTTGGCCTGTAGAGCAAAGATGAATGATTACCTGATGAATATCTTTGGCCCGTAGTGCAAAGATTGACAGGTGTTGAGATGAACATGACCACTGGTGATACAAATGAATATCTTTGGCCCATAGTGCAAAGATGAATATTTGATTTGAGATATATATTGATTGATGTTACAGGGATAAAATAGTGATGATGGATTTTTAAATCATAGAAGATAGTAGACTTCATTCTCTACGTTACTCTTCTAATGAATTGCTATTTCTGCTGCAGTTGTTGATCTAAAACTTGTTGTCCATAATATTTTATCTGATTTGTCGAAGACTAACGATAATTTATTCTTCATTATCTTAGTCATAATATTCTTTACTGTGCTAGTTGAGCTCACCATTTTCATCTACTGTCCTCTTCAGGAAATGAGAATATTGCGAGGACTAGTCGGGGAACAGTGTGATGATCAGAGTTAGATCTGTAGAAGTCCTCACTATTCTATAAAATAGTGGGATAATAATTGTAATGAATAATGAATGAATTTGAATATTTATATTTCGTATTATATACGATTTGCATTGAAATTCATAGTTGTATGGTCGTATTTCTCACGACCTTTTGTTATAAAAGATTGTATTTGAATTCTGTACCATGTATTTGGCGACTCAGAATGGATTGGTATTGAACATTTTTAGGGGGTGTGACGAACGAGATTTTTGTAATTTAATTTGAATATTTATTGAATTAAATAAATATTTTTTGATGATTTAATTATTGAGTTAAATAATTAATTGATGAATTTGCGGTAGATTAATTTAATTATATGTGTTACATTGATTAAATTAATGTGGAGAAATTTTTATATTCAATGATGCATTTAATTGAGCTTAATTGATTTAATATATTAAGTAATAAGCATAATGTTATTCTAATTAATTTAATAATTAATTAGAGAATTAATGATTTGACATAATTAATAAATAAGAATTTTAATTATGTGACTAGGTGATTTAATATAAATTTATGCTATTTTTATTTAATTGATGTAAATAACATTATTTGATTAAATTGGGTGTGACATTAATTAACTATACAATACAAGCTTTAATTAAATTAAATGGAAAGGAGGAATAAGGGACAAACAAACAAAGCCTTATTGGGGTTGGGGTCAGTTAACCCATTATAGGATTAACTGACGACCCATGACTCCACTACTATTATATACGTATATGCATATTAGACCTTATAGCTTATATCTTATATCATATACGTATTACAATTATTTTCATCAG
The DNA here is from genome assembly GCA_020205555.1 of Panax stipuleanatus. Classification (NCBI taxonomy): domain Eukaryota; kingdom Viridiplantae; phylum Streptophyta; class Magnoliopsida; order Apiales; family Araliaceae; genus Panax; species Panax stipuleanatus. Next base: position 106,617,807 of record CM035124.1, on the reverse strand, counting down.
AGAAAGGCTAGAGAGAATCTGAGAGAGAAATTATGAGGAAAATAGTGAATTGAAGAAGAATTAGTGAGGGATCATCATCCTTGAATCATCTTAACAAGTAGCAAGGGTAAATTCTTCAAACTAAACTCTTAAGTTCATGCTCATATACCTTCTCCATGAAAGTTATTTTAGTTCTCTGTAAAAGTGAGTTTGATGGCCAATTTGTTAAGAAATTGATTATATATGTTTATTAGCATGTATAATCCAATTATATATGATTTGTATGCGAATTAGAGTAATTAAAATCATGAATATATGCTTTAATTAAATATTTGAAAAGTTACAGAGTTTTCCATTGACGTGTTTTAAAATTCTCTGAGAATGGGAAAATTTACATTTGTTTATGATATGGATATATATATATATATATATATATTAATTGATGTTCATAACATGTTGTATATCATATATACATAAATTACAGTGGTTAATTTCATGTAATTATGTAGTAATTGAGATTTTCAAAGTTTCAGAACATAAGAATGGCCCATATGGCCCTTATGTATAAATTTACATACCTTACACGTTTATTTAACTTAAATTGATGATGTAATATAATTATACACGTTTAAACAAACAAAACGGAAGTTAAACGAATGGATTCGGTGTTATAACGAATCCGTAACGTTGAATTTCTTGTTTTTCTTTCAAAACTTTATAAAGTATGAATAACAGTGAATTTGATTGCTATAACTTGTGTAATTACGTGATTTAGAATGCTAAGATCATGCTAGAAATGTTGTATAGTGTTTCTGTGAAGTCTATACTTCATGGGTAGCAATTAAATTGTTGTGGTAGCATTAAATGGTGAATTCTGGGTCTAGTTCTCTGTTATTCATGAACTGCAGATTTTGAAACTGGCGTGTGGAGCTGCAGCGCTAGCTTTAAGCCTAAGAGTGGGGCTGCAGCGCCAGTGGAGCTGCAGCGCTAACTTTAAGCCTAAGAGTCGGGCTGCAGCGCTTGTGGAGCTGCAACGCTAACTTTAAGCCTAAGATTGGGGCTGCAGCGCTAGACTTAAGATTAAAGTTCGAGCTGCAGCGCCAGTGGAGCTGCAGCACCATTTTTAGTTCAAATGGTGAAGCTGCAGCGCCACTTGGCAGATTTTGCCCAGAAATGAGATTTTAATTGTTCAAGTCCAGGAAATGTAATTGGAACCTAATGTAATAAACATGAAGACATGATTAAATATATAATAAGAGGTTAATAACTTATATTACGTGAGTAATTAATAATTTAATTACATGACTTGAATCGTTAATTGTATAGTCCAATAACGTGCTCAAGACTGATGTGTGTGATTCGATACGTATATCGAGTTATTGAGTAATGTGTATTGTAAACGTATTGATATGTAGGATTTAATAAAGAACGTGAATTATAAATTATAGCTTGTACAAGAGGTAAGTTTCCTAAACTCAAACCTTACTTTTACATTGAGCAAGTATCCTATCTCTAACTTATTGTTATTAAGCAAGTTTCTTAAAATTCTAAGTTATTCATTTATCATGTCTTAGACTTGTGTTCTATATCGAACGAGCTCTTATTTTTAATTGTTCAAGTTCAAAGGTTTCATATTTGATGCTATAACTCTTTTTAGCATGATTCAGCTATACAATACTTATTCGATTGTATACTCTTGAGATTTACCATTCAAGTTGAATATCGATATTATTGTTGAACTTATAGGACTAGTGAACCTTTATTTATTTGACTAGTCCATAGCTGATGTACGTTCTAAATTCTAGAATACTTATTGAGCTTATCTAAACCAAACTTCCTTTGGTGCGGACTCTGATGTCAAAACTGAGATGAACAATCCTGTAAAGGGGATTATTTACGCTTTAGCGTTGAGATATTATGCACAGTATGGTACTAAGGGCTGATCCCCCTAAGTACGAGAAGTAGAGTCCATAGTCTTATGACTGTTAAAGGTTTGAAGTTTAACACTTTACAACCTAGGACATAGTTCGAGGTCTTATGACCTTCAGATGTTCTTTTGATTCCTGTTATTTATTCTCGAGTCAAAAGTTGAGTTTCTTTATTCAGATGTCTTTGATTCACTCACATGTTATTATATTATTGTCATATTATTATACTTGTGGGCAATCGTGCTCACTCTTGCGTAATAACGTTACAGTTAAGAACGAAAGGTCCGACGAGCCTTCTACTAGCAAAGGCAAGGGCAAAGTCAATAAGTGATGAAGACTTGTTGTTTATTTTATATGTTATGTTTCAGACTTGTATGAAGTTGTGTAAGACTTAATTATTGTTTATGTTTTTCGCATTTGAGATTTAAGGTTAGTATGACCTAGGATTGATGTATTTATTTTTCAGATGTTGTAACCCCATAAGGGGAGGATTTATTTCTACTTATTGCATGGTTTTCATTTATTATGGGTAGATAGATAGATGATATTTATACAGTGAACACCAAATTCCGTGGAATCGAAATACCCGAATTTGGGGGTGTCACAGGGGGGCGTCACAATAATCACCTTTATTGTCCACCCTATTAAAGGTGACCTTTGATGATATCAAAGTACATAAATTCTCGTGTAGTAATATAGTGATTTCAGGTCGGAGGATCATTACATCATTGCCACTATGAGAATTGCTTATGACACTTTGCATAATGCTCCACGTAAAATTCTCATGGTGGGTCTGTCCAGTACATTATTCTCTAACATGTACCTATGCATTAACTCAATATCTCATATATTTATGACCAATTGAGATTTGGCCATCAGTCAATCCACATACTAGTCTCAATGTATCATTGTTATCCCATTAACAATGACACTCGACTAGGGACATTTAAGAGTAATGATACTAATTGTAATTATATGATCTCATGTTCAAGTCACACACTTGAAGCCATATAATTTGTATCACTATTCTAAGGACTTTTATTATGTTAACATTTATATAACGCAGTAAATAAAACCATAATAAAATAATTCATTTATTCAATCAAATATAATATAAAAAATGTTAAGCAATTACATCAAAGAATTGGCCTCTAGGGCATAAACACTAACAGTATTAAAGAATATAACTACAATTAGTTAATTCTAGATAATTATAATTTTATCTTATTGTTACATTAGGATTAGGATATAATAGAATTTGAATTATAAGATAATTATTCAAGTATTTATATTACTTGAGAACTCTCCAAACTCATGTATATATATTAAAATAATATACACTCATTAAATATAATAAAATACCAACGTTTATCAGTCTTATTGTGCAATATTATTATCATAATTATCTACCTACAATCTCTTATTCTTATACATTTTTAAATTTAGTTAGCATTCATTAGAATTCATATTCTTCATAACAATAATATTTAATTAAATAATAATTTTTATTATTAAATTATATAAGTACAACTATTTGAGTTGAAATAAGATTTTACTTATTACATAAATTATGACGCCTCCAAATTCGAGTACTTGAAATCCTATCCGGTGATTCACGATATCAAGCATTCAACATAATATAATAACAAGCTTAATAAAGTTATTACATCAGAGTTCTACTAATCCCAGGTACATAGACCTTTAAGTGCTTATTACATGATAGTTAAATATTTACAAACATATTAACTATCTATTACATAGTATTTCATCTACTCAGTAGCTTTCCCTTTGCCCTTGTCCCTACTAGGACCTTCCTCCTGGGCCTGATTAGCTGAAAACATTTATAACAAAGCAAGAATGAGCATTCAATTGCTCAGCAAGTAATAGCATTCTTTAATATCTTCATAATAAATAAATATTTTCTTTGAGGCATGATTTGACAGAAAACAAAACTGTAAAGCAATTAAATCTTGAATATTTCATATTACAGGAATATCATATCAATATTGAACAGCCGAGAGGTCACAAGACCATGAACAAGCTTTTTCTTTTCTTGAAAAGGTTCTATCAGAAATTTATCTATGAACCGTCTTATCTTACAGGCATGGTGGGTGATCAACCCGTTATGCCCTGTATTAATCAATACTGTCTTATTCAGAACAATTTTCATGTTCAACGTCACCACTCCCAGAGTGCAATATAAAATATCCCATTTCAGGATTTGTTCATTCTCGGATTGGAATCCAAACTATAACAATATAGCTGGATAGCTTAAATCAATGCACAATAATATTTCAAGACTTATTATAAAGAAATTGAAATATTTTACATCTGTGTCTGGCCAGAACAAATGGCTCAAACTTACCTTCAACCTATTCATGTATATTGAATTTCATTTAATATACATGACCGTAAATTAACCATTCTTTTGAAGCTGATTGGAATAAAAAAGCCTTAATACCTTGTATTATTCATAAATAAACGTCAGACAGTTCAGAATATAGAGAACCTGCCCATATATGCATAATTCCAAAATACTTGCTCAATAAAAAGTAAGATTTAGATATTTGCCTTGTTTGTAGATTATTGACAAAAATTTAGCTCAACATGTTCTCACAGAGCCTACACAAGTTTATTTGCATTTAAAAGCATATTAGCCACATATCCAAATCACATAGCTTGCATGTTCACATATCACATAATCACATTGATCATGTCTTTAGTTTGTATTTCTACTTTTGGAATATTTCCATACATTTTTCAAATACCTCATTCATGTTCTTACTATAGTCCTTTTTCTCTTTAATAGGGTTCGACATGCTTATAATATGCAACACATCGCAATTACCATTTACTCTTTATTAGTAACCTGGTATATAAGCATCTCATGCTTCCTTCATATATTTTTAACATACAAGGTATTTTTGTAACTTATTTCTTACCTTGAAGATAATTTCAATTCATATTCCCTTTTATATCTTACGAAATGAATATGTTGTAATTTCCTTCGTAACTTAAGTATTCAAGGTGAATACGTAAGGTATTTCATGAATTGAGTATGATTATATATCATAGGGTTAGAACTATAGTTTCCAATTTTCTTTACGAATTATATAGTCAAACTATTCACTCAAACTTATTGCATTTCTTAATTATGTCAACATAGCCTTCTTTGGCCTTAACAGCTTTAATAGCCCACTAACATGGCTTCTCTTGGACATATTACTTTAATTCCCGTCTTAAGCTTTGGATATCATGCAGATAACATATTTATCCAATACCAAAACACATTAGCTAGGCAACTTTAGAAGTTTAGAAGTATTAATTACGAGCTCTAAAGAAACTTCTAAACATAACTACTACTGTAGCAACTTCTTGGCTGCTAGTTAGGCCAACTTCTGCTGCCTAAGAGCAGCAACCCCTACTTCTCAGTCTAAGCTTTGCTAATTTTTCCTTTATTTTTACCCCATTTGACCAAGTGTAATTAATAACCCTTTTTGTTGCATTACTAGTCTCATAATATGGCCTGGTTTTTACTTAGCAGCCCTCACCATCCCCCTAGGTTGGCAGCCTAGCCTTACTTGGCCCCATGGGGCATAGCCGAGCTTGGGGTGGCCTTGGCTAGCTCTGCGCCCCCAATACGCCCCCAATCCTAACACATTACATTCTATTAATTTCATTATATAAATTACTAATTCACTTATCTTGAACTGTAACCACGCTATGGATTCAATATACATACCCATTTAGAAAAGTTAAACCCACACTCTATGATTAAATCATCAAATCCATGCTATATTAATTGGGCTAGACGACACTGCTTTAGCAGCAGCCAACTGTCATCTGCTGCTGTAAATAAGTAGCAGCCCTGCCCCATTTTTAATTACTAACTTGGCAACTAAATCACATTACTATGCTAAAATCTTGGGGTCTATATAGGTGATATACTCACCAATTTAAACATATAGGCTAACTTATTTAGCTCTTTTAGTTGCGTTGACTGAGAACTCAAAAGAGTCCCCAGCCCACGCCGAGCTGCTTCTGTTGCCTGCTACCTGCTGCTGCCAGTGAGCAGCAGTTTCTACTCTTTCTCTCCAACTGCTGCTGCCAATAGGCAACAGTCGCACCCTTGCTTTGCCCAGAGTAAACCCCATACATTAATGATCCATTTGCATTATGTTTGGACATTGCACAACTGGTATGTACACTTATTACAGGGCAATACCCTTTGGGTTATCTTAGAACTTTAAAAGTGCAGACTGAAGACCCAAGAAAGGCCACAGCCAATGCCAATTATAAACACTGCTGCTGCCGTGGGCAGTAGCTCAGTTCCCAACATGAACACTTTGTGGCCTAAAGTCTTTTAGCTCATATATTGAATTGTAACAAATTTTACGTATGCTGTATATCATATATGAGACTATATTTGGAAGCTTTAATCACTCCAGATCATATTCCATAGACTACTCAAAACAGTGGCCAAAATTGACCCATTAAACAAATTTCTAACTTTTAGTTATAGCTGAAAACTACTATTCGTTTGCATTTAATATGTTCAAACACTTTACTTAATCTCATGTATGGTGTATATACATAACCCAAGCTTTAATTCCATTCATAATATATTCCATTTTTAGCCAAAACAGTCCACTTGGGACTTTTAACAAACACTCTGTGTGCAGAGTTTTTGGCTACCAAATTCATAGCTATTGGTTTATATCATAAACCCATTTTATCCTCCTTATTACTCCTCAGCCCAACTTATCTCCTTTAGTTCTAATTTTATCCATAACAGTTCATTACCCAGCCATATGCATAGATAATCAACACATATAAACTAGTTAGTTCATGTTCCTTATAAGCTATCACATAAGACTTTAATATAGACAATATGAACTGGTATGATTTCCATACTAGTCACAGTTAACACCATAGTATTCAGTAACATCTAACTTCATAGCTAATCAACATGAAAAGAAGGAACACAAACTGTTTACCTTAACTTGCTTATGCTCGAATAAACTACACTGGATTAGCAAGGTACTCGGCAGGAAACTAAACAAGGAGAAGGCTGGAACGAAGGAACTCAGCAAGAATGGAATAACTCTATTTGCTAGCTACCCGTACTTGCCCATTACACCAATACTTAGATTGCTACATAATAGCCCAGCCAACTCTTTAAGCCTATTCTCCTCACAAGAAGCCAGTTCCTGCTTAGTGTGCTTACCCAGCTTATACTCATCACAGCTCATGCTTTCCCTTTTCTTTTCTTTTTTTAACTGATAAGTTTTTAAACTTAAGGCTATGTTTGGTTAGAATAACCAATTACCTCCCTTTATTACATATATATTGTATAAATAGTTTATTTTATACAATAATCACACTTTTCATAATATTTATCACACAATAAAATAATATTTAGTGTGACAATATTCTTTCTATTAAAATAATTTAAATTCATTAAATTATTCTAATATTCCTTATTTATATTTACCTTATTTCCAAATAAAATAAGATAATATGACAAATGCAATGATTTTCTTATATTAACACAATCTCCTTAAAACATAATAAAATAAAATAAAGATTTTATTCATTAACCTTTTATTTTATTTACTTAGGAAAAATGAATCATTACATTCTTCCCCCTTTATAAAGATTCCGTCCTCGGAATCGCAAAATACATTATCCGAACAAATGCGGATAATTCTCTTTCATTTTCTCTTCCAACTCACACGTTGCCTCCTTAGCTTTGTGGTTTCTCCATAACACCTTCACTGAAGGTATTATCTTATTCCGCAAAACCTGCTCTTTCCTATCCAGTATATGAATAGGAATCTCTTCATAAGTTAAATCTTTTTCAAACTGGATGGGTTTATATTCTATAACGTGTTTATAATCTGGCTTGTATAGTTGTAAGACCGACAAGTGAAAGACATTATGAACGTCCAGTTCTGGGGGTAAAGCCACTTCATAGGCTACTTCTCCTATCTTTCGTAAAATCTCAACCGGTCCGATAAAGCGAGGACTTAATTTTTCCGTTTTCTCGAAATATATCTTTCCTTTCCATGGGGATACTTTCAATAACACCTGCGACCCGACTTCAAAATCTCTTTTCTGTCTATGCTTATCTGCATACTTTTTATAACGATCCTGAGCCGTTACCAGTCGCATTCGTATCAACTTAACCACCTCCGTAGTTTGCTGTACCAGTTCAGGACCTAGTAAACGACGTTCTCCTACCTCATCCCAACACAACAGTGTTCTGCATTTCCTTTCATAAAACGCTTCGTAAGGCGGCATGCCCATACTAGCGTGCTAACTGTTGTTATATGCAAATTCTGCCAGAGGTAAGTGATCGTCCCAACTCCCCTTGAAATCAATAACACATGCACGTAGCATATGTTGGGTTTGCTAGAAACATAAGCATGCAATCAAATTACATAAACGCAGCGGAAGGGATGAAAAATAGATTTTAAAAATTTCTTACAAACCCTTAACCATGATCTTTCTTGTGCATCAATTATCAGTCAATACATAGAAGGAGAAGATGGAATTATACCTTTGAAGATCCAAGCTTCGTCAGGTACAAGTTCTACTTCTTTGATTCCTCTGTAGTGGCTCCTTCCCTTGATCATTGTCAGCCACCCAAATGTTTGGCCTCTAACGGTGATCCACCAAGGAAGATGAAGAACTCAGGAAGATGGGTTATTGGCTTAACCCTTGTTTCTATTTCTATAGAATATGTGTACTCCCAACCTTTGGAAAAATTCACGTACCTTATTTCTGATATAAGACTCTCTTATATAGATATTAGGTTAACCCTCCTAATCCAATTAGAATAGAGTTTTATTTAATTAATTAATTAAAATTTTTTAATTAATTTATATTCTAATCTTATTAGGATTGAGAGAGAGTACTGATATTATATTAATTCCTAAACTCCTTTAGAATTAAAATAATAATAATAATAATATTAATAAGACTCCTCTTATTAATTTATATTTAATATTTCTAAAATATTAAATAATAAACATTAAGCTATTTAATTTATTCTATCACCATAGATTAAATTAATTACACTTAATGTATTATTACTATCATGCCATTTTCTTCTTAAATAATTCTTCTTCCTTTTATGGTGTGACCCTGTAGGTTCTCCATATTAAATCGGTTGTGAATAAATTAGTTAGAATAATTCTAATCTTATTTAAATAAATAAATTAAACTAATAATCTATTTAAATAAATAACATTTATTCTACAATAGGGATAAGACTCCTTAGCGATCAACGACTTTCTAGATAATATAGATTTCAACATTAATCATAAAAGAACCTGTGAGTTAATAGTTACCGTACAATTCAATCCTTCCACCATACAATGTCCCAATTAAATATAAGACATGAATTTACTGTCAAGTCTTAATTTATTTAATCATATGTATTTCGATTAGAAAACGCACAACTCCAAATAATGCAAATTAGAAACCTCTTTCTAATTTCATTCCACTTTGGCCAAGGATTCCTGGGTTGCCATTTAACGAATCACATAGGACATATCTCCTCTTTTACTAGAGGTGGTAGATTCTTTATTGATCATACATTATCTCCATATGTAACTCATTATACCCAAGCATACCCTATATATACCTTAAAAGGCCTTAAGGAATAAGTCAAAGTATAATTTGTTACATACAAGATACTATGATGATATTAAGTCCAAGGATCACTTGTACTACTATCACATTAGGAATTCCTATTGACAGGCGAGTAAAACTCCATTAGGTATTCCATAGCGAGTCACGTTCAGTGAACTTATTCTCCAATAAGCACCTACATACTTGCTTTAGTGTCTCCACACAAAGGACCATGAGATCAATCATCCTCATCCAATGAGCAAGCAACATATGTACCAATCTATCCAAATTTACTAATCCCCATTTTAGTAATCCCACGATTGGGAACTATTTTAGTTTTTAAGCTTTCTAAGAATTTAGATCTCAATAGCATGATCTCATCATGATTCTAAAAGCATTGTTTAAAACTATGGGTTATTTACATATTATAAAAAACAGCACCATGTAGATAATTAAATGCCTTAAATGAATATTTTATTAATAAATAAATAAAATTATTTACAAAGTATGTGCTTTATCATCATACATGATTGGCTTGTATGCACACTACTATCAATCTCCCACTTGCACTGAAGCCAATCGCCATGGTATCTTATACCCATCTTCTCTAAGTGACGATCAAACTGCTGTTGTGTTAGAGCTTTAGTAAATGGATCTGCAATGTTGTCTTGAGAGTCCACAAGCTTCAAGGTGACGTCTCCTCTTTTAATGATCTCCCTGATCAAGTGAAATCGCCGCAACACGTGTTTGGATTTCTGATGAGACCTGGGTTCCTTAGCTTGTGCAACCGCTCCGGTGTTGTCACATAATACGGGAACTGTTTCTCCATTGCTAGGAACCACACCAAGTTCAGTTATGAACTTCTTCATCTAAGCAGCTTCCTTTGCAGCTTCACTTGCAGCTATATACTCTACCTCTGTCACTGAATCAGCTACTGTTTGCTGCTTGGAACTCTTCCAACTCACTGCGCCTCAGTTCAAGGTAAACATATACCCAGAAATAGATTTACTGTCATCTTGGTTTGTTTGAAAACTTGAGTCCGTGAATCCCTCGAGTTTTAATTCAGACCCACCGTAGACAAGAAAAATATCTTTAGTTCTTCTCAAGTACTTTAGGATATTTTTTACTGCCTTCCAGTGCTCTTCTCTAGGATTCGACTGGTATCTGCTCCTTACACTAAGTGCATGAGCAACATCCGGTCTAGTACACATCATACCGTACATGATAGATCCTATTGCAGAAGCATAAGGGATCTTACTCATACGGTCTCTCTCCTTAGGTGTCTTTGGGGCCTGTTTCTTGGAGAGATGTATTCCATGGCTCATCGGCATGAGACCTCTTTTGAAATCTTCCATGCTAAACCTCTTTAGCATCGTATCAATGTACGTTCCTTGGGATAAGCCGAGCATCCTTTTAGATTTATCTCTATAGATCTTTATCCCCAAAATATAGGATGCTTCACCCAAGTCCTTCATAGAGAAGTTTTTAGATAACCAGATTTTAATTGATTGTAACATAGGAATGTCATTCCCTATCAGTAATATATCATCAACATATAATACAAGGAATGATACTGCGCTCCCACTAACCTTCTTGTATACACATGGTTCATCCTCGTTTTTGATAAAATCAAACTCTTTGATTGTCTCATCAAAACGAATGTTCCATCTACGAGAAGCTTGCTTCAACCCATAAATGGATCATTGTTGCTTACAGACTTGATTTGTTCCAACCTTTGAAACAAATCCCTCTGGCTGTGTCATATACACATCCTCCTCAAGTTTCCCATTGAGGAAGGTCGTTTTCACGTCCATTTGCCAGATTTCATAGTCGTTATAAGCTGCAATCGCAAGCAAAATCCTAATGGACTTGAGCATAGCTATTGGTGAGAAGGTTTCATCATAGTCAACTCCTTGTCTTTGTTTAAAACCTTTTGCAACCAGTCGGGCTTTATAGGTCTCTACCTTCCCGTCTGCTCCAGTCTTTCTTTTAAAGACCCATTTACACCCTATAGGCTTAATGCCTTCAGGTGGTGAAACCAAAGTCCATACTTTGTTTTCATACATGGAGTCCATTTCGGATTTCATGGCTTCAAGCCATTTTCCTGAGTCTTTATTACTCATAGCCTGTTCGTAATTCAATGAATCATCATCATTCGTGATGTGTACCTCATCGTTATCCTCTATAACGAATCCATACCTCTCAGGTATCTTCGGTACTCTTCCAGATTTACGAACAGGGTGTGGTATAGTAGGTTCTTCTACTTGGTCAGATACCTGACTTTGATCCGTGGTAATTTGTGGTTCTTGAACTTCTTCAAGATATATCTTACTCCCACTGACCCCTTCATGGATAAACTCCTTTTCCAAGAAGGCAGCATGTTTTGCAGCAAACACGTTTTGATCAGCTGGATGATAGAAATAATACCCTACAGTTTCTTTAGGATATCCCACAAATCTACACTTATCGGATTTAGTTTGTAGCTTATCATTTTCAAACTTTTTGACATAAGCTGGACAACCCTAAGTCTTAACATGCTTAAGATTTGGTTTCCTCCCCTTCCACATCTCATATGGAGTCTTTGGGGCGGATTTGGTAGGTACTTTGTTAAGTAGGTATGCAGCGTTTCTAGGGCATATCCCCAAAAGGAAATCGAAAGGTCGATAAAACTCATCAAGGATCGAACCATGTCCAACAGTGTTCAATTTCTCTTTTCAGATACCATTTTCTTTGAGACAATTGAGAAACTCACCGCTTAAGTATTCTCCACCTCGATTTGATCGAAGTTTCTTAATACTCTTGCCCGTTTGTTTCTCTACTTCACTTCTGAACTCTTTGAACTTTTCAAATGATTCTGACTTGTATTTCATTCTAGGAGCCCATCCTTATGCAACTTGGATAATCTTGTTTCATTGATATGACCGAGTCTACAGTGCCACATGTAGGTATAATTAATATCATCTCTTTTCCTTTTCTTAGTTTGTTCAATTTGAAATATATTTTCTTGCAAGTCAAGTATATAAAGCCCATTTCGCAAATTTCCAATACCATATAAAACATCGTCTTTATAAATAGAACAACCATTATTCTTTATATTAACGTCAAAACCTTCCATATCCAATACAGAAATTGAAATAATATTTTTAATAATATTCGAAACATAATAACAGTTATTAAGATAAATGGACTTTCCCTAAGGCATTGCTAAACAATAAGTTCCTACAGCTAATGCAGCAACCTTTGCTCCATTCCCCACTCGTATGATCACCTCTTCATTGTTCAGTTTTCTAGTTCTAACCAGTCCCTGCACAGTGTTACATATGTGAGACCCACAGCCAGTATCCAATACCCAAGTAGAATTATGACTTTCAGAAAAATTAATTTTAATCATAAACAAACCTTGATTGGAAGTCGAAGCTTCTCCAAGCTTCTTCTCTGCTAGAAACTTCTTGCAGTTCCTCTTCCAAAGTCCCGGCTCATTGCAATGAAAGCACATTCGTTTAGCTGGTTCAGGTTTCTTTTGTTCCTTTTCTTTCCCCTTTCCCTTAGCCTTCTTGGATTTCTTCTTTTTAGAAGACACCTTGGGCCTCTTCCTTTTATTGGAAGAATCCACCATCAAGACATGGTTCTTCTTAGATGAGAAGTGACCTTCTGCAGTTTTCAGCATGTTAAGCAGCTCATGTAAGCTGACATCTAGCTTATTCATGTGAAAATTAACCACAAACTGCGAGAAGGTCTCATGGAGTGACTGCAAGACCAAGTCTTGACTCAACTCCCCATCCATGATGAACCCAAGCTGTCCAAGGCGTTCAATCAAATTGATCACCTTCAAGACATGAGTCTCGACAGCAGTACCCTCGGTTATTCGAGATCGGAAGAGCTCCTTAGATATCTCACATCTAGCAGTCCTACTCTGTTCACCATACAACTCCTTGAGGTGAAGCAGCATAGCAGGAGCATCCATGTTTATGTGCTGACGCTGAAGCTCGTTATTCATGGATGCGAGCATAATGCATTAAGCCACAGATGCATCATCTTTTCACTTATTAAAAGTGGCAATCTCTTTCTGAGAGGCTGTTTCTGAAACAGATTCAAGGATAATTGAATTTAGGACATAAGAAATCTTTTCAGCAGTGAGAACAATTCTCAGATTTCTTAGCCAGTCCTCATAATTCGGGTCGGTAAGCTTATTTGCATTAAGTATGCTTCGTAGTGAGATTAGTGATTTTAACATTTTTAAAATTCTGCATGTGAAAAGACAACATTTTAGCAAACATTCATTTTATTAATTTTGCATACCAAAATAAATTTAGGTCTTTATTTGAAATTGGTATCTCCCACTATTTTCATCAAACTATATTACCCTCACTTATATAGTTCGACAACATCTAATTAAAGATTTGCTAGTGAGATTAAGGATCCCATTTCAAATGTATATAACCTTTTGGATAGCACAACAAGCAATATACAAATAAATAGGTAGACAACTCTTGTCAATTACATCACTATGTAACTCCTTTTATTTTGCCTCTTAAATCATAATGGTCATATGTGTGCACATCCGAACTAAAATGATTTAAGTGAAGTCTAGCCTAGCACTTCTATAAATTTAAAAAAGAAAAATGTTCGTCCTTGTGGATAGCACAACAAGAATAGATCGTTCAATTTTCTTGATAAGCATCAAATGTGATTAATTAACATATTAAATACTCAATACTCACCATGTGAATAGCACAACAAACTCGTATTAAATATTTAATACTCTATTAATTAATCATGCTAGAAGGCGACGTTCGATATTCCAAATATCATTTGAACGCTTCAGACTTAATATTATTTCTTTGAGGGGTTTGTTATTATTTGTCTCATCTTGTTTAGCGCGCATGCACACACACACACACACACACACTCACACACACACATATATATATATATATATATATATATAAAATACGGGTCATTTTATTAAACATGCGAAGCATGTTAGCATAAAATATAATATAAATATAATATTTAGCATGCAATATAGAATACTATATTCTACCTGAATTGATTATGGACTTTTTATTCTAGTTTGGTTCACTAGAGCCACCAAGTGAACTAAAAGGTCAAACCTAGGAGTCCAAGAATTTAAATTTAAACGTAACTATTACATTTAAATCCGGGCTCCATACAAACGGGTCTTCACGCGCTCCTTGCTCCTTGCTCCTTGGTCTCCAGTTTGTTCAAGATAATTCTAACTATCTCTATTACATAAGCTATTTATAATTAAATAGAAACCTTGATCAACAGTCAAGGAAAAGTACATAGGAGGGAGATAGAATTTACATCGAGAATAAAACCAGAGAAGACGAGGTACGCAGACCCCATTTTATAAAACTCATTCATTCAAGCATTCATCCTAAAATATAATCCAATCACATTGGTCATAGTCCATAATCAATCCCTTTTATTATCATACATATCATCATACGTATCAACAAAATATCCATTCATCTCATTAAAATAAAATCATTCCATATATGTATTAATATCATTTAATGGGCAAAAGTTTGCTAAACTTTGTTTTTGAAAAAATAAACTCCTTTATTTCATTCAAAAACAAATCCAAATTAAACTCTTTAATTTTAGCAATTTTGAAATCTCATTTCATATAAAATAAACATCTTTATTTTAAACCTTTATTAATTAAATAAACCATTCATTTAATTAATTAAAAAAAATCAGTTCCTGTCTAGTGGCGCAACTGCGCCAGGAATGTAAAGGGCACCGGCGCAGCTGCGCAGCATGAAAACCAGGAATATACACCGGCGCAGTTGTGCAGCAAGAAGGGCTTGCACCGACGCAGCTGAGCAGCTTCGCAGAATCAGAAAAAAATTTATTGCCCAAGAACTCGATCCAATCGCATATCATACATGTATGGAATCACATAAACTGATAATTAGCACAAGATTGGCCTTGATACCACTGTTGGGTTTGCTAGAAACATAAGCATGCAATCAAATTACATAAACGCAGCGGAAGGGATGAAAAACATATTTTAAAAATTTCTTACAAACCCTTAACCATGATCTTTCTTATGCATCAATTATCAGTCAATACATAGAAGGAGAAGATGGAATTATACCTTTGAAGATCCAAGCTTCCTCGGTACAAATTCTACTCCTTTGATTCCTCTGTAGTGGCTCCTTCCCTTGATCAATGTCAGCCACCTAAATATTTGGCCTCTAACGGTGATCCACCAAGGAAGAAGAAGAACTCAGGAAGATGTGTTATTGGCTTAACCCTTGTTTCTATCTCTATAGAATATGTGTACTCCCAACCCTTGGAAAAATTTACGTACCTTATTTTAGATATAAGACTCTCTTATATAGATATTAGGTTAACCCTCCTAATCCAATTAGAATAGGGTTTTATTTAATTAATTAATTAAACACTTTTAATTAATTTATATTCTAATCTTATTAGGATTGAGAGAGAGTACTGATATTATATTAATTCCTAAACTCCTTTAGAATTAAAATAATAATAATAATAATATTAATAAGACTCCTCTTATTAATTTATATTTAATATTTCTAAAATATTAAATAATAAACATTAAGCTATTTAATTTATTCTATCACCATAGATTAAATTAATTACACTTAATGCATTATTACTATCATGCCATTTTTTTCTTAAATAATTCTTCTTCCTTTTATGATGTGACCCTTTAGGTTCTCCATATTAAACCGGTTGTGAATAAATCAATTAGAATAATTCTAATCTTATTTAAATAAATAAATTAAACTAATAATCTATTTAAATAAATAATATTTATTCTACAATAGGGATAAGCCTCCCTAGCGATCAACAACTTTCCAGATAATATAGATTTCAACATTAATCATAAAAGAACCTGTGAGTTAATAGTTACCAGTACAATTCAATCTTTCCACCATACAATGCCCCAATTAAATATAAGACATGAATTTACTGTCAAGTCTTAATTTATTTAATCATATGTATTTCGATTAAAAAACGCACAACTCCAAATAAAAATTAGAAACCTCTTTCTAATTTCATTCCGCCTTGGCCAAGGATTCCTGGGTTGTCATTTAACGAATCACATAGGACATATCTCCTCTTTTACTAGAGGTGATAGATTCTTTATTGATCATACATTATCTCCATATGTAACTCATTATACCCAAGCATACCCTATATATACCTTAAAAGGCCTTAAGGAATAAGTCAAAGTATAATTTGTTACATACAAGATACTATGATGATCTCAAGTCCAAGGATCACTTGTACTACTATCACAATAGGAATTTCTATTGACAGGCGAGTAAAACTCCATTAGGTATTCCATAGCGAGTCACGTTCAGTGAACTTATTCTCCAATAAGCACATACATACTGGCTTTAGTGTCTCCACATAAATGACCATGAAATCAGTCATCCTCATCCAATGATCAAGCAACATATGTACCAATCAATCCGGATTTACTAATCCCCATTTTAGTAATCCCACGATTGGAAACTATTTTAGTTTTTAAGCTTTCTAAGAATTTAGATCTCATTAGCATGATCTCATCATGATTCTAAAAGCATTGCTTAAAACTATGGGTTATTTATATATTATAAAAAATAGCACCATGTAGATAATTAAATGCCTTAAATGAATATTTTATTAATAAATAAATAAGATTATTTACAAAGTATGTGCTTTATCATCATACATGATTGGCTTGTATGCACACTACTATCAGCATATCCTCCAGAGTCTGTATTGTTCTCTCACTCTGTCCATCTGTCTGTGGATGGTAAGCTGTACTTAGTCTTAATTGTGTTCCCATGTGTTCTTATAAGCTTCTCCAAAAATTTGAACTGAACCTCAGATCTCTGTCTGATACGATGGATATTGGCACTCCATGCTGTGAAATAATCTCCTTGATATAGAGATTAGCTAACTGGTCTAGGTTATATCTAATCTTGATTGGCAAAAAGTGTGCCGACTTTGTTAAACGATCAACTATAACCGAATCGCATTAAATCCCTTTTGCGTCCTTGGAAGTCCTACCACAAAATCCATTGTGATATGCTCCCACTTTCATTCAGGAATTTCCAATGGTTGCAATAAACCACTAGGTTTCTGATTTTCAGCTTTAATTCGTTGACAAGTCAAACATCTGCTAATATATTCCGCAACTTCTTTTTTCATATTTGGCCACCAAAAATATTGTCGAAGATTGTGGTACATTTTGGTACTGCCAGGATGGATTGCATACCTTGAACAATGAGCTTTGTGTAGAATCTCCTCTTTTAGTTCTAGTTTTGTCGGAACCCAAATTCTTCCTTCAAATCTAATTATTCCATCGTTATCAATTTTAAACTTTCCTTCTTTTCCTTCCGAGATTTTCTCTTTTAATTAATCACATTCCCCATCTTTGTGTTGCGCTTCCTTGATTCTATCCAATAGAGTTGAGTTAGTCTCTATCAAATATAACTTTTCCTTTGATTCTTGTGGAAGTCTAACTTATAACTCTATTATCTCCATTGTTGTCACTAACTAATCTTAAGCTGTTAACAACATTAATTTCTCGCGACCCTTCCTACTTAAGGCGTCGGCCACTACATTAGCCTTTCCTGGATGATAAAGGATTTCACAGTCATAATCCTTAATCAATTCTAGTTATCTTCTCTGTCTCATATTTAACTCTTTCTGTGTGAAAATATATTTCAGACTTTTATGATCTGTATATATTTAACATTTCTCACCGTACAGATAATGTCTCCATATTTTCAAAGCAAACACAACAACTGCCAATTCCAACTCGTGAGTAGGATATCCCTTCTCATAATCTTTTAGCTATCGTGATGCGTAAGCAATAACCTTCCCATGCTGCATAAGAACACATCCCAAGCCTTTATGTGATGCGTCACTATATACCACAAAATTCCCTGTTTCATCGGGTAAGGATAATACTGGAGCATTACTCAATCTTTTCTTGAGTTCATGAAAACTCTCTTCACATTTCTCAATCCATATAAATTTTACTGTCTTCCTTATCAGGTTAGTTAACGGGGTAGCTATCTTTGAAAAATCTTGAATGAATCTCCGATAGTATCCCGCTAACCCTAGGAAACTACGCACTTCAGTAGGCGTCTTCGGCTGCTCCCAATTCATGATGGCTTCTACTTTTGCTGGATCCAAGGATATTCCATCTTTGTCAAACATGTGACCCAAAAACTGAACTCTTTCCAGCTAAAATTCACATTTACTGAATTTTGCATATAACCTTTCTGTTCTTAGTGTTTGCAACACTATTCTTAAATGGTCTGCATGGTCATTCTGTGTCTTAGAATAGATCAAAATATCATCTATGAATACCACCACAAACTTATCCAGGTATAGTTTGAATATCCTGTTCATCATGTCCATAAATGCAGCTGGTGCATTTGTTAAGCCAAAAGACATTACCAAAAACTCGTAGTGACCATAACGAGTCCTGAACGCTATCTTTGGAACATCTTCATCCCTTACCTTCAACTGGTGATATCCAGATTTCAGATCTATCTTTGAAAAATATCTTGCCCCTTTCAGTTGATCAAAAAGATCGTCGATCCTGGGAAAAGGATATTTATTTTTGATTGTCACTTTGTTCAAATCTCTGTAGTCAATACAGAGTCTCAATGATCCATCTTTCTTCTTTACAACCAACACAGGTGCTCCCCAAGGAGATGTACTTGGTCGAATTTACTTCTTATCCAATAATTCCTACAATTGTATCATCAATTTCTTTATTTCTACAGGAGCCATTCTGTATGGTGCTTTCAAAATTGGTGTTGTACTAGGTGCCAGATCAATCACAAATTCAATTTCTCTATCTGGTGGAAGACCTGGTAACTCGTCAGGGAAAACATCTGTAAATTCATTTACTACCACAATCTCTTCTACCTTTGCTCCCTTTTGTTGAGTGTCTATCATATATGCAAGATAACGCACACAACCTTTCTGTAACAACTTCCTTGATTGCATCATTGTTAAGCAACGTGTCTGCCTTGGTGATTTACTACCATAAGACACGATCTTTGATTGCTTTGCAGGTTTAAAACTCACAGACTTCCTTTGGAAATCTATTGTTGCTCCATGTTTGAACAACCAGTCCATTCCCAGGATAATGTCAAATTCCCTGAGTTGTATTGGAATTAGATCTATTATTAACTCACGTTCTCTTATTTTAACGCAACAATCCCTACAGACATGCTCTACAGGAATCACTTTCTTATTTGCCACTTCTATATTCATGGGTATTTCTAAATTCGATAAAGGCATCTCTAAGCTCTTAGCAAATTCATGTGATACAAAAGAACAGGTTTCCCCAGAATCAAATAATACATAAGCATTAATGTTATTGATTGGGACAATACCTGAAACCACGTCTTTTGATGCCACCGCATCCTTTGCTGTCATATTAAAAGTTCTAGCAGTCGATTTGTTTGGTGTAGCTGCACCAATTGTAAGTGCTTTACTGCTGCTATTACCCTTGCCACTGCTATTTCCCTTTGTTCCTTTCTTAGGACAATTTCTGGTAAAGTGATCCATCGATCCACAAACAAAACACCTAGAACTTTTCTTTAGATTTGGACAGTTAGGAGAGATGTGCCCCTCCTGTCCACACTTATAACAAACTGTCTTTCCTTTTAGACAGATGCCCAAATGACTCTTTCCACATTTCTTACATGCTTCAAATTTCTTCTTTTGCTATCCACTTTGAACATTACCTGTTTTTCCAAATGACTCTTTCCATTTTCTCTTCTTATTTCAACTGCTGGTACCCTCGGTTTTGACTAATCCTTCAAACTTACCTTTATTCTTCTTCTCTTTGATATACATACCACCAGATTCACTACCACCCTCTGCTATTATCGCCTTTTCGAGGAGGGCAGAAAAAGTTCCGATTTGTAACACTGACAACTTGTTATAGATCCAAGGCTTCAAGCCTAACACAAACCGTCTCGCTTTTCTTTCCTCCGTGTCCACTTGGTGTGGAGCGAATCGTGCCAGCTCGTTAAACTTTGCTGCATATTCTGATACTGTCATATCGCCCTGTTTGAGTTCAAGAAATCAAACTTCCATTCTGCTTTGCATCCCAGGAGGAAAGAAAATTTTAAAGAAAATTTTCTTAAACTTTGACCATCTAATCACGCCTGTACTAGCTCTTGTCCTGTTTTCTTCCAACCAAAAATTTGCTTCCCCTTTGAGCATATAGGTAGCAAATGAAGTTTTCTGCTCCTTACTCACCCTTGCTATTTCAAAGGCTTTCTCTATTTCTTTAATCCAGGACTGAGCCTCAAAAGGCTCGGTAGTCCCTCTAAACTCCGGAGGTCCTACACTTTTGAAGTCTTTAAAGCTAGCCAGGTGAACAGCTGGTGGTGGAACATTCACATTAGGTTGAGGAACATTTCTATTCTGAAAGGCTCCCATCATAAAATTTGCAAATTGTTGCATAGGATTTTCTTGGCCTTCATTTCTGTGCTCGTTCTCATTATTAACCTCTTAATTTCTATTCTCATTATTAGCTTCTTCATTTATATTTCTCTGTTCTAGGTACTCTTCCACCTCTAAACCTTGGTGGCATTTTCTGTTTAATAAAAATTTATTATTATTAAACCATTCATTGCTCTAAACATTCATATATTATAAAGCAACCACATTCATACATAATGGAAAACTATAGCATGCATAGCAAACATATTTAATATTATCATATATTAAACATGTTTTTACATTCTTTTCTTATAGCACCTCCTACTATCTATAGCATTTTCATTTTCTATTAACATGCCATCTCTACCTTGTTATCAAAAGGTTTACATATAACCATCCTTAACCATTATCAGGTTAGGATTTCCAAAAGCTATCCCCATGATACTTATCAAAAGTGGGGTACATTTATATTTTACATATACCAACATATTTACAATATTTACAACCTTGCATGTACACATAAGCCTCACATAACCCACCTAACAGAAACTCAAGTATTCCTATCTTGGACTATAGTGAGGGAACGAACTCGTTCCTCTTCTGTAATGGCCATGCCCTAGCCTGCAAAATGGAATACCTAGGTTGTCCCCCTTCTTGAGGATAACTCCAAACAGCAGCCTGGACCCTCTTCATTGAGGTGGTGTAGATATAGTTCATCATTTCCCTATGTCCTCTACACTCACCCAAACGACCCTCTAAATGGTGGATGTATACATCAGTCGCTGTCCTTATATTTTCCAGTTCATGATGCTCTTCCTGTAATCCTTGGTTCTGGCCCTCTAGATATTGGCCTCGATTCTCAGAAACTTGAAGCTTAGCCAGGAAGTCTGTGTTTTGATCCACTAAGTAATGGACCATAGCTCCCAGTTGGGCCATCGCTTCCTCCATGTTTTGCTGATGGGGTCCAGCATTAGGTACCTCATTGATCTCTTCTTCAGGATCCTCCTCATCTTCTTCCACAAGATCAGGATCTAAATCAATAACCTAGACCAGCTCTAGGGGCTGTGGAGCTATCTGCTCCTCCTCATCTACCATCTCCTCATGAACTCCGGCCATCCTATATACAATTAGATAACTTAATCAATATATAATATAAGTTAAATATACAACTAGCAAATAACATATAACAATTACTTTTACACTATTTTTATTTGCAGTTTATAATGAACTTCCACAGTCCATCTCTTTTCAACTCTATATGAGTTATTTATTTTATGTCTGTCTTACTGGCTTAAAGTTATAACCCAAGGCTCCCATCCTAAGGCTTCTAACTTAAAGCTCTGATATCAACCTTTGACGTCCCCAAATTCGGGTACTTGAAACCCTTATCCGGTGCTTCACGATATCAAGCATTCAACATAATATAATAACAAGCTTAATAAAGTTATTACATCAGAGTTCTACTAATCCCAAGTATATAGACCTTTAAGTGCTTATTACATGATAGTTAAAAATTTACAAACATATTAACTATCTATTACATAGTATTTCATCTACTCAGTAACTTTCCCTTTGCCCTTGTCCCTACTAGGACCTTCCTCCTGAGCCTAATTAGCTGAAAACATTTATAACAAAGCAAGAATGAGCATTCAATTGCTCAACAAGTAATAGCATTCTTTAATATCTTTACAATAAATAAAGGTTTTCTTTGAGGCATGCTTTGACAGTGAAACAAAACTGTAAAGCAATTAAATATTGAATATTTCATATTCCTTGAATATCATATCAATATTGAACAGCCGAGAGGTCAAAAGACCATGCACAAGCTTTTTCTTTTCTTGAAAAGGTTCTATCAGAAATTTATCTGTGAACCGTCTTATCTTATGGGCACGGTGGGTGATCAGCCCGTTATGCCCTGTATTGATCAATACTGTCTTATTCAGAACAATTTTCATGTTCAACGTCACCACTCCCAGAGTGCAATATAAAATATCCCATTTCAGGATTTGTTCATTCTCGGATTGGAATCCAAACTATAACAATATAGCTGGATAGCTTAAATTAATGCACAATAATATTTCAAGACTTATTATAAAGAAATTGAAATATTTTACATCTGTGTCTGGCTAGAACAAATGGCTCAGACTTACCTTCAACCTGTTCATGTATATTGAATTTCATTTGATATACATGACCGTACATTAACCATTCTTTTGAAGCTGATTGGAATAAAAAAGTCTTAATACCTTGTATTATTCATAAATAAAAGTCAGACAGTTCAGAATATAGAGAACCTGCCCATATATGCATAATTCTAAAATACTTGCTCAATAAAGAGTAAGATTTAAATATTTGCCTTGTTTGTAGATTATTGACAAAAATTTAGCTCAACATGTTCTCATAGAGCCTACACAAGTTTATTTGCATTTACAAGAATATTAGCCACATATCCAAATCACATAGCTTGCATGTTCACATATCACATAATCACATTGATCATGTCTTTAGTTTGTATTTCTACTTTTGGAATATTTTCATACATTTTTCAAATACCTCATTCATGTTCTTACTATAGTCCTTTTTCTCTTTAATAGGGTTCGACATGCTTATAATATGCAACACATCGTAATTACCATTTACTCTTTATTAGTAACCTGGTATATAAACATCTCATGCTTCCTTCATATATTTTTAACATACAAGGTATTTTTGTAACTTATTTCTTACCTTGAAGATAATTTCAATTCATATTCCCTTTTATATCTTACCAAATGAATATGTTGTAATTTCCTTCGTAACTTAAGTATTCAAGGTGAATACGTAAGGTATTTCATGAATTGAGTATGATTATATATCATAGGGTAGAACTATAGTTTCCAATTTTCTTTACGAATTATATAGTCAAACTATTCACTCAAACTTATTGCATTTCTTAATTATGTCAACATAGCCTTCTTTGGCCTTAACAGCTTTAATAGCCCACTAACATGGCTTCGCTTGGACATATTACTTTAATTCCCGTCTTAAGCTTTGGATATCATGCAGATAACATATTTATCCAATACCAAAACACATTAGTTGGGCAACTTTAGAAGTTTAGAAGTATTAATTACGAGCTCTAAAGAAACTTTTAAACATAACTACTACTGTAGCAACTTCTTGGCTGCTAGTTAGGCCAACTGTTGCTGCCTAAGAGCAGCAGCCCTTACTTCTCAGTCCAAGCTTTGCTAATTTTCCTTTGTTTTTACCCCATTTGACCAAGTGTTAATAATAACCTTTTTTGTTGCATTACTAGTCTCATAATATGGCCTGATTTTTACTTAGCAACCCTCACCATCCCCCTAGGTTGGCAGTGTAAGACCCCGAATTTTATGAAAAAAAGTATTCAATTTTTTTTTATAATTATTATTTTATTCGGTAAATGGTTAAATTGAATAAATATGATAGTTATGGGTGATTGGTGCAAAATTTTCAAAGTAAGCAAGTGGTCATAAAATATTCATTGTGTCGGGGAATATTCGTTTGGTCAGAGAATATTCTTTTTGTTGGGAAATATTCGTACGACGGCGCAGTCATTGGTGGGCCCCATAACGAAAAACTTTCGGATGAAAAAAACGACAAGAATAAGTTTTCTAAAAATAACGAAATTTTTTTGCCGTTAAACTGTTAAAATACCCGATGGTTAAAGTACAGTAATAAGCATTGTTACACAGTAGCACACGGCATTGTACAGTAATTTCTAATTATTGATTATTACGTAAAAAAGTCATTCATTCAATAATTATTACAATAATTACTGTTCAGTATTTTATATTATTGATTCAATAATTGCTACATTGATAATTGCATATTATATTATATTATTGATTCAATAATTGTCACAACAACCACTGTACAGTATTTCATATTATTAAATCAATAATTGTCACACCTATTATTGAAATGATATTATTAGATAGCATTATTGACAATGTCTAGAAAGTTCTGTCGAGAAAAGGGGTTAGGTTATATAATTGCGCGCCAATGAAGATAAATTCTTATTGGAAAGCCCCCTCTTTCCTGGGAACGACCTGGTTGTCAATATTGGGATTCTGTAATATTAATTTTAAATAATAAAAATTATTGATAAATATGATAAGTAAATATTCATTCAATTTTGATATAAATGGAGGAATTTTTAGCATGTGACATTTGTTGAAAATTATTATTTTATCTTCTCTGATAAAATAATTCATTCAAATATATTATTATAATATTACATTCTAATAGTATAATGTGATAATATCATAATATAATTTTATAATTTAAATGGTAACATTATTATAATAAATTCATGGTATAAAAATAAAATGAGGTGGAAGAGAGAAAATGGAATTGGATTTTTTTTATAAATGTTTAATATATATGTACATATACATATATACATATATATATATATGTGTGTGTGTGTGTGTGTGTGTGTGTGTGGTTGGTTGGTGAAGGTGATATGATTAGGGTGGAAGTTAGTGGAGAATAGTGGAAAAGGAAGAAAAGAGAGAAAGAAAAAGAAAGGAGGAGGAAAAAGAAGAAAAGGAGGAAAGGAAAAGGGAAGGGAGGAAAAAATTTATTTGGGGCATTCGGATGAAACATGTGGAGGGGGGGAGGTTTTTAAATGTGCTGAAGAATTTTTCCAAAGGGTGGTGCTGAAATCAACCGTTTGTAAATTTTTTTGTCAACTTTGATATTCTGGCATTTTCCTATAAATAGGTTGCTTAGTTAAGAAATGAAAATCACACCAGAATCAGAAATTTCTTTCTCTATACTATTGAGCATATTTCTTGTGAGTATTAAGATATTTTGAGTGTTGATAACAGTGCAAGAGTTCTTCAGCATAATATCCAATAATCCAGACATATCTAGTATTCTACTCAGGTAAAGGATATTATTTTTCTCGTAAAGGATATTATTTTCTTTCAATATTCGTAAAAGATATTATTTTCTTCCATATTCCATATTATGAAAGTGATAATATTTCATTTCATATTCCCAACTTTAAACTTACTATGGTAAGTATTGCTTCTATAATTCCTAAAATGATCAAAAATTCATTGAGTTTTGCACTTCATCTAATATCATTTCACCGGAATATTGGTATGAACTTTCTTATGAAATTTTTACCTTTTCATGTTGGGGGTACTATTCATACGTACGGTACTATTCACGAGGTACTATTCACGAGAATTTTCTTTTCTTTGCTGTCCAAATTATTTTCGATATATGAATATCATTCTTGAATTTTTCTCCACAATTGATTATCATGTTGACAAATTGAATATTCTTGAACTCTGGATAAATTGAATTAGAAAACTCTAATATTTGTCCTTGATCTCACTTGATTTGTTCTTTATATCATTTTGCATCATCCTCAGTGTTATATCGTGGTAAAAGTTATCTTTGGCCTGTAGTGCAAAGATGAACGGTTGATTAATGAATATCTTTGGCCCGTAGTGCACAGATGAGCTGTTGATTTATGAATATCTTTGGCCTGTAGTGCAAAGATGAACTATTGATTGATATCTTTAACCTGTAGTGCAAAGATGAATTGTTGATTGATTTCTTTGGCCCGTAATGCAAAGATGAACTGTTGATTGATATCTTTGGCCCGTAGTGCAAAAATGAACTGTTGATTTATATCTTTGGCTTGTAGTGCAAAGATGGACAGGTGTATGACATGATCATGACCATTGATGATACAAATGAATATCTTTGGCCTGTAGTGCAAAGAGAGATAGTTGATTGGTATGATCATGACCATGGTTGTTACGTTTGAATATTTTTGGTGTAGGGTGTAAAGACGATACAATTATTAAGTGTCTTTAGCCTTTGTGGCAAGGACATTGAGTGAAAGTTCTATCAAGCCTTCGTGACAAGGAGAAACTGTTGATTTACATGATTATAAACATGAATTGTGAATTAATATAACCATAATCTTTGGTGTTACAGGTAAAGACAGGTGATGAAAATTATCTTCGTCCTGGTGCGAAGAGGAATTTATCAACATAATTATGATCATGAACTATTTACATGATTGTGGACAGGAACTGTTGATTGATGTTACAGGGATAAAATATTATTGGCGGACATTTAACATGGAGAATATAATAGACATTATGGTCTATTTGACTCTTCTAATGGATTGTTCGTTCCGCTGCAACTATAGTTGAAAACTTTTATCATCTACCATATGTTCTAAATATCTGATTTATTACTGATGAAGGCTATTGATAATTTAATTATCCTTAGTCATGATATTCTTTACTGGGCTATTTGTGCTCATCCTTTTGCTTCACAATTCCTTTCAGGCAATAAGAGTGTAACTGGGTCGAGCGGGGATAACAGGGGAATAGAACGATGGTCTATAACTGTTGAAGTTTCCCATGAAACAATATGAAAATAATTGTATTGAGAACTTTAAATGTGTGTGTCGTATTTTATACGTCATTTAACAGTTGATTTTTGTGAACCAAATAGGGTGAGGTGAACCCAACTTTGGAAGGGTGTTGCCACTATCATACAAGATATCTAATCACATACGACTTTGTGTTATAATAAGATATGGTTGTGCACATCTACTTGCTGATTATATCTATGAGCACTACCTATAGAATCTTGGAGTATGGTTGGAATATAATTCTCAGTTTGAGAAAATGGAGATAATTATATTGCAAGAGAATACCCACCATTGGAATGAACAGGATAGTAATCTTCTCGTTCTTCTTTGGGGTCTATTGGGTCAACCAAGGTTAATTCTCAAGTCCTATGATATCTATTATAACATAGAAGCATGGTCTCCCATGTACGAAGGTTTCCTTGAGCATTTTCCAAATATTTTAATTCCTAAAACAGTTATTGAATGTACCTTTATGTAACGTAGCATTAATAAGGAGTGTGGGTATTGTATTTGTATTAAAACTTACACTTTATGTGTGGTCGTATTGTGCACTACAATTTGATATAAAGATTTGTATTTGAATTCTGTACCATATATTTATGGCGACTCAAAATAGGTTGGGTGGATCTATTTTGGGGGCGTCACAGGCAGCCTAGCCTTACTTAGCCCCATGGGGCATAGCCGAGCTTGGGGTGGTCTTGGCTAGCTCCACGGCCCCAATACGCCCCCTAATCCTAAGACATTACATTCTATTAATTTCATTATATAAATTACTAATTCGCTTATATTGAACTGTAACCACGCTATGGATTCAATATACATACCCATTTAGAAAAGTTAAACCCACACTCTATGATTAAATCATCAAATCCATGCTATATTAATAGGGCTGGCCGACACTGCTTTAGCAGCAGCCAACTATCATCTGCTGTTGTAAATAGGCAGCAGCCTTGCCCCCTTTTTAATTACTAACTTGGCAACTACATCACTTTACTATGCTAAAATCTTGGGGTCTATATAGGTGATATACTCACCTATTTAAACATATAGGCTAACTTATGTAGCTCTTTTAGTTGCGTTAACTGAGAACTCAAAAGAGTCCCTAGCCCACGCCGAGTTCTGCTCCTGCTGCCTGCTACCTGTTGCTGCCAGTGAGCAGCAGCTCCTACTCTTTCTCGCCAACTGCTGCTGCCAATAGGCAGCATCCGTACCATTACTTAGCCCAGCGTAAACCCCATACATTAATGATCAATTTGCATTATGTTTGGACATTACACAACTAGTATGTACACTTATTATAGAGCAATACCAGTTAGGTTATCTTAGAACTTTAAAAGTGCATACTGAAGACCCAAGAAAGGCCACAACCAATGCCAATTATAAACACTGCTGCTGCCATGGGCAGCAGCTCAGTTCCAAACATGAACACTTTGTGGCCTAAAGTCTTTTAGCTCATATATTGAATTATAACAAATTTTACGTATGTTGTATATCATATATGAGACTATATTTGGAAGCTTTAATCACTCCATATCAGATTCCATAGACTACTTAAAACAGTGGCCAAAATTGACCCATTAAACAAATTTTTAACTTTTAGTTATAGCTGAAAACTACTATTCGTTTGCATTTAATATGTTCAAACACTTTACTTAATCTCATGTATGGTGTATATACATAACCCAAGCTTTAATTCCATTCATAATATATTCCATTTTTAGCCAAAACAGTCCACTTGGGACTTTTAACAAACACTCTGTGTGCAGAGTTTTTGGCTACCAGATTCATAGCTATTGGTTTATATCATAAACCCATTTTATCCTCCTTATTACTCCTCAGCCCAACTTATCTCCTTTAGTTCTAATTTTATCCATAACAGTTCATTACCCAGCCATATGCATAGATAATCAACACATATAAACTAGTTAGTTCATGTTCCTTATAAGCTATCACATAAGACTTTAATATAGACAATATGAACTGGTATGATTTCCATACTAGTCACAGTTAACACCATAGTATTCAGTAACATCTAACTTCATAGCTAATCAACATGAAAAGAAGGAACACAAACTATTTACCTTAACTTGCTTATGCTCGAATAAACTACACTGGATTAGCAAGGTACTCGGCAGGAAACTAAACAAGGAGAAGGCTGGAACGAAGGAACTCAGCAAGAATGGAATAACTCTATTTGCTAGCTACCCGTACTTGCCTATTACACCAATACTTAGATTGCTACATAATAGCCCAGCCAACTCTTTAAGCCTATTCTCCTCACAAGAAGCCAGTTCCTGCTTAGTGTGCTTACCCAGCTTATACTCATCACAGCTCATGCTTTCCCTTTTCTTTCTTTTTTTTAACTGATAAGTTTTTAAACTTAAGGCTATGTTTGGTTAGAATAACCAATTACCTCCCTTTATTACATATATATTGTATAAATAGTTTGTTTTATACAATAATCACACTTTTCATAATATTTATCACACAATAAAATAATATTTAGTGTGACATTATTCTTTCTATTAAAATAATTTAACTTCATTAAATTATTCTAATATTCCTTATTTATATTACCTTATTTTCAAATAAAATAAGATAATATGACAAATATGATTTTCTTATATAAACACAATCTCCTTAAAACATAATAAAATAAAATAAAGATTTTATTCATTAACCTTTTATTTTATTTACTTAGGAAAAATGAATCATTACATAAATAATTGAATATATGAATATATATAAATAATAAATCATTAATTTAATGATGAAACTATCATTTATATTATATAAATAGATTTCTTAATTTATTTAATTTTTCCTCAATAATTAGTTATACATTATTGGGTAAATAATATATTTTAGAAGAAAATAAATATTTTTTTTATAAAACTCATCCTACACAGTATTAATCTATTATTCTTATAACTGATATATTGGTATAATACAATACAAAAAAAAAATATAAACAATACACTAATTATATATATATATATATATATATATATATATATATATATATATATATATATATAAAATACGTGCTTCACACAAAATGATGAGCTAATCAATAGTAAGGACAAAGATGGAAAATTGCCCCTGTGGTTTTGGCTGAAGTATGTGTTAGCCCAAGAATTTTTTTTTCCCAAAAGTGTCCTTGACGTTATAAAAATCAGCTCAACCACGCCCTCCTGTTAACAGACCTGCCAGCTAGACAAAAAAGGCTTAGTAGCGACTGACACGTGGCAAAAATAATATTCAATAATATATATATATATATATATATATATATTCCTCTTTCTTCTCACTCTTTTCTCTCTCCTCCGATCCTAGATGGTCACTCTGCAATTTAAAGAACTCCTTATCCAATCTAGCTCTTTGAATACAAAATGACAAATCTTTCTGCTCAAAAAGCAAAGACAACAATGCCATGAGAACATCTAGAAATAAACAGGAATTGTTCACAAGTCAAGCCTCCTCTTTGGTAATAAATACCATACACAGATGCGCAAAAGAGACAACCACTCAAATATCAAGAAATTAAACAAATTTCCCATCAATCCTCACCAAATTCATCAATCTCTCCTGAGATTCTTCAACTAGAAACCAGTTATAAATGTCCAAAAATCCAAATAAACGAATCCCAGACAAATATAACACCAAATAACCAATATCCAATTGAAGTTTATAACTAATTATATAATATTTTAATCAAAACCCGAAAAAACAGATCGAACAATCAAGCCCCACCCAAAAATTAACAATGCCCAGATTAATTCAAGACAAAATTAGATATACGTACCCACATGAAATTGATGAATTTTATATATGAATATCGAGCTAACAAGAATATAGGCCAAAGGTGCAAAATTCATGAAACTATTTTACACCCAGGGTGTAATATGCAATTAACCATAAAAGTTAGAAATGTTCCTACAACCCTAAAATATAGGAGTAGAAACCTAAAATTTAGTAAAAGAAACTATTTTTTTCATCTATAAATTTAATTTCAAAATCTTTTCAATTACATTTTTACTATCATAATTATCTACTTATCACTATATTTTGTTCTTATACATTTTTTATTTAGTTAGTGTTTTTTAAAATTAATATTATTGATAACAATAATATTTTATTGTATAATAATTTTTATTATTAAGTTATATAAGTATAATTATTTGAGTTTAATTAAGATTTTATTATTACATAAATAGATGAACATAGGAATATAGAAATAAATAAATCATTTTAAAGTGGAATACTATCATTTATATTATATAAGTTGAAGAATTATTATTGTAGCTTTTTAAATTTATTTAATTTTTCATCAATAGTTATACATTATTAGTTAAATACGATAATTCAAAAGGAAATACGTTCACTGTACACAATATTAATCTATTATTAGTAAAAATAATATATTAGTATAATATAATATAAAAATTTTAAATAATGCAATAATTTTATAACAAAACGAAGTCTGTAATTCGCACAAGATCATAATCTAGTTGAGAACCATAGTCATAAACCCCTCGTCCCCTATCCACCCTTCTCATGTTACCAAAACTATACCGTATTTTAAGAAGTCAAACTATAAACTTTAAAATTAATTTGGTTTAAATATTCATGTAGAAACAATAAATAATACTCCATTCGTCCCGAAATAAACGTCCTAATTGATTTCAGTACGCTGATTAATACAATTTTTTTTTACCTAAATTACCCGTTTGATTACTTATTAATTGAAGTATTTCTTTACTTTTCTATGACCTCAATAATTACTTTTTCAATATTTTCACATTTATTCAATTTTCAATAAAAGTTGAGTAAAAATATTATGAGGGTATAAGAGGAAGAATATGATAAATATAGTTACTAATATAAAAATATGACATTTATTTTGGAACATCCTAAAAAAGAAATTAGGACATTTAATATGGGACAAAGAGAGTAGCACGTAGTTATATTTTTGGATAGTTTACGATATTTAACATAATACTCAACAAAATAAAATAAATTTATGTCCATTTTTTACTCCAAAAATGCCATAAATTGACATTAAAATCTCAAATTTAAAAATCTTTTTGGAAACACATTAAGTAATTAGTAGTCAAATTTTAAAATAATTCAATTTATCATAATACAAAAAGACAAAACCAACTCACTATATAATCACTTAGCTAGATTTAAAGGAGACAATAGTCATTTTGCTACCATATATCACGAACATAGATCTACTAGCCTAAACAAAATGTCCAAATAAGAACATATACGCCTAACAAGAAACACAATACATGTGACGAAGATTCTCTATAAGTATCACCTAATATTCCTCTCTTCCTACGCCTTTCTACTTCATTTCACTTTATTTCATCTGATGCAAAAGGTATCCATCTCTCTCTAGTGACACTTCAGATACATTTTTGTACATCTTTTCATGATCTTGGGTATTCTAGTTGCTATATTTAAGTTAATCTCTCTCTATCTCTCTCTCTCAATATATATATATATAACAAAACATGAAAGTTAAAATCAGTATACTCATATTCGCCATTGACATCTATCTAGCTCCTCTTCTTGTGAATATCTTTATGTATGCCTAAAAAATTGAGAATGTCGTAATTAAATAAACTAGGCAATGCCAATGGCGAATGTGAGTATAGTGCTTTTAACTTTCATGCTTTGTTAACATAAGCTCATTTTGTTTAGATTGACTTGTTGATAAATACACAAAACAACTAATTGATTCATTTTGTTTAAACATGTACCGATTATTTCCTTTTTTTATGCTAGAAGAGATTTGAAGAGTAAATTTTGTATGTCTCTTGCTTTTTAGACAAAACCAAAAAGTTTCTAACGCTATATTTGCTTAGATTGACTTATTGATAAAAAAAATATAGAAAATCATAAAGGGAAAAACACATGACGATAAAATATATAGTTTTAAATGTAACATCTAATTTATTTATTTATTGTATTTTTTTTAAGAATCTATTTAGATAATATTCTGATCTCTAATTAATTGGTGGGACCCCAGGTGCATGGGGCATAATATTTTGCCCTTTAGAGTTTCAAATTGTTTATAGTAAGCCAAAATGTATTTTAATTAATTACCTCTTTTGTCTTTCTCCTTTTTACGTAAATCTTATTTATTTCAATTCCTTACTGGCTTTATGATTAATTTTATGCAATATAATTTTTTTGCAGTAATTTTACCAATTCTCTTCTCTCTCTCTCTCTATATATATATATTATATATATATAATTTGTTTATATTGTGTAGAACAATGAGATGACATTTCTAGGAGTCAACACCAACCCAACCAAAACCAAGCAAACAACAACGACAACTCCTCCATACAATCCTACTCAGACTCATGCTTAGATTTAGGCTCTCATTCTCTACAGGATGATTACATGACCTTTTATGATCCTTAGTCAAGTTGGATGGTTCAACCTGACTGCACTGTTTCGGTATCTCTATTTGCAATCCATTCGATCTTCAAATAATTTGTTTTTATACAAATGTCCTTTCATGAATGTTGAAAAGGAAAGAAATATAGGTAGTACACACACACACGCGCGCGCGCGCGCACACACACACACACACACACACACACACACACATATATATATATATATAAAAGATTACTAAAAGAAACAAGTATAAAAGCACCTTTGATACACTGATCCTTTTAAGAACTTTCTTAGGTCTTGTGGCATATACTTGAACAGAATATATATATATATATATATATATATATATATATATATATAATTTGTATTAATCTTTTCTTTAATTTTTTTGGGCATATAAATCGTTGCTAGAATGAATTTAGGAACTGAACTTTCTTCAAATCTAATATTGAATTTAAAGTAAAATATATCAACAAATTAAATCAACCATAAATCTAAAAGGTTTATGTAAGGGAATGTTTTTCTCACACTTGTCTCATAAAAGCGTGATTGTTTCCCTAGGGCATAATTATCTTGTTTTGATCAGGTGTTTCAAAATAGAGGCGGCCAGTCAGTTCATTTCAGAAATGATCTACAAAACCAAGTTCCATCTTTTAATAATGTAATAAGTATACACTTTCTCATGTTTAATTAATAAATTTACTTCCACTTACAACCAATTTTGAAGAGTCTGATACGGTATTTAAAAATTTTAAATTAAAATCAAGTATTCCATACCTTTGTCTAAGTGTTGAGTGTCGGACAGTGGTACTTTAAGTAAAATGCAGATTTCATATAACATAGCTTGTAGCATACCTTGTAATGTTATTTCAAAACTTTATTTGAAGCATTTAAACTTGTTTTATTCTACCCAGGCTCCTTATTCTGCGATGTCCGGAACGAGGTACACACATTATTATTATATTTTCCCTAATAACATTTTATAGAAATGAATTGCACATTTCATTTAATTTCATCTATTTCATGCTCTCTTTTTTTTATTTGATCCAGGCCTCAAGGTTTTGGCAACCAATCTGGTCAATATGAATTTGATAGAATGTATCCACAAGTTCAGAACTCCAACAATTTATCCATACACCTATTCTTTCACTTTGTCATATTTTAATTTTACAGGTACTGTACATAAGATTCAATATTATTAAATTTTTTTTTTGTAAAACCCTTATCTGTTAATCACCAGTATATCACGCTTTCTAGATGCCTAATCATACACATCAACCTTTTATACAACAAACTATTACTGGGAACATGAATGACAACATAAAAACATTAAAAAAATTATCTCAAAAGTCAAAACACATATGCAACTTATTCTACTCACAAACACATTATTTGGAGCTCAAACCACCACACTATTTTTGATAAGGTGACCAAAGCACTAAACACTACTGTTGTAAACACCGGTAATAATCGAACAAATTCATAATATTTGGCCTTAGCCAAGAGCTAAGGAAAGCCTATAATTAAACAAAGTGAAATAGGGACTTGTTTGATCAAATAAATTAAACATCCTAACAATCTTCTTTTTGTCCAATATATGTTTTCTAACTTCAGGGCTCTACAGCCAACTTATAACCAGCAGCACCAACTCGATCAAACCACAATCACTGGTGTAGTTAATCCCAAAATGGTTAACCCAATGACGTCTCAAACCTCAATCCCTTCCGGGTAAAAGAACTATTCACATTTCTATTTCATATATATGTTTTAACTTTTAACTAATTTTGTTGCTTATATTCCTATGTATACATATGTTTAGAGGCATGGCTCAGTACACTAGTGGAGCCATTATGTCTTCAAACACAAGTGTTCATTACCAAGCTCAACAGATATAATTACTCTACTTCAGTTAATTTTATGTTAATATGTTTTTAACACTTATTTTATGGTATAAAAATGCATATTAACATCAATTACACTTTCACCACAAGTTTTGCACATAGTTTGGATTAATTTTTTTTGTTTCTTTTGTTTTCATTATCGACAAATTTAGAGGGAACATCACACGCAAGATGAAAATTTATCAATGCTAAATCCAAACCAAGTTCAGTATTATCAAGGGAATGGAGATAATAACTTGAGTTACCCTTATAACTCGATTCCACAAAACGGGTATGCATAATTAATCATATATCATTTGAGACATTAAAATTATAATGCTCTAATACGAGCAATTTTGAAAACTCTACTTTGTTTTTTTTTTTTGTTATTTCAGGGTACACATTTCTAGTCAGATTTACGAACCTAAGAATACAAGGGTTGGCACTTTATTTGATCCTAGTTTGAAGTTATTTGAGGAAAGCGAATTCTTTGGTAAGTAACTAATTTTATTAAAATATTTTCAAATTGTTTTATTCAATTAATGGAGATGGTTCAACATTATTCAAACATTGCCAACAACTAAGTTTCAAAATACCTAAACATTGTTGAAGTTGAGAATAGTGAGCCTAGATCGATATGAAGTGACTTAACATATGGCATAGCTCATGAATCAAAATCTTTTGTCCTATCCTCAATCTCATCTTTGTCCCATTTTATATATTGTTTTGAGTATTACGTAGTTAATTATTTGTAATTACTTTCTTCAGTAAATAAGTATTACTTGGTACCAATACTTGGGATAAAACAGTGGATGAGACAGTAAAAGGGAGATCATGTCTAAATTGATACCTCGGGGTTTAGTATTCTACGATGGCAATGATCTTCTTGAAGCAGTCATACCTTTATTTAAATTGAGAATAGAAAGTGTTTTAAATTTAAAAGCATGAGAAGTTACAAACTTCTGATATCTTTTCTTGAAATTAAGTAGCACGTGTATATAGGAAAAGTATAACATTGGTATTTAGCCATGGCTAAAAGTAGGAGCTGCAATTCCCTAGTCTATACAGTATACATACCCATAATATATGTTGCAATATAAAGTTAGTTCATAATTTCTACCAGTTAGATATATGGAAAATTTGTACTGATTTTATCATCCAAATTTGCTTATATATTTTCTTTTTCTATGTTGAATTATGTTGCTGATGGAGTATAGAATCAACTAGTTTAGCCTCTATGAAACCTTGATCCGAATTGTTTATCTTGTTCGTATAAGTGTTTGTTTATCATCTGCACTTGTGGTAATGTCCTTGCAATATTTGTTGTGGGCAATACATGCATGATATAATTTTAGACGATGAACATACATGATATAATTTAACATTTAATTTTTATATTTCTTGAAATATATTTCTTAGTAGGGTTAGGTAGCAGGTATAAATAGTTTTTTAGGTTATTATTATTATTTCATAAATACAATTATTTGATTGTTTTTTTTTTTTATCAATTCCTTGTTCATTCAAGGACCTTCATCCTCCCGTTACACTGTATCAATTGGTATCAAAGCCAGGTGAGTTGTTCACCTGAATGAATCTTCTGATCATAAAAGCAAACATAACCCACTTCCTATTTTATTAAGGAGAATGATGACTAACCAAGTTGAAGTCGGAGTTCTTTCCTCCTATCAGGCTTATATCTTTCGTCGTGGGGATTAGTTAATGCTAGTCTCTCTTATCATTTAAACCACTAATTACTGCCGCTTAAATCTCATCTCTACCTTAGTCTTCAACAGAAATAAAGCTACGCCGCCATTGGCCAATTGATTGTCACAAACACAGACCAGCAGGAAAGAAAAAAAAAGATCTTTGATTGAAGCTTAACCTTAAAAGTGCTGCATGTAATTGATAAAACCAGACAGATTTTTTAGACCAGAGAGACTCAAGTATTTTACCGACACGAGTCAGAATAAGAGCCAAAAAACTATATGCAGTTGTCAATACAGGTCTGATAGTTGTAGCCTTGGCAAACAATGATAAGATAAGGTCTAATATTTCTCCATATATAATCAATACCTTCATATTGATGGTATCCTTCGTAATGTTATCGTGAATTAAAATGATCTAGAGATCGCATTAGCTTCCTATTTCATTTGATTAATCCATTGACAATTGAATATGTTTTGATGACATAGAGAGCTGGAACATGTGACCAAGTACCATTTTGAATAAGTACATGGTATTTATCCAACATAATTTGTCTTCATTACTGGTGTAGTATTTGTGTCCAATTTTGATGTCACATTGTTGTCCCACTCTTTTGCATCAATTGTAACTAAATAAAAAAATTACTTGGAGAGCAATACAAGGGCGGAATAGCAAATGAAACAAAAAAATAAGACAACACATTGAAATTCGTAGTATTTGGTAGTTCACAATTTATGTGTGTTTTCAACAGTGTGTTGAGGTTTAATTAGTTTATTTGTTTCATAAAAGTTTATCAATGATATGATTAATTTTGCAGCACTTTAATACTAGAAATTAAAACAAACTTGTTACAAGTGCATAACTCAAAATAACAACATCAACCTATAGTTCTTCAAGTTAACTTTGGCATAATAAAGTAACGGAGAAACAATAACCCCCACAAAGGGAAATGGAGGGGAATTCTAGTTTGGAACTAAAGGGGGCCAGCAACTAAGGCTTCAAACTTTAGCCGGAGACGCTTTATCTCATCATTGATGCGTTCATTTTTTGATTTCCAGAAAGTAATTTTTGCGTCATTTTTTTCCGTCTTTGCTACTAACTTTGCGCGTTCTTTTTGTAACAACGATATCTCTTCTTCGATTTCTTCAACAGATCTGGATTTCCCTTAAAACTCTTCACGATTTTCCTTCATTTTTCAAAAGCAAACGAATTAAACAAAAAATAAAAAACATGATAGATATTTGCACACCAAATTCTTCAGGATATAATCCAAACTTAGATAATATAGATAAATATATGTTTTTTTGAATGCCTAGTAATTTGCAAATTCTCAAATTATTATTGATTTTTAAAGGATATGTGAATCAGATAATAATAATTAGCCAACGTACTTGATTGAAATAGTGCAATACCGGTACAAAATTAGTGCATAAAATATTAAGAAATCTATCAAAAATACTTATAAAACATCAAATTTATGGGAAATATCAATTGTGCTTTGAGGGTTGGAAACTCCTCACCAAACCTAGAACGGGGAAACCCCCCATCTGTAATCAATAAATTCATACCCTTCAAAACAAGTCAGAACTCATAATAATTAGAATACTTCATTAGCTATATCATATATATATATATATATATATATATATATATATAACAAAATACAAATGATTTTGAATTTCTCGCTCACTAAATAAATCATCTGGGCCGTTCAAAATTTGAGATAAATTTCACCGTCAATGTATTGCCGGAGGCACTGAACACAACTGATATTCTATATAATATAACAAGAAGACAACACTACCAAAAAAAAGGTATAGTTATCACCTGAAGAATATCAACAACTTTTAGTTGTCTATCCATTATAGTAATTCACCACCAAGTTTTATTTCTAATTAAATGTGAGAAACTGCAAAGGAAATGCCCTAATTTATAGAAGAGGTTTAACCGTTTCGAAAATAATACCCGATCGTTGTCTGGCTTCTTTCCCCAGAAACCTATCTACACCAACGTTGCTCACGTGTGGGCCCCATTAAGCCGCAAAATAAATGCATGAGGGACTATCTTCCTAATTAGATTTGGAAGATTGTGTTTTCTTAATGTAATTATTAATATATTCCAAAAGGTAAAAGGTAAAATGTAATAATTAGTCTCTCCTAAATTTGAATGCAATTAGTTGATGATATTTGATTTGGTGTGGGTGATATATAATTTTTTTTTAATTTTTTAATTTAAGGACATCAAATATTATTTACTCCTTCTGCTTCTCCTTTATATATATATATATATATATATATATATATATATATATATATATATATATATATATAAACTTCATATTGAGCACTACAATATAATCACATAATTAACTAAATCAAGTATATCATTAACATCGCTATATCTTACAAATAATTAATCAAATAAATGAGCAAACAAATTTCACATAAAAATGGAAATACATGTACACTTTACATTAGAGATGACAATTCGAACCGAACCGAAACCAAACTAACTAAAATCGATCAAATCATATCGAGCCGATCGGTTTTTAATCTAACCAATAACTTGGTTGGTGCGATTTTTGTGCAAAATAAATAAATTGGTATTATTATCCCTACAACAAATTTAAAACCTAACAAATATTACTATCTTTTACTAATTTCAAAATTTTCTGTAACACCCAAGTCCGACATAGAAAGATATAGGAAAATTTTATCTGTATATAAGAAATTATGTTACTAACAATAGTACCTTCAAGTCATGATAATTTGGATGAGCATGTGACGGGCTAAAATGACCCAAAAAGATACTATTGGGTTAGTGATTTAAGGTCTTATTTGGATGGATTTTATTTGATTCAGACTTGGGATTTGACCCGAGATTTATTTCGGACTCGAGATTGGACCCGTGCTGTTTCATATAATATCATAGTCAACTCTCGAAAGCTTGGGTCGGGTTATCCGATCGGGTTGTCAGAGGCGGGGACACGAAGGCTGGTGGTATTATCTCACAATGGATGGATGGAGGTCCGGAGGTTGGGATACGAAGCCAGCCAATATTATCTCACAATGGCTAGAGAGGCAATGATCTGTGGACCGTGTGTGTGATCGATTCTGACAGGGATGTCAGAAAATTTAAGTAGGGGAGTTTGTAACACCTCAGTCTCACATCGAAAGATATAGA
This sequence comes from Panax stipuleanatus, assembly GCA_020205555.1. Classification (NCBI taxonomy): domain Eukaryota; kingdom Viridiplantae; phylum Streptophyta; class Magnoliopsida; order Apiales; family Araliaceae; genus Panax; species Panax stipuleanatus. Next base: position 106,577,167 of record CM035124.1, on the reverse strand, counting down.
AAAAATTTATTTGTATATCAGGAATTAAGTTACTACCAATAGTACTTTCAAGTCATGACTTTTTGGGCGAGCTTGTGGTAGGCTAAGATGATCCAAGAACATACTATTTGGTCACTGGTTTAAGGTCTTATTTGGATGAATTTGATTCGATTCGGACTTGGGATTTGACCTAAAATTTATTTCGGACTAGAGATTTAACCACTACAAGAAAATTGGCTAATTTTGACGGAAATATTCCCTCAAAGATAGGATTGTTCCGACGGATTATTCAGTCGAGCATAATTCAGTCGAAAATACAATAATTTCGACGGATATCCGTCAGAAATAGATGGAGCCCCTAGGTGCCTAAGTTTGCGCCAGCGCCAACCTTATATTCGACGGAATAGTGTTTAATTTTGACGGACTATCAGTCGAAGATACGTTAAGTACGACGGATTTAAGTTCGACGAAAACTCTGTCGAAAATAGACGCCAACACCACCAGACGCCACCACCACCAGCAGCCACCACCAGCAGCAGCCGCCACCAGCAGCAGCCACCACCGCCACCATTGACGCCACCACCATCGCCGTTCCAACAGCCACCACCACCACCGGTCCGCACCACCAGGAGGTTAAATATTCCTTATTTCTTCTCCTTTAGTTTGCACATTAATTCAAGGTATGATATTTTTGAAATTTGTATGATATTTCTGAAATGTGTGGCTTAATTTATAATATTTTTGAAATTTGTATGATATTTGTATGATATTTCTGAAATTTGTGGCTTAATCTGTTTTAGGTTTAGTATGAGTTTGAATATGAGATTAACTTAATTTGGATAATATGTTGTTGCTGTGTATTTGTGGGTTGAAAATTTGGGTCCTGTTGTTGAAATTGGGAGGCTGAAATCTTAAATTTGAAATTGGGAGGCTGAAATTGGAATTTGGATTTTGGAATGTGGACTGCATATTATTTAATTGAATATCATTTGGAATTTGGAAATTGCAGAATATTGATATTATGAAGTGTATAACATATGATAATTATAAATGTCTTGCTTTTCTTTATGCAATTGCAGTTTATATATATGTTAGTGTATTGAATCTTAAATTTGGGTTCCTTATTATAGTGTTGTTTGAATGTGATATTTGATATTTTTGACTGAATTCTCGATGGAATTTCTGTCAAAATTCTGCAATTACAAAATTTATGGCCCCTACAAGTATATTTATTTATTATTTAATTAGTTTTCTAATATTAAAATAAACTAAGTAGCATTTACTTAGTTTCTTACTACTAAAATTAAATTAAATTAATTTGAATAAAAATAAATAAAATAAAGGAATAAATAATAAATAATAAATAATAAAATGAATAATAAATAATAAATAATAAAATGAATATTAAATAATAAATAATAAATTAAATACAATACAATACAATGAAATAAAATAAAATAAAATAAATTAAATATAATTAAATACAATACAATGAAATAAAATAAATTAAATTAAAAAATTTATTAAAAAATTATATAATATAATACAAAATAAAATAAAATACAATAAAACATAATAATAAATGCAATAAAATTTAATAAAATAAATTAAAATAAAAGAAAATATAGTAATAAACTAAGTAGCATTTGCTTAGTTGGGATGCAATTAATTAGAAACCCAACAGACAATTAGTGAACAGTAGTCCATATATATTCCAAATAATAGTTCTTATAAACTAAGTAGCACTTACTTAGTTTTTCATTGGCAAAATAAACTACGTAGCATTTGCTTAGTTTACCGCAATATTTAATAAATTCAATAAGTACTATATGTGTGTATATATATATATATATGTACTATACTTTGAAACTTCGAAACTCGTTTGACGCATAAGAGTGAATGTCAAATAGTAGTCCCCATATATATATATATATATATTCCAAATAACAATTCTCATAAACTAAGTAGCATTTACTTAGTTTTGCATTGGTAAAATAAACTAAGTAGCATTTGCTTAATTTGCCGCAATATTCAATAAACTCAATATGACTCTCTCTTCGATCTTCAATACACTCAATTACAACTATACATTTTATAGTACAAATATCATTCCATTAACCATCAAATATGCCACCTTTATGCAGACTGTCTTGCGGGAGTTTCACATAAGTTAAGCATATTATATTAATTGCTACATAGTTGTATTAGGATGACGAAATCAATTGTTCCTAATTTTTAAACTTTTGTTATAGGTTTATTATAGATTTGACTCGAGTATCTCTCAGACAGCTGGCGACGATGTGATTATATCATATGTCGCTAAGAATTACTCTGGCTGGCTATATGAGATGCGACAGAGGGCAGCCCGAGCAGTTGAGGACCAGCTTGGGACAACCATCAGATCTCACCAGCCCCGCATAGTCTCCGATTTAGCCTGGGAGGCTATGTGTGCGCACTGGGATGCTGATGACTTCAAGAAGAAGTCTGAGCAGGCGAAGAAACCTTGGTCAGCTCCGCATAGTACACATCACTGGTTCTCAGTCATTCGAGGTGGCGAATACAGTAAGTGCGCTGTATTTAGTTGTTTAGTTATCAAGTTCTCACACAAATACTTAATACCTATTTTATGAATGTTTTTATTAGGCCTTGAGGAGGACATTTGGCCGAGATCCCACCATTGTAGAGTTTTGGGATAGAGCCCATACGCCTAAGGACAAGCGTACTTTGTCTTAGGCAGCTTTAGCTATACGGGTAAAACTCATTTTACTATTTAGCTTTTAGTAATATTTAATCGTAAATAAAATGATATAATTAACACACATATACAAAATAAATTATAGGACCGATTTCAGAGGCTTCGGGACCAGCGTATAGCTGAGCCGTTAGATTCTGCCACCCCCCTTCCCGATATTGTATTAGATTGGGATGAGGAGCTGAGACTATGGATCGCGTCTCAGGATCCCCCTACTAGCAGTACCGGCAGATATCGAGTGTTGGGTCTGTCGAGGATACACGCATATACACTTCTTGGAGGTAATATTTTTTATGTTTCACGAAATTATCAGAATTTATCACGTTATATAAATTATTATTACTAATAGAATTTGCCTCTTTTTATAGGCTCCAGCCAGCGCCAGCGTCCGAGAGCACATGTCGGACCATATCATACGGGCGCTGGCTTGGATGACGAGATCTTCCAGAGGCTGATAGGGGCCGTGTCAGAAAGGTTCCGTACCGATCCGGTCTTTCGTCGTCAACAATTGCCTAGCAATTCTCGTCTTCACCAGGTTGCTCAAGAAGTTATAGCAGAGGCCTCCGCAGATAGTACGGGATTACCGCGGGAGCAGTTCGACGCTTTCAGTGGCGAGATGCTCCGGATGGTGATTTCCCTCTTGGAGGAGGCTTTTCGTCCGCCCCCGCCTACTCAGGTATTCTTATTGTTTATGTTATTTTGAATTAAGGCTAGCTTGTTAATTCTCACATGTATACTAACTAATGATTTTTATTTATAATTATTTCAACAGGGTGGCGATGACGAGCGGACTGGCGATGACGAGCGGACTGACGATGACGACCACGAGGACGACCGAGATTTTCAGACACCAGACGGGCGTCGTCCACCTCCGCCTGATGATGATACTATTATTAGATTATAGTTTATTAGTATTTATGTTATTCATTCTAGTTCATTAGTACGTATTTATGTTATTCATTTGTAGAACATTTGTACATATATAGTTTATATAGTTGTGTCTGTATAATGAGATTACGTTGTATTCATTCATTTGTAGAACATTTGTATTCATCGTTGTTGATGTGATGATACATTAGCTTATATTTATTATTATTAGCTTTTGATGTTGATGATGATCAGTTAGTCAATTACGTTGTTGTTGCGAAGTGGTACAGGTTTTTAGCACTACGTTGAATATTTGAATGTGAGATATATTATTGTCTGTCTGTATTGGGATAAAACAGGTTACATGTACATAAATGGTTTTAAATACCTAGAAATTGCATTTTAAAAAAATTAATTAAAAAAATAGTTGTAATTTCGACGGAATAGTGTATTTTCAACGAATATTCCGTCGTATTTAAACCCCAAAAGTTTTTTAATTTTTTTTATTTTTCTGTCAGAACTACCTTAATTCCGAGGGAATATTCCTTCGAGAATGAATTTTTAAATTTTCTATATAATTTAATTTTTTTTTGAAGTTAAGGTATCTCCTAGAGAATAATTCGTTGGACATAATTGGTCTTATTCACGACTGAAGTATTTCGTCCAAACTATTCAGTCGACGATAACTTACTCTCGACGAAATGGTTGCCTGGCAATTAGGTTGTCGAAGATAGCTAGGCTATTTTTGACGAAAATTCCGTCGGTCATATATCAGTCGAAGATAACAAAGATCGACGAAATTTACAGCAGACTTTATCTCTGATGCGATTATATACGAGAGAACTTCCGACAGAATATTCCCTCATAAATAAGCTATGTCCGACGGAATAGTAGTATTTTCGAGGGAAAATTCCGTCGGAATTAAGGCTTTTTCTTGTAGTGAACCCGTGTTGTTTCATTTTCATTCAAAATATAGTTTATACATTGGTAAAAAGTCAGTTGCTCTGCAAAAAGAAGAAGAAAATATTCTATAAAGTGAAAATCATACCCTTCAAAACCAAGAATAACTTATTAGACTAGAAATACTTCATTTTACCTATATCGGATACACTCTATAATATAAACGAACAAAAAATCAATGCAAACAAATAAAAGTTTAATTGTCAAGAAGAACATCAACACCTTTTATTTGACTTTCCCTTATCAGTAATTCACCAACTACTTTTTATTTCTAAGTGAGAAAAATTACACACGACTGTTGTCCTGTGAATTGTCTTATTTCCCCTCGAAACCTATATATCTACATTATCATTGCTCATGTGTTATCTGTGGACACCATTAAGGGGCAAAATAAATGCATACCAGCTTCGTAATGAGATTTAGAAAATTCTTTTTTTACTCGGATTAATTATACATTCCAAAAATGTGACAAGTTGCAACCATAGTTTTAAAAACCAGACCGCCGGTTCAATTTGTAAAAATTGGAACCGATTGGCACTCCGATCTTGTTTGAACAAAAAAATCAGTTTTGGTTATAACTCGGTTGACTCACCGGTCGGAGCGGTGGTTCAACCGGTAAAACCGGTTGTTGACCCCGTGACTCGAATTTTTTTTTGTACCAAATTTTTGTTAATATTAAAACTAACCACTTTTAGTAATATTGTAACTCAACTTTATTATGTTTTAGTTTATAAAAAATGAGATTTTTTAAAATTTATTAATTACTAATAATATATATTTCTATATATTAATGACATCACTATATCAATAACGGTTCGACCACTGGTTGGACTAGTAACCCATCTACGTGGTATCTTTTTCGGTTCGATGACTAGTCTGAGTCTAAGAACCTTGGTGACAACATTGTAAATTGTCTTTCCAAAATTTTGGTGCAATTAGTTGAGGTTATTTAGTTGAGTTTATTTACTTTCTGACTATCTAACTTGCCTAAGGTTATAGCCCAAGGTGTCCCTACCTAAGGTTTCTAACCTACAACTCTGATACCAACTTGTAACGTCCCTAAATCCATATACTTTCAAACCCGTATTCGGTGCTACACGATACTAACCATTTAACATATTACTTTGATAAATAACTAAAATTATTACATCAGATTTATCTATCCCAAGCACGAAGACCTTTAATTACTTTATTTCATGATAGTTACTGTATTTATAACACAAAATACTATTTATTACAGTAATAAACTCCAACTACCAAGTAATCTTTCCTTTGCCTTTATCTTTTTTAGATCCTTCTATATGATCCTATTTGGCTGAAAACATTTATATTCAAAGTAAGAATGATCATTCAATTGCTCAAAAAGTAATAACAGTTAATAAATAACATATACAAGAAATAAATGTTTTCTTTAAGATATGTTTTGACACGGGAACAAGACTATAAAGCAACTTAAATACAATTTGTTTACATTTTTGAAACTACAAATTGACTTTTGAATGCTGAGCGGTCACAAGACCAACAACTTTTATGTTTCATTTTTTGAAAATATTATATCAGTAATTCATCTGTGAATCGACTTAACTTACGGGCAAGGTGGGTGATTAGCCCGTTATGCTCTGTATATTGATCAATACTATCTACATGAATAAACTTTGCGTTCATCATCACCGCCTTTAGGAGCAATGTAAATTTCCCAATTTAGGTATGTTAACGCCAAGTTTTGCCGGCGTGTCCAATCATTAAATCCACACGCTTAAACCTGCACAATAACGAGTCACAAATGAAGCTTGACAGCTGGGGCCGCCGGGTGATAGCTCCAGTGTGAGAATGAGTACAGGCCGGTCACAAGGTTTAACAATGGAGGCAGTAGTGTTTAGTGCTCAAGTGAGTATTACCTGTTAACTTAGATCAAGCCTTGTACTTATAGCCATTCTCACCGCCTTAGAGTCCATGTCCCAATCGGATTAGGACTCCTAAACATGGCAGTTACCATTATTTGGGTCCAACGCAATCTCCTTTAAAAGTGCAAGTTGGTGGTTATCCAACCACTTACCTTATAGGAGTTGGTATTTAGATATGATTAGGGTATTTATCCTTAACCATTTAGACTCCTTATTGCTCTGGGCTCCATCCGAGGAATAACCCTTCGGTATGGGCCTTCTAAACTGGTCTGGACTCCGCCCTAAGGGCTCTGTAGTCCGATTCTGATTTTCACCAATCTGGTCTAGATTCCTGCCCGAAGGGCTCGGTAGTCCAATCCCGAACACTGCTACTTCAAGTTTAGCTTCGGCCCACTGGGCTCGAGGAGCCCTCCTCGGCCCAGGCCTTCAGACAATGTAGGGGTCGGTGGATTATACCCGAACATTGCCCCCAATCTCTCATTATAACAAGCCTTTAATGGGATATTTATTGAGAGATTTGAAGAGACGCCTGGGTAATCCAACCGACCTATTCAATGCGGTACACGTACCCAAGAAACGAACAGCCCAACACCATTATTAGTCGCCTCTTGAAATTTGTGCTGTAGCAGTATAAGTAACATCTCCCAGCCACAACTGTTACTTTTTACAAACCTTTGCCTACTCTCCTTTCTTTACAAATTTTTCTGGCAAGTGCCATTTCTGGCGAGCAGTCCACTGTCACCTCCATTTCTCCGATTTAAGTTTATACAGCCCCACACAGCTCATATTTCAGCTGTTTTCCTACTCAATGGCTGATTCTAGCATACTTCCCACTTGTTCCACTACTGATTTGACTCCCACCATTGATGCAAACCACATCTCCACTAATATCGCCGCCACCGTCACTATCGCCAGCACCGATTTGGTGCCAGTCGAATTGCCAGAAGCTCCCATCGGTGATACAGCCGATGGTACTGAGGCTGGGATCCGGGCCGCCTATCACTCCGAGAAGGACTTCTCCCATGTCAACACCAAGTCCACCCTGGTTCCCTCCCAGATCTCTGACATTCAAACTCTCTTTAACATTCTGAAGGAGTACAAGCTTCGGGTGCCGAGGCTGGTGAGAGGATGTACTAACGCCCCGAAGGTAAGTGGGTGGCCATCCCGATCTGGGATCAGAAGTACGGGGTCCGATTCCCTCTCCACGAGTTTATCATCTCCTTCCTCTGCTTCGTGGGGATCGGGTTCGCACAACTTGTGCCTAACTCGTATATCCACTTAATCAGCTTCATCGCTATTTGTCAAGAGCTAGGGGTCAGCCCTGGTCTTGACTTTTTCTTTGTCCTCTTTAATGTCGGCAGGTCCAAAGAACCTGGCCTCCAACAGTTGAACCGAGTCCCTGGTCGGGCCACCTTTGCCAAAACTCCCTCCAGCAACAAAGGTTGGCACGAATAGTGGATCTTTGCCAAGGGAACAGACCTTTAACTCCTCCCGAACTGGGCTTCCACCGAAGATCCGATCGTGAAGGTGTCCACCTTTTTGTCGAACCGAAGGGACGAGTTCTGAACCTTCTATCAGAAGGTGAAGAAGACTTTGTGGAGCCCGGATACCTTAGCCGACGACGCCTGGCTGTACAAGCACGGACGTAAGTGTTTTATCCCAATCTCCCTTATCTTTTGCTTAATTTCCCAATTTAAAATGTGATTTTCTGATATGTGTACTTGTTTTTACAGTGACCATTTTCAAATCAAAGGGTGCTAATGAGTCTCTAACCCCCTTCCCCGTTCGGTCCGGTCCAATCCGCCTTCCACTCTGGGATGACTCGGCCAAAGGGGAGACAATCCCTATTTCAGAGCTCTCTGCCGACTCCTCCCCTGCCCAGTCAAGGAATGCCATGAAGATGTCAGCAGCTGAGAAGGTGGCTCTGCTGAAGAAGGGCAAGAAGAGGGCTCAGGCCAAGGCCCCCCCAAACCATCTGCCTGAAGTCAAAGGTTTTGAAGTCGACTCCCCCGCCACCTCCCGATGACACCGTCCTTGAGGATCCCGAGGAAAGCGAAGAGAAAACTCTCGAACCTCGTCCCAAGAGATTGAAGCTGAAGTTAGTTGATGAGCCCGATCTTCATATTACCCCGGCCACTCCAGCCACTGCCCACACCCCTTTCTGCCAACCATCTACTGAGGTTGGCCTCTCTACCGAAGCCGGTCCTTCCACTGAGGCCGGTTCGTATAAGGGGTCGCCTCCGTCAACTTTCTGGCCAAAGAGCCCTTCTGAAGTATTCCCCTTTGAACAGATGGAGCATTTTAAACTTCCCAGAAATGACGCTCGGTTCAAAGGGCATACTTCAGAGAGCTTTCTGGTGACCTATATTAAAGCCCAGTGTCAGGTACTCCCGAAAGCCCTAACTTATGTACTTTGATTATCCTGTTATATCGTGAATAACACACATGTTCCCCTTTACTGCAGGCTAATGTTATCCTTGCTCGAACCATCCCCCTTCTTGCCAAAGCCACACGAAATAAAGTCCAACTCTGGACCGAGGTGGAGTTGCTCGGGGCTGAGGTTCGGGATCTGTCTTCTGAACTGACCAAGGAGAGGGATCTGCATGCCGGCACCCGCAACAAGGTGACTGAGGCTGAACGTCAGGCCAGCGAACACCAGAAGCAGCTTTACAAACTGTAGAAGGAGTTCGTTGGTCTTGACGACTATAATAAGCAGCTCCTCGAGGAGAGGGCTCTTCTAAAAGAAAAGGACTTGGATCAGCAGAACGCACTTCTGATCCTCCAGAGTAAAATAATCGAGATGCACTCCTAACAGATGGTGCTGATGAGGGAAAATACCGCTCTGGGGTCAGAATGTGCTGAAGCCAGGCGGCTAGCTGTTAAGGAGTATGAAGAATCGCCTGAACTCCGTGATGCAATCATGGCCCAGTTTGCTGAAGGCTATGGATCTCACAGGGAGAGGGCTCAAGATAAGTTGTCTGCTGCCGGACTAGATGCTGCTGTCCTTGACTCTTTGAATGAAGAGTCTGGTGCCGAAGATGGAGCTGTCGATGCCGAGGATGTAGCCCCCAATGCTGAGGATGAAGCCCCTCCAGCCGAGGACGGAGCCCCTAACCCTTAGATGCTTTTAGGATTTTTACTTATAATTTTTTGTCTTCTTTATTTCTTTTATAACTTTCCCGATCAGATCTGCGTATAACTTGTCCGATCAATGAAGTTGTTTGTAACTTTTTTGATCGATTCTGTTCATCGCTTGTCTGATGGGTTTTGTAGAAACTCGTGAATATAAATGAAGTACCAAAAATTTTCCGAAGAGATATCTATGTTTTATTGATGTATGAAGCAACTTACATAAATAGAAATCGGAAAGAATTACATAACTCTTACTGATAGTATCTTCTAAGTCTTCCAGCATGCCATGTATTCTTTATTTCAGTGCCATCTAGTGCTCGAAGTCGATAGGTACTAGGCTTCGTCACTTCTGTTACTTCATAAGGTCTTTCCCAGTTCGGCATTAACTTGCCCGTGTTCTGGGGGGTAGATGCCTCTGCTTCCCAAAGCACCAAATCCCCAATCTCAAACCTCCTTTGTTTCACATTCTGATTATAGTGTCGGGCGGTTCAGGTATAATCCACCGACCCCTACATGGTCTGAAGGCTTGGGCCGAGGAGGGTTCCTCAAGCCCAATGGGCCGAAGCTAAACTTGGAGTACCAGTGTTCGGGATCGGATTACAGAGCCCTTCGGGCAGAAATCTAGACCAGATTGGTGATGATATGAATAGAAATACCGAGCCCTTCGGGCCGGAGTCCAGACCAGTTTAGAAGGCCCATACTGAAGGGTTATTCCTCAGATGGAGCCTGGAGCAATAAGAAGTCTAAATGGTTAAGGATTAAAACCCTAATCATATCTAAATACCAACCCCTATAAGGTAAGTGGTTGGATAACCACCAACTTGCACTTTTAAAGGAGATTGCGTTGGACCCAAACAATGGTAACTGCCATGTTTAGGAGTCCTAATCCGATTGGGACATGGACTCTAAGGCGGTGAGAATGGCTATAAGTATAAGGCTTGACCTAAGTTAATAGGTAATACTCACTTGAGCACTAAACACTACTACCACCATTGTTAAACCTTGTGATTGGCCTATACTCATTCTCACACCGGAGCTATCACCCGGTGGCCCCAGCCGTCAAGCTTCGTTTATGACTCGTTATTGTGCAGGTTTAAGCGCGTGAATTTGGTGAATGGACGCGCCGGCAAAACTTGGCGTTAACATTAGCGCTAGAAGGAGGGCTTTTTAGTGCTTTGACAATCACTTTGCACTTTTTCCGGTTGAAAGACATGGCTAGTAAGGACGGTGGTACTTCAAACCAGGAGAAGGCTAAGACTCACCCAACAACCTTGGTCAGGGCGTCGGTTAAGGACCGACTGGGACCGAGTAACTAGGAGGGAAATTCGGTGCAGGTCCAGTAGGCATGATGACAACTGTTCATTCCTAGTCAGCATACTCTGATTCCCCAGCACACCCACATTGAGGATAAGCAGACCCAGGCCTACCAACGACTGAGATAAGGATCGGGTGGAGAACAGTCGGGACCAACGTCAGTTTATTCTGTTGACGAATATACAGCAGAATAAGGACGCCATGCTGGCCTTGCGCCTCCAACAAGAGGAACTGGAATTATAGATGGCTAAGGTGGCTGGAGAATAGGAGGCCTTTTTGAAGAGGCACAGGCATCAAAGCCGATCCAGATCGCCACGTCAGGAGGAGGCTGGAAAGAACAGGAGCAGACATAGGAGTCATTCTCGGGAAAGGAGGAGCCAAAGAAGGAGTCGTTCACTTGAACGGAAAGCTGATCATCCAGGCCGATCGGGACAGAGGATGAGGATCGGATCTCCCAAATACGAGAGGGACAGGCGCAGGCCATCCCCCCTATAAAGAAGAGATCGGCCCCCTCGCTCGACGAGTCGCGGAGTTGGAAAGGCTTCTGGCAGCGAAGAGTCAAATGGGAACACCCTCGAGCTGCCACAGTTCACCCTTCTCAGCTGAAATCAATCAGGTTACGGCTGATCCGAAGAAGAAGATGCCCCCGATGGAGACATATGATGGGCTGAGGGACCCTTATGATCATTCGGATGGATATGACAGGCTGATGACATATTACGGGCACTCGGATGCTGCAAAGTGTCACATGTTTGCAACCACCCTGAAGAAGAGTGCCAGAGAATGGATGGGGACTTTGGCATTGAGAACAATCAGTTCGTGGAGCAATCTTCGAGAAAAGTTCCATGCTCGATTCAGGAGTAATAGAAGGAAGGGAAAGATCACTGCTTCTCTCATGCAGGTGAGGCAACATTCGGATGAGAGCCTCAGCACATATGTCAAGAGGTTTTGGGAAGCTGTGGGATCTGTGGCCGAGTTGAATTCACCACAGGCATTGGGATTCTTCACAACAGGTCTGGATATAAGAAGATCAAAGAAGCTGATGAAAGACCTGGTGATCAACCCACCCGCGGACCTGACTAAAGCTTTTCATCAGGCTGAAGGGTTCATTGCTATTAAAGAAGCCATGGGAAACTTCAGGCCCCACTCACAAGATAAGTCCAAGGACCGAGACAAGCAGACCCACCAATGGTCGTACAATAATTAAGGGAGGTCGGATAATTAGGGGAGGAAGAACTATAATAGCGGGGGATCGGGCAGTGGCCGACCACCCTTCCCGAGTAGAAGTGTCAACAGGGTTTACACCCCCCTCAATACCGATCGAGCCAAGATATTGGACGATATCAGAAACAAGCCCTTTTATGAGCCCTGCTCGACGCAGCCGAAGCCTGGGAAACTGAGTAAAGATAAATTTTTCCAGTACCAACAGAATTCGGGCCATACGACCGAGGAGTGCCATGACTTGGGTGATCTAATAGAAAAGAACATACAGAACGGGAAGCTGATTCAGTATATGGTTGGTAGAGAAAATGCCGAGACCTAGCCGAGGGAGGAAGACAGAGTTCAGGCCCGAGACACACAGCTAACACAGAACCAGCTCTCTTGATGAGTGATTAACGTTATTTTGGGCGATTCGGTTGGGCGTGTTACCCGGAGGAAAATAAGCGAGCACCTAGATGCAGTCCTATCAGTTGCCGGGTCCTCGGCAAAGAAGGACAGGGCCTTCCCGGGGACAGTTATCTTCTTTTCGGACAAAGATTACCCCTCAAATCCCATAGAATCACATGACGGGGCACTGGTGATAACAGCTCAGGTCGGACCAGTAGATATGAAACGGATGATGATCGACAACGGGTCTTCGATCGACATACTGTACACACATGCCTACCAGAGGATGGATCTAGAGGGAAAGAAGATGGAACGGGGGGGGGGGGGGGGAGGACCCTTGTATGGATTAAGTGGCGACTTGGTGCATGTATCGGGCACCATCGAACTGCCGGTTAGGTTCGGCACAGCACCTCAGCAGGCGAAAGTAATGGTTAGATTTTTTATGGTCCAAGTGGATTCAGCTTACAATGCGATATTGGGAAGACCAACTCTGGTAGCCTTGCAAGCAGTCGCGTCCATACCCCACTTCAAAATTAAGTTTCCAACACAGAATAGGATCGGGGAGGTAAAAGGTGATCTTGACATTGCCCGAAGGTGTTATCAGAATACATTAATCACTTCGGGGGTCGGGGTGAGCAAGCAGAAGCAGACAATGGCTATCGAGATAGAATCATTTACGAAAGGCAGCATAGAGCCGCTTGCCCTGCCAGCCGAGGAAATAGAGGATGTACAGTTGACCTCGGGGAATGAGGAGAAACTGATCAAGATAGGTTCAGGACTGACAAAACCCTTTCGGACCGGGTTGATAGACCTACTTTGGGTGTACGCAGATATCTTTGCATGGGTACCTAGTGATATGCCTGAAGTTGACAAGTCAATAGCGGTGCACAAGTTGGAGGTAGGATCCAAGCAAGAATCCAGTCATACAGAAGAGGAGGATTTTTGCCCCAGAACGACAGAAGATCATTGATGAAGAAATTGCTAAACTTCTGGAGGCCGATTTTATCTTCGAAATTGACTACTCGGAGTGGCTGGCGAATGTGGTACTGGTTCAGAAACAGAACGGGAAATGGATGATATGCATCGACTACACAGATCTGAATAAAGCCTGCCCAAAATATTTCTACCCTTTGCCCAACATCGACTAGTTAATTGATGCTACTTCGGGGTACAGTATGCTAAGCTTCATGGATGCTTTCTCGGGATATCACCAAATCTCACTGAGGAATGAAGACATCCTGAAGACCAGTTTCATCACACATCGGGCCATTTATGCATATCGGAAAATGACCTTCGGACTACTCAACGCCGGGGCCACTTATCAACAGATGATGAACTATGTGTTTTTAAAGCAGCTAGGCCGAAGCATGGAGGTCTACATGGACGACATGATTGTAAAAAGTGTGTCGGCCTGAGATCATCTGGCGGACCTGGAAAACTACTTTAAAACAGTTCAAAAACATAAGTTACGTCTGAATCCCACTAAGTGTACATTCAGCTTGGGGTAAGGAAAATTTATGGGTTATCTGATTAGCAAAAGAGGCATCGAGGCGAATCCAAAAAAAATTCAGGCAATATTAGATATAAAATTACCGAAGTCCTACAAGGACGTACAGAGGCTGACTGGCCGGATAGCAGCTCTTCAGAGATTTGTTTCGAAATCAGCAGAAAGGTGTTTGCCATTCTTCGACACTCTAAAGAGGCCAAAAAACGAGAAGAGTTTCCAATGGACCTTTGAGTGCGAAGACGCCTTCCAGGGGATAAAGCAGTACTTATCTTCGGCACCTCTGTTGATGAAACCTATCCCTTCAGAACCGTTATACTTATATCTAGCAGCAAGCTCGATGGCAGTGGGTGCGGTATTGGTACGGGAGAAAGGGAAAAGGCAGTTCCCAGTCTATTATGTCAGCCATGCCCTTCGAGAAGCAAAAACCAGATACTCGAACCTGGAAAAGTTCACCTACGCTCTGATCATTGTAAGTCGGAAGCTTTGGCACTATTTCCAGGGTCGGTTGATGGTAGTATATACGGATCAACCATTGAAAAAAGTACTGCACAGGCCAGAAGTCTCGGGTCGACTAGCCACATGGGCAATGGAGTTAACTCAGTTCGCCTTTGAATACCACCCTAGAACGGCAATTAAGGGACATGCCTTGGAAGACTTTGTTGTAGAGTGTTCCTTCTCTAAACCAGATGTAGCTTCGGTCACCGAAGCATAACCACTACAAACTGTATGGACTCTCTACATTGACGGGTCATCTACTTCGGACACCAGCGGAGCAGGGGTTATTCTGACAAGTCCCGAGGGTTTTCGAGTCCAACAAGCCATTCAGTTTCGGTTTAAGGCCACCAACAATGAGGTAGAATATGAAGCTACTTTGGCAGGACTTCGGTTGGCCCGAAGCCTGGAGGTTCATAACTTAGTGGTATACAGTGACTCTCAGATGGTTGTTAAACAGATATCGGGGGAATATGAAGCTCGGGGGGCCAGGATGGCAAAATACCTAGCCGAGGTTAAGGATAGACTAGCACACTTCGGTTCGTACAGTTACCTAGGGATCGATCGGTCAGACAACACGGTAGCAGACTCCCTGGCCCGACTAGCTACAACCGAAGCAAGCTCTTTTACCGGCTCAGTATACTTAGAAGTAATGGACAATCCTAGTGTTCAGATGGTGGACGTATTAGCCTTAGATCGGCTGGACTGTTGGGTCACACCTTACATCTCATATCTAGCTGATGGGGTTCTGCCTTTAGATCACATATACGCCAGGAAAATCAAGCACATGAGTTCCAACTTTGTTCTCATTGACGGGGATCTATACCAAAGGGCATTCACTTCTCTATTACTCAAGTATTTGACACCTTTGGAAGCCAAGTACACTCTAAGGGAAATGCATGAAGGAATCTGTGGGGATCACACAGGAGCTAAGTTATTGGCTTACAAAATTCTGAGGCAAGGATACAATTGGCCGACCATCTTCTACGAAGCAAAGGATTATGTCAAAAAATGTCCTAAGTGTCAGTTAAATAGTTCTACCCCTCATCAGCCTCCCGAGGAGCTGTATTCGATCTTATCCCCGATCCCATTTGCTGTGTGGTGGATTGATATCTCGGGACCATTGCTGAAGGCCAAGAGACAAGTTACTTTCGTGATCGTTGCCATAGACTACATGACCAAGTGGGTGGAAACCAAACCATTACAAAAAATTATCGAACAGGAATGTCTTAAATTCTTCAAGGAGTATATGGTGTATCGGTTTGGCATTCCGATGGTCCTAGTCTCGGACAATGGCAGATAGCTTGTGGGGTCAAAATTTGAAGCTTTCCTGAAGGAGCTGGGCATCCAACACCGAAAGACGTCAGTTGCCCACTCTCAATTAAATGGACAGGTAGAAGTCACCAATTGAATTCTGCTCAATGGGATTAAGCGAAGATTGGATGAACTGAAGGGACGTTGGCCCGAAGAGCTACTCAAAGTCTTATGGGCATATCGGACAACCCCTAGAACGACAACAGGGGATTCACCATTTAGATTGGCATATGGAACCGATGTATTAATACCTGTTGAGATCGGGTCTCCAACACTTCAGGTCAGTCAGTACAAAGAGTTGTATAATGACGATAGCTTACGACTTAACTTAGATCTGTTGGAAGAGGTTTGGGATTCGGCACTTGTGAGGCTAGCTATCTACCAAAAATGAACCGCCCGACACTACAATCAGAATGTGAAACAAAGGAGGTTTGAGATTGGGGATTTGGTGCTTCGGGAAGCAGAGGCATCTACCCCCCAGAACACTGGGCAAGTTAATGCCGAAATGGGAGGGACCTTATGAAGTAACAGAAGTGATGAAGCCTGGTACCTATCGGCTTTGAGAATTAAATGGCACTGAAATAAAGAATACATGGCATGTTGGAAGACTTAGAAGATACTATCAGTAAGAGTTATGTAATTCTTTCCGATTTTTATTTATGTAAGTTTCTTCATACATCAATAAAACATGGATTTCTCTTCGGAAAATTTTTGGTACTTCATTTATATTCACGAGTTTCTACAAAATCCATCAAACAAGCGATGAACAGAATCGATCAGAAAAGTTACAAACAACTTCACTGATCGGACAAGTTATACGCAGATCTAATCGGGAAAGTTACAAAAGAAATAAAGAAGAAGAAAAATTATAAGTAAAAATCCTAAAAGCAACTAAGGGTCAGAGGCTCCATCCTCGCCCGGAGGGGCTTCATCCTCAGCATCGGGGGCTACATCCTTGGCATAGGCAGCTCCATCTTCTGCACCAGACTCTTCATTCGAAGAGTCAAGGACAGCAGCATCTTGTCCAGCAGTAGTCAACTTAGCTTGAGCCCTCTCCCTTTGAGCTCCATAGCTTTCAGCAAACTGGGCCATGATTTCATCACAGAGTTCAGGCGATTCTTCATACTCCTTGAAAGCTAGCCGCCTGGCTTCAACACATTCTGACCCCAGAGCAGCATTCTCCCTCATCAGCACCATCTGTTGGGAGTGCATCTCGCTTATTTTACTCTGGAGGATCAGAAGCGCGTTCTGCTGATCCAAGTCCTTTTCTTTCAGAAGAGCCCTCTCCTCGAAGAGCTGCTTATTATAGTCGTCAAGACAATTAAACTCCCTCTGTAGTTTGTAAAGCTGCTTCTGGTGTTCGCTGGCCTGAAGTTCAGCCTCAGTCACCTTGTTGCGGGTGCTGGTATGCAGATCCCACTCCTTGGTCAGTTCAGAAGACAGATCCCGAACCTCAGCCTCGAGCAACTCCACCTCGGTCCGGAGTTGGACTTCATTTCGTGTGGCTTTGACAAGAGGGGGGATGGCTCGAGCAAGGATAGCATTAGCCTGCAGTAAAGGGGGATATGTGTGTTATTCACGACATAACAGGATAATCAAAGTACATAAGTTAAGGCTTTCGGGAGTACCTGACACTGGGCTTTGATATAGGCCACCAGAAAGCCCTCGGAAGTATGCCCTTTGAACCGAGCGTCATCTCCGGGAAGTTTAAAATGCTCCAGCTATTCAAAGGGGAATACTTCAGAAGGGCTCTTCGGCCAGAAAGTTGACGGAGGTGACTCCTTTGAATAACCAGCCTCGGTGGAAGGACCGAATTCGGTAGAGAGACCGACCTCACTAGATGGTTGGCGGAAAGGGGTGTGGGCAGTGGCTGGAGTGGGCGGGGTAATCTGAAGATCGGGCTCATCAACCAACTTCAGCTTCAATCTCTTGGGACTAGGTTCGAGAGTTTTGTCTTTGCTTTCCTCGGGATCCTCAAGGAAGGTCGCATCGGGAGGTGGCGGGGGAGTCGACTTCAAAACCTTCGACTTCGGGGCAGATGGTTTGGGGGGGCCCTTGGCCTGAGCCCTCTTTTTGCCCTTCTTTAGCAGAGCCACCTTCTCAGCTGCCGACATCTTCATGGCATTCCTCTGCTGGGCAGGGGAGGAGTTGGCAGAGAGCTCTGAAATAGGGATTGTCTCCCTTTTGGCCGCGTCATCCTCGAGTGGAAGGCGGATTGGACCGCACCGAATGGGGAAGGGGGTTAGAGACTTATCAGCACCTTTCGATTTGAAAATGGTCACTGCAAAAATAAGTACACATATCAGAAAATCACATTTTAAATTAGGAAATTAAGCGAAAGATAAGGGAGATTGGGATAGAACACTTACATCAGTGCTTATATAGCCAGGCCTCATTGGCTAAGGTATCCAGGCTCCACAAAGTCTTCTTCACCTTCTGATAGAAGGTGGGAACTCGTCCCTTTGGTTTGATGGAAAGGTGGACACCTTCACAATCGGATCTTCGGGGGAAGCCCAGTTTAGGAAGAGTTGAAGGTCGGTCCCCTTGGCGAAGATCCACTGTTCGTGCCAACCTTTGTTGCTGGAGGGAGTTTTGGCAAAGGTGGTCCGACCAGGGACTCGGTTCAACAATCGGAGGCTAGGTTCTTTGGACCTGCCTACATTGAAGAGGACAAAGAAAAAGTCAAGACCAAGGCTGACCCCTAGCTCTTGACAAATGGCGATGAAGCTGATTAAGTGGATATACGGGTTAGGCACAAGTTGTGCGAACCCGATCCCCACAAAGCCGAGGAAGGAGATGATAAACTCGTGGAGAGGGAATCGGACCCCGTACTTCAGAGCCCTGATCGGGATGGCCACCCACTTGCCTTCGGAGCGCTAGTACATCCTCTCACCAGCCTCGGGCACCCGAAGCTTGTACTCCTTCGGAATGTTGAAGAGAGTTCGGAAGTCAGAGATCTGGGAGGGAACCAGGGTGGACTTGGTGTTGACATGGGAGAAGTCCTTCTCGGAGTGATAGGCGGCCCGAATCCCAGCCTCAGTACCATCGGCGGTATCATCGATGGGAGCTTTTGGCAATTCGACCGGCACTAAATCGGTGCTGGCGATAGTAATGGTGGCAGCGATATCAGTGGAGATGGGGTTTGCATCAATGGTGGGAGTCAAATTAGTAGTGGAACAAGTGGGAAGGATGCTAGAATCACCCATTGAGTAGGAAAATAGCTAAAATATGAGCTGTGTGGGGCTGTAGAAGCTTAAATCGGAGAAATGGAGGTGAAAGTGGACTGCTCGCCGGAAATCGCACTTGCCAGAAAAATTTGCAAAGAAAGGAGAGTAGGCAAAGGTTTGTAAAAAGTAAAAGTTGTGGTTGGGAGATGGTATTTATACTGTTGCTGTACGAATTTCAAGAGGCGGCTAATAATGGTGTTGGGCTATTAGTTTCTTGGGTAACGTGTACAGCATTGAATAGGTCGGTTGGATTACCCAGGCGTCTCTTTAAATCTCTCATTAAATATCCCATTAAAGACTTGTTATAATGAGAGATTGGGGGGCAATGTTCGGGTATAATCCACCGACCCCTACATTGTCTGAAGGCCTGGGCCGAGGAGGGTTCCTCGAGCCCAATGGGCCAAAGCTAAACTTGGAGTACCAGTGTTCGGGATCAGACTATCGAGCCCTTCGGGCAAGAATCTAGACCAGATTGGTGAAAATTGGAATCGGACTACCGAGCCCTTCGAGTCGGAGTCCAGACCAGTTTAGAAGGCCCATACCAAAGGGTTATTCCTCGGATGGAGCCCGAAGTAATAAGGAGTCTAAATGGTTAAGGATTAAAACCCTAATCATATCTAAATACCAACTCCTATAAGGTAAGTGGTTGGATAACCACCAACTTGCACTTTTAAAGGAGATTGAGTTGGACCCAAACAATGGTAACTGTCATGTTTAGGAGTCCTAATCCGATTGGGACATGGACTCTAAGGCGGTGAGAATGGCTATAAGTACAAGGCTTGACCTAAGTTAACAGGTAATACTCACTTGAGCACTAAACACTACTGCCTCCATTGTTAAACCTTGTGACCGGCCTGTACTCATTCTCACACCAGAGCTATCACCTGGCGGCCCCAGCTGTCAAGGTTCGTTTGTGACTTGTTATTGTGCAGGTTTAAGCGCGTGGATTTGGTGATTGGACGCACTAGCAAAACTTGGCGTTAACAAGGTATATTCATTCTCAGTCTGGTCAACCAAAACAATTTAGTTGGACAACTCTATCTATTCAATAATAATTCAAGACTTAATGTAAAAAAGAAATAAAATATTTGAAAGTGTCTAGCCGACTCAAATGGCTTAGATATCTTTTAAACAATGTAGGTATATTGAATTTTAAGAATATGCATCATCATAACTCATAGAGACTTATGATTTTCTATACAACATCTGTAAGATCCCGAAGTTTATGAAATAAAAGTATTCAATTTTTTTTATAATTATTATTCTATTCAGTAAATGGTTAAATTGAATAAATGTTATAGTTATAGGTGATTTGTGCAAATTCTGCAAAGTAAGCAAATGGTCATAAAATATTCATTTTTTCGGGGAATATTCGTACGACAGCGCCATCATTGATTGACCCCATAACGGAATAATTGTCGAATATAGAAAGCGACAAAAGTAACCTTTTTATAAAAATAACGGCAAAACTTTTACCGTTAAACTGTTAAAATACCCGATGATAAAAGTACAGTAATACACGTTGTTGCATAGTAGCACACGGTATTGCATAATATTTCAAATTATTGATTCTTACGTAAGAAGTCACTCATTCAATAATTGTCACAGTAATTACTGTTCAGTATCTTATATTATTGATTCAATAATTGCTACATTGATAATTGCATAGTATTTTATATTATTTATTTAATAATTGTCACATTAACTACTGCACAGTATTTCACATTATAAAATCAATAGTTGTCACAATACAGTAACATATTATTGAAATAATATTATTAGATGACATTATTGACACTGTTTAAAAAGTTCTGTCAAGGAAATGAGTTAGGTTATATAATTGCGCGGCAATGAGGAGAAATTTTTATCGGAAAGCCCACTCTTTCCTAGGAACGACCTAGTTGTCAATATTGTGATTCTATAATATTAATTATGAATAATAATTGATGAATAAAATAAAAATTATTGATAAATATGATAAGTAAATATTTGATTAATTTTAATAAAAATGGAGGAATTTTTAACATAAGACATTGTTGAAAGTTGGCATTTTATCTTCTCCGATAAAATAATTCATTCAAATATATTATTATAATATTATATTATAATAGTATAATGTGATAATATAATAGTATAATTTTAGAATTTTAAATAGTAATATTATTATAATAAATTTATGGCATAAGAATAAAATGAGGTGGAAGAGAGCAAATTGAATTTGAATTCTTTTTAATAATTATAAATATTTTAATAAATTTAAAGCATGTGATATAAGGTGGGGGAAATTATGTTGGCTTTGAATTCTTATTTTCAAAACAAGTATGCTGCAAAAATCCTTCGTAGGTTCATTTTGTCAAACTTGGTGTTCTGGCATTTTTCTATAAATAGGTTGCTTAGTTAAGAAATGAAAATGACACCAGAATCAAAAAATTCTTTCTCTATAATATTGAGCGCATTTCTTGTGAGTATAAGGATATTTTGAGTGTGGATAACAGTGCAAGATTTTCTCAGCATAATCTCCGTTATTCTAGTCAGAACTACTTTTCTATTAATGTAAAGGATATCATTTTTCTCGTAAAGGATGTTGTTTTCGTTCAATATTCGTAAGGAATATTATTTTCTTCCATACTCTATAGTATGTAAGTAATATTATTTTGTTTCATATTCCTAAATTTAAACTTACTATGGTAAGTATTGCTTCTATAATTCCTAAAATAATTAGAAATTCTTTGAGTTTTACGCTTCATCTAATATCATTTCACTAGAATACTGGTTTGAACTTTTTTATCAAATTTTAATATTTTCATCTGGGGTACTATTCATGCCGGAGTACTATTCATTCGGGGAACTATTCATATCGGAGTACTATTCATTCGGGGTACTATTCATGCCAGAGTACTATTCACGATGAAATTTAGTTTCTTTTCTTTGTCCAAATTATCTTTTATGAAACTTATTCTTGAAGTTGAATCCATGTTTTATCTTCATGTGGACAATTTGGACATTATTGAACTCTTGATAAATTAAATTATAAATCTCTAATATTTGTCCTTGACCTTGTGACACCCCCAAATTCGGGAACTTTAATTTTCACGGGATTTGGTGTTCACTGTACAAATATCACATATCTATACCCATAATTAATGCAAACCATAAAATAAATAGAAATCTTTCCCCTTAAGGGTTACAACGTCTGAATAAATGAATCCCATGTCATACTAACCTTAAACATTAGTGCGAAAAACATAAACAAGTAAATAAGTCTTAAACAAAATCAACATAAGTCTTAAACAAATATTCTCAATTAAATAACAAGTCTTCATCACATGTTAACTTTGCACTTGCCTTTGCTAGTAGAAGGCTCGTCGATTCTTTCGTTCTTAACTGCAATGTTATTATGCAAGAGTGAGCACGATTGTCCACAAGTATAACAATATAATAGTAATAATAACATGCGAGTAAATCAAAGAATTCTGAATAATAGAAAGCTCGAATTTCAAATCATGAATGAATAACAAGAATCGAACGTATATCTGAGGGTCATAAGACCATGAACTATGTTTAAGTATTCTTACTTTAAACCTTTAAAAGTCATAAGACTATATGGACTGTACTAATCGTACTTAGGGGGATCAACCCTTAGTACCATAATGTGCACATCATCTCAACGCTAAAGCTTACAAAATCCCCTATAAAGGGTTGTTCATCTCAGTTTGACATCAGAGTCCGCACCAAATGAAGTTTTGTTTGGATAAGCTCAATAATAGTTCTAGAATTTTAGAACGTTCATCAACTATATACTAGTCAAATCAATAAGGGTTCGCTATTCTTACAAGGTTCAACAATAACATTGATATTTAAAAGAAATAAGGAATCTCAAAGGTATATAGTTGAATAAGCATTGTATGACCGAAGTATAACTTCAAAAGCTCCAAAATAATTAATATATCTCAAATGGAATCATAACTTGAATAAACAAGAACATGAACTTGATTGATATAGAATATAAGTCTAGGACTTGCTCAACGAATAATTTAGAATTAAGGAACTTGCATTACAATAATAAGTTAGGGATAGAACACTTGCCTCTTGCACAAGCTACAATTATAATTCTCGTTCTTTAATTAATCCTACACATCAACACATTCACAATACTAATTAATTCTAAGTTCGATTATACTTATCGAATCACAACATCAGTCTTTGAACACGTTATTAGACTTCACAAATAACGAGTTTAAATCACGTATTTAACTTATCAATTAATCACGTAAAATAAGTTAATAAATTGTTTTAATATCTCAATATATGCTTAACATGTCTGTGAGAACCCAGAATTTCACATAATTCAAAATTTTTGAATAATTTTTTTTATATTAATATTGATTATCAATATTGTGCTGAGTATCTGTGATACTAGTTTATCAAAATGGTCAAACTGTGTATTGACTGAGAAATATGAGTATAAATTTTATTTAACAGAGAATATAAACCCTAACCCTAGTTACGGATAGGGATTCCGTAGAAAATACAGTTATAATAATTGTATTGATGAATATGTGAGTGTTTATAACTTATTAAGTCAATTAGGGCTATTAAGTTAATACACTAGGGGAATATGTTATGACATATGTGAATTATGTATGTGATGGAATAAATATGTATTATGAATGTGTATATATTTATTTAGCGTCTAAAGAGAATTAAAAATAAAGTTATATGACCTAATATATATATTAGGTATGATAATTAAATAACCTAAGGGTTATAATATGGGAGAATGATAGTATTTAAAAAATATATACTAACCCTAAGAGATTTATTTTATATATCTCTAATAATTAATTTTATAACCTAAGTAAAAAAGTCTAATTGGGTTATGAAATTAAAGATATATGAGTAAGGAATTAACTTGCTAAGGTGTGTAATGGAAATCCTAACTAAATGATTAGGGTAAGATAAAAGTTAAAAGTATGGGACTAAGTTGATTTTAGGGCCCAAAGAATTAATTTGTAGCCTAATTATTTATTTGAGCATGGGACTTGTAGCTAATTGATTTAATAGCAATCGAATTATTAAATTAGCTCAATATAATATTTATAAGACAAGTACAGTGATGACTCAATTTAATTATGAGAGAGAATGAAAAGATATTGGTTATATTTGATAATATATGAAAAGATATTGATAAGATATGAGAAGATTATGAGAGAGAAGGAAAAGATATTGGAGAGATTTGATAAGATATGGAGAGATTTGCTAGAGATATGATGAGAGATATTGGGAGAAAAGTGGCACATGGCCGAAATTACAAGGAGTGGATAGAAGATTTAATTGGATATGATAGATAGATATTATGTATCTAACTATTTTTATTGCTAGCAAACAAAACCTTCTCATCTCATCTTATTTCATTTCCTAAGTTGAAGAGAGAGAAAGCAAATAAACAAGAGAGAAGAACCCAAGGGGTTTGGTCACCTCAAGAGAGGAGAGAGAGGGAGAATTTGGGTGTTTCATAGTTCTCTAATAAGTATTAGGAAGAAGAAGAAGAGGAACAAGCTAAGGTATAACCATATTTCTAATTATATAGTTTAATTTCTTTTCGTTTGTTTTGATTTTTGAAGTTATTATCTTGAGATCTAAAACTCTAAATCTACATATTTATGAGTCTATTATGTTTAGAACTAACTATTTTAAGTGTCAAAAGTTAGATCTAAAGCAAGAGAAGGAAACTATGTTTCAAAAGGTTGAAAACTATGATTTTCATAGCATAAATATGTTTTGCTTGTGTTTGGTAGGTTTTAATGTAATAGATCATGGATCATGGTAAATTCATGAGTTTATGATGTATGGGTATATATTATTATGGTTTATGATGGCCAAAGTTAGATTAATCAAGAGATCATGCAAAATTTCTTAGAAAATACAAAGATTATAAAATCAATTTTTTAAGAAAACGCAACGGGAAATTCAAACGACCATATCTCTCAATGTATTTCGAATTTTTGAGTGAGGTTAATTTCTGGACTTAGATTTATAAGTCTTATAACTTTTCTAAGTGGAATCACTGAAAAAGGAGTTGTAGATTTCCATGTGGACGGATTTTAGCAAAGTAGGAAAAATCTAGAAAATGACAAAAGTAGGCTGTCCGGGATTTTTAAGGGCAGTTTCGTCCACTTAAATTATGTAATAAATTCCGGCCTTTTGGGACATGAAAATATATGGAATGAAGTAGCTTGTGTCCAGAAATGAGCTCATTCTGACTTAAAATGAGCAAGTTATGACCATTTCAATATTTGGATTTTTCCGACGAAAAACGCTATAACCGGAGTTCTATAACTCCGATGACCATGAAATTTAAACTAGAGACTCACATTAACATGTGTAAGATGCCGCCAAGAGTTGGGAATTTCTAGAGTTAAGCGTGAGGCAATTATTTTCTTAAGGAATTAACTAGAAATGGATTTTTGAAAAATACTTAAGTTGAAAAATTCCAGAAAAATTCTTTTTGTGTATGGAATATATGTATATATGATTGGCCAAAAGATAGAAAAATAATAAGCTAATTTCATATTTTTGTGAATAGTGTATTTCAGCTTCCTGGAATGAACATTTTAGATTGCTGAAATGGGAATCTGAAAAGGTCAGGAAGAGAAATCAGTTTTGTTTTAGCTTACTGAAATGGAAACTGAAATGATATATTAAGTCTTCTAAATTCATAAATAGTTTATCAAGTTATATTAAGAACTTATAAATGAAAGAGTGAGTGTTAAGTCTAAAGCAGTATAGTGTACTCTTTAATGATTGCTTATATGATTACATGTTAGATAAAATTGCTATGAGTAAGATATGTGATGCTAATTAAGAGACCGATCTTATTAATGATAGGTCTTACAAAAGAAGTTAACTTAAATTGCGTAGCAGTAGTCAACGAATCAGGAAAGTTTCCTAACTCAACTTGAGTTATT
The DNA here is from genome assembly GCA_020205555.1 of Panax stipuleanatus. Taxonomy (NCBI): domain Eukaryota; kingdom Viridiplantae; phylum Streptophyta; class Magnoliopsida; order Apiales; family Araliaceae; genus Panax; species Panax stipuleanatus. The sequence goes on along the minus strand of CM035124.1, from coordinate 106,551,143 downwards.
ATTTTTCAAGCATGGTAGTGAATAATTATTGTTAGTTATTCACATCTATAATGATTATTGTTGTTGTGACAAACAAGATTTTTGTAATTTATTTTGAATATTTATTGAATTAAATAAATATTTTTTGATGATTTAATTATTGAGTTAAATAATTAATTGATGAATTTGTGGTAGATTAATTTAATTATATGTGTCACATTAGTTAAATTAATGTGGTGAATTTTTATATTCAAAGTATGTATTTAATTGAGCTTATTTGATTAATATATTAATTAATAAGCATAATGTTATTCTAATTAATTTATTAATTAATTAGAGATTTATGATTAGACATAATTAATAAATAAGAATTTTAATTATGTGACTATGTGATTTAATGTAGATTTATGCTATTTTATTTAATTGATTTAAATAGCATTATTTGATTTAATTGGGTGTGACATTAATTAACTATATTATAATAAATTAATTAAAATAAATGAGAAAGGATTCCTTAAGCTAGCCAAACAAGGCCTTAAGGGGAGTTGGTCAGTTAACCCACTAAGGGACCAACTGACAACCACTCACCCATTATATATTATACGTATTATACTTATATACATATATACTATATCAATTCATATATTCATATCAGAGAGAATTTTGAGAGAAAAGATTGAGGAAGAAGAATTTGAAAAGTTTATATCATCATCCTTGAATCATCTTCACCAACTAGCAAGGGTAAATTCAGTTATATTAAGTTTTAAGCTTTCTATTTTTACGTACTTTGAAGTTCTCTGTAATCGTCAATTTTGAATCATTGTTGGTTATATGGTTTTATATGGGTTAAATTATGTTTATAACATGTTTTATACCATGTATACATAAATCACAGTGATCAATTTTATGTAATTACGTCTTAATTAAGTTTTCAAAACTTCCATTAACGTACTTTGAAGTTTTCTGTAAAAGACTAAATTGATGACTTGTTCATGATATGGCTATATATATATTAATTGATGTCCATAACATATTATATGCCATATATGCATAACTTTCAGTGATCACACCATGGAATTTTGTTGATAATTGGGTTTTCAAAAGTTACAGAGTGTAAAAATTGTACATATGGCCCATATGGCCCTTACGTACAAAATTTACACACCTTATGCGTTTATTTAACTTAAATTAACACTTGAATGTGATTGTGTACATTTAAACGAACAAAATGGAAGTTAAACGAACGGATTCGGTGTTATAACGAATCCGTAACGTTGAATTCTTGTTTTCTTTCAAAACTTTATAAAATATTGAAAATAGTGAAATTAAATGTTGTGATTTGTGTAATTCCGTGATTTAAAGTGTTAAAAGCATGCTTAGAACATGGTATGATGTTTCTGTAAATTCTATATCTCATGGGTAGCCTTAAATTCATTTCGTTAGTTTAATTTGGATTTATTTGGGTTGCTCTGTGTGTCATTCGCGAACTGGAAATCTGGGTCTGCGTTTCCGCGCGGCCGCGCTGGTCCCAAGGGTAACTGGCGCGCGGCCGCGCCCCTTGCAGAAATTTGAAATTTTTTTGCTAAGTGTTCGTGTGTTCTAAGAGGTGGTTTAAAACCTAATGTAATGAACATAAAGATATGCTAAACATATAATAAGAGGTTAATAACTTATATTACGTGAGTAATTAATAAGTTAATTACATGACTTGAATCGTTAATTGTATAGTCCAATAACGTGCTCAAGACCGATGTGTGTGATTCGATACGTATATCGAGTTATTGATTAATTTGTATTGTGAACGTATTGATATGTAGGATGTAATAAAGAACGTGAATTATAATTGTAGCTTGTGCAAGAGGCAAGTATCCTATCCCTAATTTATTGATTTAGCAAGTTCCCTAAATTCTAATTTATTCATTTATTAAGCCTTAGACTTGTGTTTCTATATCGAGTAAGCTCGTGTTTTTAATTGTTCAAGTTCGAAATTCATATTACATATTGTAACTCTTTTAAAAGCATGATTCAGTGATACAATACTTATTCGATTGTATACTCTTGAGATTTATTATTCAAGTTGAATATCGATGTTATTGTTGAACCTTATAGGACTAGTGAACCCTTATTGATTCGACTAGTCCATAGTTGATGAACGTTCTAAATTCCAAAATACTTATTGAGCTTATCCAAACCAAACTTCCTTTGGTGCGGACTCTGATGTCAAAACTGAGATGAACAACCCTGTAAAAGGGGATTATTTACGCTTTAGCGTTGAGATATTGTGCACAGTATGGTACTAAGGGCTGATCCCCCTAAGTACGAGAAGTAGAGTCCATAGTCTTATGACTGTTAAAGGTTTAAAGCATAAAAACTTTACAACCTAGGACATAGTTCAAGGTCTTATGACCCTCAGACGTTCTTTTGATTCCTGTTATTCATTCTTGAGTCAAAAGTTGAGTTTCTTTATTCAGATGTCTTTGATTCACTCGCATGTTATTATATTGTTGTCATATTATTATACTTGTGGGCAACCGTGCTCACTCTTGCGTAATAATAACATTGCAGTTAAGAACGAAAGGTCTGACGAGCCTTCTACTAGCAAAGGCAAGGGCAAAGTCAACAAGTGATGAAGACTTGTTGTTTATTTTATGTGTTTATGTTTCAGACTTATGTTAAAGTTGTGTAAAACTTATTTAATTAGTTATATTTCCGCATTTGATATTTAAGGTTAAGTACGACCTGGGATTGATGTATTTCTTTTCAGATGTTGTAACCCCACAAGGGGAGGATTATTTCTATTTATTTCATGGTTTGCATTTACTATGGGTAGATAGATAGATGATATTTGTACAGTGAACACCAAGTCCCGTGGAAATTGAAGTACCCGGATTTGGGGGTGTCACAGGTTGGTATCAAAGCTGTAGGTTATGAACCTTAGGTGGGGAAAAACCTTAGGATAGTAGCCTTTTTAGAGATCGAGAACATAGTAATGATAACTCTTATCGAGTTCTAAGAAAGATAATAACTTACCTTATGTGCTACGTGTTTATACTTATATATTCGAGTCTCGATTAGCATCACGTAATTACTAAAACTTAAAATTTTATTTGTCAGGATGACGAATGCTGGAGAACCTAGTCAGTCCAGGGACCCTGTACCCCTAGAGGCTAGAGAGGAGGAGCCCCGAGATATCCACGTAGTTTGGGAGCAGTTAGTCCGACGAGAGCCATCACCCTTGATCACAGTCATTGGTCAGGAAATTGTGCCGGTGTCTAATTCAGAGGAGGACTCTGAGGAAGACCCTGAGGAGATTGAAGTTCAGGCTGAGGCAGCTGAAGAGGAGGAGGAAGACCCTGAAGAGTTCCCGCCGAGCTCTATCAGTGCTGAGATGTATGACGAGCTGTATGACCGTAACATAGAGTTACGTGATACTGTTCAGGAGCTGAGGGAGACTGTTCAGGAGCTGAGGGAGCGGTCGGTTACTCAACAGTCTACCATCGAGCTGAGGGATGGAGAGGTTGAGGCTCTTCACACACGTTTGGGAAATGTAGAGTGGAATTTGGCTCACGAGAAGGGCCAAACCGAGCAGAAGTCAGAGGAAATTGAGGAATTGAAGAATGAACTAAAAGAGAAATCAGCAAGGCTGGCCATAGCAGAGGAGGCTTGGGTAAGGGAATCACGACGAGCAGATCTCGCAGAAGATAATTGTCGGGCGAAGAAGGCCAAGCTTGAAGAGACGTACTCTATACTTCAGTATGCAATTGACGAGGCCCAGGATCGGGTTATGAGGTACCCAATTCAGTTTGAAGGACTACCGTCGTACATGCTAGATCGCAGGACGATGTCTCGGATTATGGAAGAAGAGCGTGGCAAAGCTGTTCGTCGCCTTAATGGGCAGTGATAGGAACATTTGATTTTGTGAAACCTATCTGGTAGTTAATAATGTAAATTCCAATGTGTTTATAAACAGAGGAATATTTTATGTTTTAAATCCTGTAGATTCTTTATCTCAGGATAGTTGATGTAAATAGCAGTGATGCTATCGTATTATGTTAAAACTTTTGATTTAGTAATATATCAGAGTTTATTTGAGATAATGTGTTGACTGATTGTGTCTAAATGTTTAAGTTAAGCCTTAGATATTTAAAAGATTGAATAAAGTTCTAATACGCGTATTTCCTAACAGTAAAATGCCGCCAAGGAGACGATCTAACCGTCAACAGGCCCAAGAAGGGTCAACTAACAACAACAACGACGCCAATGCTAACCCCGTTCAGCAGTTGGCGAACTTACTTGCTGGAGCGCTTAACAACCAACCTCAAGCTCCACCGACCACAACGTTCAAGGACTTCAAGGCGGTGGGACCGCCAGAGTTTAAAGGCACCATGAACCCGATAGAAGCTCAAACCTGGGTCATGGAGATGGAAAAAGTTTTTGACGTCGCCAGAGTCAGAGAGGACCAGAAAATCGCCTATGCAACGTTCATGCTGAAATCTGAGGCCAGCTATTGGTGGCAAGCGAATAAGGTCCGGGGAGGTGAAGGTGTGATTACCTGGGAGAGGTTCAAGGAGATGTTCTTCGAGATGTACTTTCCGACCAGCTCGCAGAATCAAATGGAGGTCCAGTTCTTGGAACTGAAACAGGGAAATATGTCCGTACCAGAATATGCGGCGAAATTCAATGAGTTGGCTAGGTTTGCCACGTATCAAGTGCACACCGATCAGAGGAAGGCAAGGAGGTTTGAACAGGGCCTGAAGCCCTGGTTGTATAGCAAAGTGTCAATGTTCCAATTGAACACTTTTGCTGGGGTGTTGGAGAAGGCCATTCTCGCTGAAGGCGGGAGTGATGCAGTTACAAAGTATAACCAAGATCAGAAAAAGAAGAAGAGTGAAGGTGAAGGAATTAACAAGGCTAGTGGTAGCAACACGGGAGGGAGTAATAATCAGAAGAGGAGGTGGAATGATAACTCATCGACTGGGAATCAGCAAGGTGGTCAGAAAAAGAGGATCGAAGCTTGTTCGACCTGCGGGAAAGCTCACCTGGGGGTCTGTATGAAGGGAAAACGAGTATGTTATAATTGTGGTCAGGAAGGCCACATAGCACCTAACTGTCCGAACCCAAAGAAGGGCGCTTGCTTCACTTGCGGCTCAAAGGACCATCTGGCAAGGGACTGTCCCAAGAAGGGATCTGGAAGGGAAGGATCAGGTGGAAACAGGGGAAACAGCGGTGGAAGTGCTTTAACTATCACGGGACCAACCGCAACCAACCGACCAACCGCCAGGACCTTCAACATGACCGTGCAGGATGCTGTGCAGTCTCGCGATGTGGTGTCAGGTATCATTCCGATCAATAAAGTTAATGCTTATGTACTATTTGATTCGGGTGCTACTTGTTCATTTATATCCGATGACTTTGCTAAGAACTTAGAACTTCCTATGGACGAGTTAGAATACCCCATGAATATAGAGATTGCGAATAAAGAAGTAATCCCTGTTAAGTATGTACACAAGAACTGTAGAGTAGATATTAAGGGTAACATTATGAACGTAAATCTTATCCCGATTAGACTTGGGGAATTCGATGTTATTCTGGGAATGGATTGGCTAGTCAATTATGGGGCTGTAATTGATTGCCAGAGGAAGTGTATCAACCTTATGACCCCGTCAAAGGTTGTGTTTTATGGCAGTAAATCGCCTAGACAAGCGAGTTGTCTGACGATGATGCAGGCCAGGAAGTTGTTAAGACAAGGCTGTGTAGGATATTTAGCCTACATAGTCGATAGTCGTAAAGAAAATTCGAAATTAGAAGATATACCAGTCGTGAGGGACTTCTTAGACGTATTTCCGGATGATCTGCCAGGACTTCCACCAGACAGAGAGGTTGAGTTTGTGATCGATTTGGCGCCAGGGACGGCCCCAATATCGAAGGCACCATACCGGATGGCTCCGGTAGAGATGAAAGAGTTAATGGTACAACTACAAGAGTTACTGGACAAGAAGTACATCCAACCGAGCGTATCGCCGTGGGGAGCGCCGGTGTTATTTGTGAAGAAGAAGGACGGGACGATGCGGCTTTGCATCGACTACAGAGAACTGAATAAGGTCACAATTAAGAATAGATATCCATTACCGAGGATCGACGATCTGTTCGACCAATTGAAGGGTGCAAGGTACTTTTCAAAGATAGACTTGAGGAGTGGCTATCATCAGCTGAAGGTGAGGCCAGAGGATGTTCCAAAGACAGCATTTAGGACTCGATATGGTCACTACGAATTTTTGGTAATGTCATTTGGTCTAACGAATGCTCCTGCAGCATTCATGGGCTTAATGAATGGAGTGTTCAAGCCGTTTTTGGACAAATTCGTGGTGGTCTTTATCGACGATATTTTGGTATACTCGAAGACCAAGGAAGAACATGTAGAACATCTGAAGTTAACATTAGAGGCGTTGAGAAGAGAGAAGTTGTACGCCAAATTTTCTAAATGTGAATTCTGGATTGAAAGAGTGCAATTTCTTGGACATGTGATCGACAAGGACGGAATTTCGGTAGATCCCTCTAAAGTCGAAGCTGTGATGAACTGGGATCTGCCGAAAACACCGTCGGAAGTGAGGAGTTTTCTTGGATTGGCGGGTTATTATAGAAGATTTATTCAGGACTTTTCCAAGATCGCAACTCCGCTGACAAATTTGACTAGAAAATCGGTGAAATTCGTTTGGACAGAGAAGTGTGAGGAAAGTTTCCAAGAGCTCAAGAGGAGGTTGAGTTCAGCACCTGTGTTATCCCTTCCGGACGACACAGGCAATTTTGTGGTTTATAGTGATGCGTCGCATAAAGGACTTGGCTGTGTGCTTATGCAAAACGGCAGGGTCATTGCGTATGCGTCACGACAATTGAAAGACTATGAGAAGGGGTATCCGACCCATGACTTGGAGTTAGCTGCCGTGGTATTTGCTTTAAAAATTTGGAGACACTATCTCTATGGGGAGAAGTGTGAAATATATACAGACCACAAGAGTCTGAAATATATCTTTACACAGAAGGACTTGAATATGCGCCAGAGAAGGTGGCTGGAGTTAATTAAGGATTATGACTGTGAAATCTTATACCATCCGGGTAAGGCTAATGTGGTTGCCGACGCCTTAAGCAGAAAGGGTCGGGAGAAATTGATGATGTTGACTACTCAGGAGGAACTAATTTCAGCAATGGAAAAGCTGAAATTGGAAGTGAAGTATTCGATGGAGATTGACGAGAAGTTGTTTCAGATTCAAGCTGGTACAACCCTATTGGATAAAGTTAAGGAAGCTCAACTTCAGGACGAAGAATGTGAGAAGGTTAAGAAAAAGATATCTGAAGGAACCGAACCGAGATTCAAGATAGACAGTGAGGGACTACTGAGATTTGAGAATAGAGTTCGGGTACCGTCAGTGCCAGAAATTAAGGATGACATTTTGAGAGAGGCTCATAGCTCACGGTATTCAATTCACCCCGGTAGTACCAAGATGTACCAGGATCTTCGACAGCACTTCTGGTGGCCAAATTTGAAACGAGATGTTGCTGAGTGTGTTGCAAAGTGTCTAACCTGTCAGAAAGTGAAAGCAGAACATCAGAGACCAAGTGGTTTGCTACAACCCCTGGAAATCCCAGAATGGAAATGGGAACACATTACGATGGATTTCGTGGTTGGCCTTCCGACGACTCAGAAAGGCTACGACGCAGTATGGGTTATCGTTGACCGACTGACGAAATCCGCACACTTCCTTCCGATTAAAATCAGATTCAACTTAGACCAGTTGGCAAGGCTATATGTGAAAGAGATTGTTTCGAGGCACGGAGTTCCGGTGTCAATTGTTTCCGACAGAGATCCGCGTTTCACATCGAACTTCTGGAAGCGACTACAAGAATGCATGGGGACACAGTTGAGAATGAGTACGGCTTATCACCCTCAGACAGATGGGCAGAGTGAAAGAACGATCCAGACATTGGAAGATATGTTGAGAGCATGCATCATGGATTTTAAAGGAAATTGGGATGATCACCTACCGCTTGTGGAATTCGGTTACAACAACAGTTACCACGCTAGTATTGGCATGCCGCCTTACGAAGCGTTGTACGGAAGAAAATGCAGAACCCCGCTATACTGGGATGAAGTTGGCGAGAGACAACTATTAGGTCCAGAACTGGTACAGCAGACAGCAGAGATAGTCAAAGTGATCAGAACAAGACTGGTAGCAGCTCAGGATAGGCAGAAGAAATACGCCGATCCACACCGTAAGAACGTTGAGTTTGAATCGGGTAGCTATGTGTTCTTGAAAGTCTCTCCCTGGAAGGGGAAGATCAGATTCGGTAAGAAGGGAAAATTGAGCCCAAGGTTCATTGGACCCTTTGAAGTACTGCGAAGGATTGGAGAAGTTGCGTATGAGGTAGCCTTACCTCCGGCGCTTGAGAATGTCCACAACGTCTTTCATGTGTCAGTTTTACGCCCCTACAAACCCGATTACAAACATGTGATTGAATATGAACCCCTACATTTTGAGAAAGACTTATCCTATGAAGAAATTCCTGTTCAGATTGTTGACAGGAAAGAGCAAGTCCTCAGAAATAAAATTATACCTTCTGTTAAGGTAATTTGGAGGAACCACAATGCTGAAGAAGCTACGTGGGAACTCGAAGAGCATATGATGAAGAATTACCCAGATTTATTTACTTAATTTTTTTTGTTTATGCGATTCTGGGGACAGAATCTTTGTAAGGGGGGGAGAATGTAACGGGACGAAATTTAATTGAACCGTGATTCTGGGGACAGAATCCTTTTAAGGGGGGAAAGATGTGACAAACAAGATTTTTGTAATTTATTTTGAATATTTATTGAATTAAATAAATATTTTTTGATGATTTAATTATTGAGTTAAATAATTAATTGATGAATTTGTGGTAGATTAATTTAATTATATGTGTCACATTAGTTAAATTAATGTGGTGAATTTTTATATTCAAAGTATGTATTTAATTGAGCTTATTTGATTAATATATTAATTAATAAGCATAATGTTATTCTAATTAATTTATTAATTAATTAGAGATTTATGATTAGACATAATTAATAAATAAGAATTTTAATTATGTGACTATGTGATTTAATGTAGATTTATGCTATTTTATTTAATTGATTTAAATAGCATTATTTGATTTAATTGGGTGTGACATTAATTAACTATATTATAATAAATTAATTAAAATAAATGAGAAAGGATTCCTTAAGCTAGCCAAACAAGGCCTTAAGGGGAGTTGGTCAGTTAACCCACTAAGGGACCAACTGACAACCACTCACCCATTATATATTATACGTATTATACTTATATACATATATACTATATCAATTCATATATTCATATCAGAGAGAATTTTGAGAGAAAAGATTGAGGAAGAAGAATTTGAAAAGTTTATATCATCATCCTTGAATCATCTTCACCAACTAGCAAGGGTAAATTCAGTTATATTAAGTTTTAAGCTTTCTATTTTTACGTACTTTGAAGTTCTCTGTAATCGTCAATTTTGAATCATTGTTGGTTATATGGTTTTATATGGGTTAAATTATGTTTATAACATGTTTTATACCATGTATACATAAATCACAGTGATCAATTTTATGTAATTACGTCTTAATTAAGTTTTCAAAACTTCCATTAACGTACTTTGAAGTTTTCTGTAAAAGACTAAATTGATGACTTGTTCATGATATGGCTATATATATATTAATTGATGTCCATAACATATTATATGCCATATATGCATAACTTTCAGTGATCACACCATGGAATTTTGTTGATAATTGGGTTTTCAAAAGTTACAGAGTGTAAAAATTGTACATATGGCCCATATGGCCCTTACGTACAAAATTTACACACCTTATGCGTTTATTTAACTTAAATTAACACTTGAATGTGATTGTGTACATTTAAACGAACAAAATGGAAGTTAAACGAACGGATTCGGTGTTATAACGAATCCGTAACGTTGAATTCTTGTTTTCTTTCAAAACTTTATAAAATATTGAAAATAGTGAAATTAAATGTTGTGATTTGTGTAATTCCGTGATTTAAAGTGTTAAAAGCATGCTTAGAACATGGTATGATGTTTCTGTAAATTCTATATCTCATGGGTAGCCTTAAATTCATTTCGTTAGTTTAATTTGGATTTATTTGGGTTGCTCTGTGTGTCATTCGCGAACTGGAAATCTGGGTCTGCGTTTCCGCGCGGCCGCGCTGGTCCCAAGGGTAACTGGCGCGCGGCCGCGCCCCTTGCAGAAATTTGAAATTTTTTTGCTAAGTGTTCGTGTGTTCTAAGAGGTGGTTTAAAACCTAATGTAATGAACATAAAGATATGCTAAACATATAATAAGAGGTTAATAACTTATATTACGTGAGTAATTAATAAGTTAATTACATGACTTGAATCGTTAATTGTATAGTCCAATAACGTGCTCAAGACCGATGTGTGTGATTCGATACGTATATCGAGTTATTGATTAATTTGTATTGTGAACGTATTGATATGTAGGATGTAATAAAGAACGTGAATTATAATTGTAGCTTGTGCAAGAGGCAAGTATCCTATCCCTAATTTATTGATTTAGCAAGTTCCCTAAATTCTAATTTATTCATTTATTAAGCCTTAGACTTGTGTTTCTATATCGAGTAAGCTCGTGTTTTTAATTGTTCAAGTTCGAAATTCATATTACATATTGTAACTCTTTTAAAAGCATGATTCAGTGATACAATACTTATTCGATTGTATACTCTTGAGATTTATTATTCAAGTTGAATATCGATGTTATTGTTGAACCTTATAGGACTAGTGAACCCTTATTGATTCGACTAGTCCATAGTTGATGAACGTTCTAAATTCCAAAATACTTATTGAGCTTATCCAAACCAAACTTCCTTTGGTGCGGACTTTGATGTCAAAACTGAGATGAACAACCCTGTAAAAGGGGATTATTTACGCTTTAGCGTTGAGATATTGTGCACAGTATGGTACTAAGGGCTGATCCCCCTAAGTACGAGAAGTAGAGTCCATAGTCTTATGACTGTTAAAGGTTTAAAGCATAAAAACTTTACAACCTAGGACATAGTTCAAGGTCTTATGACCCTCAGACGTTCTTTTGATTCCTGTTATTCATTCTTGAGTCAAAAGTTGAGTTTCTTTATTCAGATGTCTTTGATTCACTCGCATGTTATTATATTGTTGTCATATTATTATACTTGTGGGCAACCGTGCTCACTCTTGCGTAATAATAACATTGCAGTTAAGAACGAAAGGTCTGACGAGCCTTCTACTAGCAAAGGCAAGGGCAAAGTCAACAAGTGATGAAGACTTGTTGTTTATTTTATGTGTTTATGTTTCAGACTTATGTTAAAGTTGTGTAAAACTTATTTAATTAGTTATATTTCCGCATTTGATATTTAAGGTTAAGTACGACCTGGGATTGATGTATTTCTTTTCAGATGTTGTAACCCCACAAGGGGAGGATTATTTCTATTTATTTCATGGTTTGCATTTACTATGGGTAGATAGATAGATGATATTTGTACAGTGAACACCAAGTCCCGTGGAAATTGAAGTACCCGGATTTGGGGGTGTCACAGTTGTTAGCACATAGAGCAATTGATTCTTGTTCTAGTGTTTGAACTGTTTATAAGTCATGTCTCAGCTAATTATTTTGGTGAGACTAATATTTGTTAAAGCATGAAATGTTCTATATCTTATGAACTGATTTATTATTGGAAGATCTATGCCGTTGATTTCGACTAGATCAATATTGATTTTATTTATTGAAATCATAGTATTTCTTTAAAAGCAATCCAAACCATATTGTTATAGTACAGACTCGTGATGTAAGACTGAGATGAACAAACTTTATTGTCGTAAATCGACATGTGCGCTATTATTGAGTATTATGCATAATATAGGGTACAAAGGAGTTGGCCGCTCCAGGTACTTGCAGAAGAGTATAGTTTAGTTTTTATAACTAACTTATATTTTTGAGGTAATTTAGTTTTAATAACTAATAATTCCTCTATTAGTTCATGATCCTTTTGTGATCACTCAGCATAAAATCTGGGTATATTCCACTTTATTGAATAATGTTGCAGTATTGTTAATTCTTCATATTCACTTGAATATTATTGAATCTTTGAAAGAATTTTACTCTTTCATCCTTGATATGTTATTCAGTATGGAATTCGAGAAAGTTTTATTATTGTGATTGAGTTATTATTCAGCTACTTCAAAATCTTTTGATTATTGTTGAAGTTCTATAGAAGTTAGACTATTCTATTATTGATATATATCCTTTATTGTATACTTTAACTTGCTGAGCAAACTCGTTGCTCACCCTTGCTTAAATAAAATATTTCAGCTAATGCCGAGGTAGCAGAAAGTTCTAACAGGGACAAAGGCAAAGGCAAGGCTCAGGAGTAGTTATTGTCAACTGATAATGATTATGTTATATTATGTAAATTAATTATGTAAACCATTTGGTTACATAAGGGTATGTAAGTTATGTCAAGGTTAGTTAACCTGGGATATTGATATAAGTTGTATTAAGTAATGTTATGAATGATGTTTTTTATTAATGTATGGGTAGTTAGATGTGATATGAATGATGGATCGTGAGCACCAAACCCGAGGTTAGAGAACCCGGATTTGGGGGCGTCATAAGTTGGTATCAAAGCAGTTGGTTATAAACCTTAGGTGGGGGAAAAGCCTTAGGAATATAACCATAAGAAGGATAGAGAAAACTCATTTAGAGTTCTAAGTGATGGATTAGAAAAATTCATCAATAGTAAGATATGTGGACACTTAGTGTTTATGGATTGTGTTTGATAGTGATGTACTAATGAAGTTATTTAAAACTGATGACAAGATGTGAGGAGATGATGAGATAGTTACGGAGATGTTAGCAGCTGCACCAATGCCATTAGCCGAGGTGTCAGCTCAGAGTGAATCACTTGAGGAAGTTTTAAGAGACGAACCTGCGGTAAATCTGGCAAGTGATCATGACGAATACCCCGAGATGGAGTTGAATGAAGAAGAAGAAGTATATTCCAAAGAAACTAAGGTGGAGTTAGAAATAAAGATCAAAGATGGGGAAGAAGGCAAAGTAGTAATCGAAGAAGGTCAAGCATCTGCAGAAGTTCAAGATTTAAGGACTAAAGTACTTCTCCTGGAGGAATTATGGATGACGGAAAGGGCATTACGCGAGATAACAGAAGAACGAAATAAACTGAAGGCACAAGTCGATAGAAGGAGGGTTGAGTGCAGTGTATCATCTAAAGATGTAAGTAAGAAAAAGAAGGGTAATAAAAGGAAAAGGAACAACGACAGTGACAACAACTTAGGGAATTTACATTCAAATAAGAAATAAGCATGTGGTAAGTGTGGAAAGAACCATTGGGGGGAATGTATGAGGGGTAAGAATGTGTGTTACAATTGTGGTCAGGAAGGACATCTATCACCAAATTGTCCTAAACCAAAGAAAAGAGGATGTTTTGCATGTGGTGGAATGGGTCATAGGGTTAAGAATTGACCTAAGAAGAAGACAGGTGAAGGAAGTGGACGGAAGAAAGATTTAGTGTGAGGAGTAAAATCTTTTGGAGTATAATATTTGCTTTTGTATGAATGTCATGATAACTTTTGGTATGTCTCAACTTTTTGTGTAAAGTTGTAGTAATGAATCCCGACTTTTGTCACAAAGAGATAGTAACTGTTTGTAGCAGTATGCGCTATGTGCTAAAAAGTACTATGTACTATTTGCATAAATACGAATATATATGCAATGATATGATTGTATGTTTGATTAAGTAAGTAAATTGTGAGAAACAAAATATTAAGATGTTTATCTGATGAATTTGATAATTCAGTAAGCTGAATTAGTTAATCCAGCAAGTTGAAATTGGTTTAAGTTTAAAATTTTGTATTAAATTCTTATTATACTACTAATAAGATGTAGCATAAAGACAAAGTATTAATGTAAGTCTTTATTTCATCAGATAATGCCGCCAAGACGAAAAAACCGTAACCAAAGGGAGGAACGGTTTGTGAATAATGAAGGAGATCAAGCCGATCCAATGCAGAACTTTGTAGACATGCTAGCTCAAGCTATGCAAACTAGAGCCCCAGCAGTAAGAAATCGAATAGCTAATCGATTGGCAAACTTTAAAGATTTTAAGGTTGTAGGACTGCCGAAATTCATAGGAACCACTGACCCTATAGAAGCCCAAACATAGGTAAAGGAGATAGAGAAAGCTTTTGTTATTGCTAGAGTAGCAGAGGAGCAAAAGACAGATTTTGCTACCTATTTGATGAAGGGTGAGGCAAATTATTGGTGGGAGACAAACAAGGCTAGAGCCGGAATAGCAGTAGTAACCTGTACAAGGTTTAAGGAATTATTTTTCGAGAATTATTTCTTAGAAAGTATGGAAGCAAGAATGGAGGTAAACTTCTTAGAATTGAAGCAGGAGAGTATGTCGATTGCAGAATAAGCCGCCAAATTCAATGAACTAGCGAGATTCGCTCCACATCAGGTGGACACTGAGGTACGAAAGGTGCGAAGGTTTGAGAATGGACTGAAGCCAGGGATATATAACAAGGTAGCTATGTTGCAGATTAAGACATTTTCGGCCCTGTTGGAAAAAGCAAGCATCGCCGAAGGAGGAAGTGAAGCTGTGTTAAGGTATCATCAAGAGAAGAAGAAAAAGACGAATGAAGGAGGTAGTAGTGGAGAAAGTAACACCAATAAGCAAAAGTGGAAGGACAATACCCAATCTGGAGATAAGTCAGGAGATAGTAGGAAGAAAGGTGAGCCGTGTGCGAATTGCGGTAAAAATCATTCGAGAGTGTGTTTGAAGGAAAAAGGAGTGTGTTTCAACTATGGACAAGAGGGACACATCTCTCCAAATTGTCCAAGTCCAAAGAAGATACAAGGTTGTTTCTTATGTGGATCGTTAGAACATCAAATTCGTAACTGTCCAAAGAAGAATGCAGAAAGGGGAAGCAACAATTGAGGAACCAGCAGTGGAACACTGGCAATCGAAGGACCTGCTCAGCCGGGAAGACCGACAGCGCGCACGTTTAACATGGCGGTTCAAGACGCATTGGCTACAAAGGAAGTGGTGACAGGTAAAGATTTCACCTAATAATATAACCGTGTATGATTTAATTGATAGATATCACTGCGAGATACTATTCCTTTACATATTCGAGTTACAGAATTGGTTTATGAGTTACAGGTTGGTATTACGCATAGATAGAAATAAATAAATTGACGATACAACTTTAAAAGATTATAGAGAATAAGAAAGTAGTGATTCCGAGGACGGAATCCTTATAAGGACGGGAGAATGTGAGAACCTAGAATTTCACATAATTCAAATTTTTTGAATAATTTTTTTATATTGATATTGATTATCAATATTGTGCTGAGTATCTATGATACTAGTTTATCAAAGTGGTCAAACTGTGTATTGACTAAGAAATATGAATACAAATTTTATTTAACAGAGAATAGAAACCCTAACCCTAGTTACGGATAGGGATTCCGTAGAAAATACAGTTATAATAATTGTATTGATAAATATGTGAGTGTTTATAACTTATTAAGTCAATTAGGGCTATTAAGTTAATACACTAGGGGAATATGTTATGACATATGTGAATTATGTACGTGATGGAATAAATATGTATTATGAATGTGTATATATTTATTTAGCGTCTGAAGAGAATTAAGAATAAAGTTATGTGACCTAATATATATATTAGGTATGATAATTAAATAACCTAAGGGTTATAATATGGGAGAATGATAGTATTTAAAAAATATATTCTAACCCTAAGAGATTTATTTTATACATCTCTAATAATTAATTTTATAACCTAAGTAAAATAAGTCTAATTGGGTTATGAAATTAAAGATATATGAGTAAGGAATTAACTTGTTAAGGTGTGTAATGAAAATCCTAACTAAATGATTAGGGTAAGATAAAAATTAAAAGTATGGGACTAAGTTGATTTTAGGGCCCAAAGAATTAATTTGTAGCCCAATTATTTATTTGAGCATGGGACTTGTAGCTAATTGATTTAATAGCAATTGAATTATTAAATTAGCTCAATATAATATTTATAAGACAAGTATAGTGATGACTCAATTTAATTATGAAAGAGAAGGAAAAGATATTGGTTATATTTGATAAGATACGAAAAGATATTGATAAGACATGAAAAGATATTGATAAGACATGAGAAGATTATGAGAGAGAAGGAAAAGATATTGGAGAGATTTGATAAGATATGGAGAGATATGATAAGATATGGAGAGATTTGGTAAGATATGATGAGATTTACTAGAGATATGATGAGAGATATTGGGAGAAAAGTGGCACATGGCCAAAATTACAAGGAGTGGATAGAAGATTTAATTGGATATGATAGATAGATATTATGTATCTAACTATTTTTATTGCTAGCAAACAAAACCTTCTCATCTCATCTTATTTCATTTCCTAAGTTGAAGAGAGAGAAAGCAAATAAACAAGAGAGAAGAACCCAAGGGGTTCGGTCACCTCAAGAGAGGAGATAGAGGGAGAATTTGGGTGTTTCATAGTTCTCTAATAAGTATTAGGAAGAAGAAGAGGAACAAGCTAAGGTATAACCATATTTCTAATTATATAGTTTAATTCCTTTTCGTTTGTTTTGATTTTTAAAATTATTATCTTGAGATCTAAAACTCTAAATCTACATATTTATGAGTCTATTATATTTAGAACTAACTATTTTAAGCGTCAAAAGTTAGATCTAAAGCAAGAGAAGGAAACTATGTTTCAAAAGGTTGAAAACTATGATTTTCATAGCAGAAATATGTTTTGCTTGTGTTTGGTGGGTTTTGATGTAATAGATCATGGATCATGGTAGATCCATGAGTTTATGATGTATGGGTATATATTATGATGGTTTATGATGGCCAAAGTTAGATTAATCAAGAGATCATGCAAGATTTCTTAGAAAACACAAAGATTATAAAATTAGTTTTTTGAGAAAACGCAATGGAAAATTCAAACGACCATATCTCTCAATGTATTTTGAATTTTTGAGTGTGGATAATTTCTAGACTTAGATCTATAAGTCTTCTAACTTTTCTAAGTGGAATAACTAAAAAAGGAGTCGTAGATTTCCATGTGGACTGATTTTAGCAAAGTAGGAAAAATCTGGAAAATGACAAAATTAGGCTATCCGGGATTTGAAGGGCAGTTTTATCCACTTAAATTATGTAATAAATTCTGACCTTTTGGAAAATGAAAATATATGGAATGAAGTAGCTTGTGTCCAAAAATGAGCTCATTCTGACTTAAAATGAGCAAGTTATGGCCATTTCAATATTTGGGTTTTTCCGACAAAAAATGCTATAACCGGAGTTCTATAACTTCGATGACCATGAAATTTAAACTGGAGACTCACGTTAACATGTGTAAGATCTCGCCAAGAGTTGGGAATTTCTGGAGTTAAGCGTGAGGTAGTTATTTTCTTAAGGAATTAACTAGAAATGGATTTTTGAAAAATACTTAAGTAAGTTGAAAAATTCTAGAAAAATTCTTTTTGTGTATGGAATATATGTATATATGATTGGCCAAAAGATAGACAAATAATAAGCTAATTTCATATTTTCGTAAATAGTGTATTTCTGCTTCTTGGAATGAACATTTTAAGTTGCTGAAATGGGAAACTGAAAAGGTCAGGAAGAGAAATCAGTTTTGTTTTAGCTTACTGAAATGAAAACTGAAATGATATATTAAGTCTTCTAAATTCATAAATAGTTTATCAAGTTATATTACGAACTTATAAATAAACGAGTGAGTGTTAAGTCTAAGGTAGTATAGTGTACTCTTTAATGATTGCTTATATGATTACATGTTAGATAAAATTGCTATGAGTAAGATATGTGATGCTAATTAAGAGACCGATCTTATTAATGATAGGTCTTACAAAAGAAGTTAACTTAAATTGCGTAGCAGTAGTCAACGAATCAGGCAAGTTTCCTAACTCAACTTGAGTTATTATTTTTCAAGCATGGTAGTGAATAATTATTGTTAGTTATTCACATCTATAATGATTATTGTTGTTAGCACATAGAGCATTTGATTCTTGTTCTAGTGTTTGAACTGTTTATAAGTCATGTCTCAGCTAATTGTTTTGGCGAGACTAATATTTGTTAAAGCATGAAACGTTCTATATCTTATGAACTGATTTATTATTGGAAGATCTATGCCATTGATTTCTACTAGATCAATATTGATTTTATTTATTAAAATCATAATATTTCTTTAAAAGCAATCCAAACCATATTGTTATGGTACAGACTCGTGATGTAAGATTGAGATGAACAAACTTTATTGTCGTAAATCGACATGTGCGCTATTATTGAGTATTATGCATAATATAAGGTACAAAGGAGTTGGCCGCTCCAGGTACTTGCAGAAGAGTATAGTTTAATTTTTATAACTAACTTATATTTTTGAGGTAATTTAGTTTTAATAACTAATAATTCTTCTATTAGTTCATGATCCTTTTGTGATCACTCAGCATAAAATCTGGGTATATCTCACTTTATTGAATAATATTGCAGTATTGTTAATTCTTCATATTCACTTGAATATTATTGAATCTTTGAAAGAATTTTACTCTTTCATCCTTGATATGTTATTCAGTATGGAATTCGATAAAGTTTTATTATTGTGATTGAGTTATTATTCAGCTACTTCGAAATTCTTTGATTATTGTTGAAATTCTATAGAAGTTAGACTCTTCTATTATTGATATATATCCTTTATTGCATACTTTAACTTGCTGAGCAAACTCGTTGCTCACCCTTACTTAAATAAAACATTTCAGCTAATGCCTAGGTAGCAGAAGGTTCTAACAGGAACAAAGGCAAGGGCAAGGCTCAGGAGTAGTTATTGTCAACTGATAATGATTATGTTATATTATGTAAATTAATTATATAAACCTTTTGGTTGCATAAAGGTATGTAAGTTATGTCAAGGTTAGTTAACCTGGGATGTTGATATAAGTTGTATTAAGTAATGTTATGAATAATGTTTTTCATTAATATATGGGTAGTTAGATGTGATATGAATTATGGATCGTGAGCACCAAACCCGAGGTTAGAGAACTCGGATTTGGGGGCGTCACAATGTCATCATGTTCATTACATTAAGTTTGAAACAATTTTTGACTTTTGAACACTTAATAAAAATTTTATTCTGCTGGCCTGGCGCTGTAGCGCCCGGTTCCTTCACAGGACCGGCGCCGCGACGCCAGTGTCGCAGTAAGCCTAACAATGTTCGCGAAAAACATAGAAAAAACCAAATAAATGCCAAATTAAAATAACACAACAAATTTATTGTTACCTATGATCTAATAACTTAACAGAAACATCATAAAATGTTTTTTGGCATGTTTTTAACACTTTAGATCACATAATCACTCAAATTAGAACATATAAATTTACTATTTTTTGTATTTTTCAAAGTTTCGAGAGAAATCATAAAATTCATCATTACAGATTCGTTATAACACCGAACTTGTCTATTGGAATTTTGTTTTGTTCTTTTTAACATGCATAATCATAATACACCTTCAATTTCAAGTTAAATGAACAATTAAAGTATGCAAATTTGTACATAAAGGTCATATTCATATTTTTCATACTCTGTAACTTATGAAACTTTGATTAAAGCATAATTACATGAATTTGATTGTTTTAAAGCATAAATAAATAATAGAAAACATGTTATAACCATTTATTAACACATATATCATCAATTCATGTATTAATCACAAAATAGGTTTTTACATAGAACTTAAATATGCTTTCATGCACTACAAGCGACCATCACTTTCAGCGACCGCGCTATACGGCCGCTGATAGTAGTACTAGCAACCGCTATATGCGACCGCATTTGAATCTAGTCGCTAGATTATATCCGCAACCGTAAGCGGTCGTTGAGTGGTCGTTGGTATGAATTTCCCGCCCAAAAATTAGCGTGAAAAGTTGGCGCGGAGGTTTTGTGCGACCACTCACTATCAGCGACCGCCAAGCGATCGTTAATAAGTCCACATCATTAAAAAATCAGCGACCGCATGTGGTCGCGGATGGCGGTCGCTGATTCTATTTAATCTAATTAGGTTCAGGCACTCGCTCGACACAGTAGCAGAAGAAAAAACAAAAAGGGAGAAGAGAAAAAGGGAGACGAGGGAGCAGGAGAGAAAGATAAGAGGGAGGGAGAAGAGGGACCACCCACCACCGCCATCACCCTCCACCATGGCAGCCGTCGACGCCTTCACCGCCGCCGTCACCACCGCTGCGTTTTAGGTAAGATTTCTTCATATCCTACAAAAAATGTGTATGTTTAATTCTTGTGAATAGATTCAATTTTCCATACCTAAATGTTATTCTTTCAATATGATATGATAATAGTAGTAAGGGGGAAGATACAATTTCTTAATTTGAATAGATACAATTTCTTAATTTGAAGAACAAAAAAAAATAAAACCTAAGGAATCGATAGCCTTTACCAATTTTTCAACTTCTGCTAGCCCAACATTAGGAGGGTAAGTATAACCAAAGTAGAGAAGAACCCAATTTCTGATTCAACAAATATTAATAGTTTGGAGATGTGTTTCTTTAACATTTTCAAAAACTTGATGTTGAGAATAAAAGAAATCATGTGTGTGCATGTCGAACAAATAAATAGATGGATAGAAAGAGAGAGAGAGATTGCCCAGCGAAGAACCATCCCGAATAATGTGATAGACTAGGCCTTTTCATCGGTTATTCACCAAATCGGACCGTTCCGAATCGGACTGGACCAGTGACCGAATGTGGTTAGAATTGTGTACAGAAATTGATAAACCGATTCTAACAAGTATGCTCAAGTCATATGCTTACAAATATGCTAAAATGTTAATCAGATTCTAACAAGTATGCTCAAGTATGCATACAAGTATGCTCAAGTATGCTTACAAGTAAGCTTAAATGTAAGTCATATGCTTACAAATATGCTCAAGTATGCTTACAAGTATGCTTAAATGTAAGTCATATGCTTATAAGTATGCTTACAAGTATGCTTAAATGTAAGTCATATGCTTACAAGTATACTCAAGTCATATACTTAATTACAAGTATGCTTAAATGTAAGTCATATACTTACAAGTATGCTTATAAGTATGCTTAGAGAGCTTGAATATACATTAATAAGCTCATGTTGTCTGTAGTAGGTATCATGGTATCATGGACCTCTATTCAGACCATAGTTGGATGAGACGACAAAAGTCAAGTGCCCAGTTAGGTGCTACAGTTAAATTTAGAGCTGGTTGCCAAGTGTTATTGGAGTATACACATAGTCACCCGAAATGTGTGAATGGTCAGAACAAGATAAGATGTCCTTATTTGAAGTGTAAGAATGTAAATTATATGGATAGAGACGTGGTAAACTATCATTTACTTATTTCTGGGTTCATGAGAAATTACGAAGAATGTTGGTGGGCACATGGGCAGAGAAGAGATAGTGTCATCACAGAAGTACACAATCCGGGCAGCAGTACTCATCATATGAATGAAATGGTTCATGATATTGCAGGGCCATAGTTTAATTGGGAACAAGGCAAAGAGCAACCTATGAATTCTAATGCCAAAGCCTTCTTTAAGTTGTTAGACGAGGGTAGCGAGCCATTGTGGCATTGTTGCACCAAACACACTATATTATCTCTAGTGGCGGCATTACTTAACATCAAGGCTGATCACAACATGAGCCATGAGTGTTTTGAGTCGCTCTTGAAGGCCATTAAGAGTATATTGCCTGACAGTGAGAAATTATTGTAAGAAAATGGTGAAGAAGTTAAGTCTTGGATACCAAAAGATCGATGTATGTCCCAACGATTACATGTTGTTTTATAAGGAAAATGAACAGATGACCTGGTGCACGTTTTGCAATCATGATCGGTATAGGCCTAATAAAGAGGGTGTGAGTAAAAAAAATCAACTATTCCATTTAAGATTTTAAGGTATTTTCCAATTACACATCGGCTAAAAAGATTGTACATATCTTCAAGAATAGCTAAGCATATGAGTTGGCATGCGAAATCTACAGCTAAAGATGGAGAACTAAATCATCTCGCAGATGGGAAGGCTTGGAAAGATTTAACTTAGAAGATCTTGAGTTTGCATTAGAACCTAGAAATGTGAGGCTTGGATTGTCGACTGATGGTTTCAACCCGTTCCGCCACTCCGCTGTTTCGTACTCCTACTGGCCTGTGATTGTTACTCCGTACAACTTGCCTCCTTGGATGTGTATGAAACAACCATACTTGTTTCTGTCACTCGTAATTCCTGGTCCCAAGAGTCCTGGAAAGAACTTAGATGTTTACTTGAGACCTCTTATAGACGAGTTGAAGGTATTGTGGGAGGATGAAGTACAAACTTGGGATGTTGCAACAAAAACAAATTTCAACCTTAGGGCAGGGGTTATGTGGACTATAAGTGACTTCCCAGCTTATGGTATGTTAACTGGATGGAGTACACAAGGGAAGTTGGCTTGTCCATATTGTATGGAGCATACAAAGTCTTTCAATCTGTCTAAAGGTCGAAAGCCTTGCTAGTTTGACTGTCATCGTCGGTTCTTGCCGGTAGATCACCCGTTTTGAAAAAATAGAGAACACTTCAGGAAATGGAAAGTAGACAATGATATGCCTGCATCGCGATTGTCGGGAACGGAGATGCGAGATTGTGTGATGAGATTGTCGGTCATCCTATTTGGTAAGGTTGATTCCACAAACATAATCAATGGGTTTGGCGAATCTCATAACTGGGTTCGGAGAAGCATCTTTTGGGAGTTGCCTTATTGGTCTACAAATTTGATTAGTCATAATCTAGATGTGATGCATATTGAGAAGAATGTGTTCGACAATGTGTTTAACACCGTGACAAATGTTACGGGGAAGACAAAAGATAATGATAAGGCACGATTGGACATGAAAGATATTTGTAGGCATTCTGTATTAGAACTTTATGAATCTCCTAATGGTAAGATTGTCAAACCGCATGTAGGGGTCGATATGTGAGGCATACAGTTTCAATAAGATATCTATGTTTGTCTAAGACTACTTTTCGGACGAAGTTTTGACAAAGGCCATTCGAGTCTCAAGACATGATGATGGGGGCAATGTTGAACTAAATGGCCGGCTTTCTGTATTTGGTCTACCGGGCTGCCCTTATGGAAAAGGTGTGCGCATGTTCCTATCTGAACAAGAATTACATGTGGCAAATACTTACATTCTTCTCAATTGCGAGGAGATTAATGAATTTGTGAGGTACATATGTAAATAACATATTTATCCCTTAACTTTCAATGACATATAGTATACATTCCAATATGTTAATGTTTATAACATTGTATAGATCATACGATGACGAGTTAAAAGTGAAGCATCCCGGCATTACTGATATAGATATTCAAATCAGTTGTGATAAATAATTTGCACTTTGGCTAAAGACAAAGTAAGTTAAGTTACTTAAGCACGACATATATATACTCCATATTAACTATGACTTCATTTAATAGGATGGAGTTTTTGTAGGCTTTTACTGCGGAGTCAACGATTCCGGCTAATATACAAGTCTTAGCTATGGGACCAGACAGGGACCAAATGAGCCGCAATGGTTATAAAATTAGTAGTTGTGAATTTCTTATTAAGGCATATGGTCGGAACAACGAATACTAGAGTGTGTGTCCAAGGAGATTGTTACAATGAGCTTGGTCGGGCCTTTTATGGGGAGTTGGAGGCAATCATAGAGTTTTCGTACAAAGGGACGTACGGGGGTCATATTAACTTGTTCAAGTGTCGTTGGTTTTATTCAGAAAAAGGGATGCGTGTTGACAGACATGAAATCGTCAATGTTGACCTCTATAGGTCCGCGTACGCCAACGAACCGTTTGTGTTACCAACATAAATAGTACAAGTATACTACACTCCTAGTCCTGTTAGGAAAATGGATAGACCGCCTACAGATTGGCAAGTTATACTTCATACTCCCGCGCATAATCGTGTAGAAATAGTAGACGGGGAGATTTACCAAGAGCAGATGCTTCATAGATAAACAATTATAAATGTGGAGGACGACAATGATGTAATCCAGTTAGATGGTGGAGATGAAACGAATGAATTATAACCTGAGTCACTACTTGTGCCAGATGACACTGATACTGAGGAGGAAGAGTTATTAACTGACACTGAAACTGAATCTGAAGCATATGATGGTTATGAATCTGCAATACGTAGAGGAGATAACTCTGACTCAGACATTGATTAAAAAAATAAAATGTATGTTTAGTATTACATGTTCTTTATATCATTGTCATGTTTATGTACTTAACTATTTTATGCAATTTCCTGTCATTATTATCATTTTATATTCATATATGCATGTATTGTCATTATTGTCATTTTATATTCAAATATAACTCATAATAATATCTTTAAATTTGTAAAAATATAGATGGCTTCGTCTTCAGCAGTGCCGAAAAAGCACGGCTTGGGCCGGGGGCCTAATCACGTACCGAAGGCCCCTGCTAATCCGGATGACTGGATTCATATTTCTATACGTCCTCCTCCTGACAGCACGTACATTCGCTTTCTGTATATATAAACATTTTAGATTTCAATGTAAATTGATTTAATTATTATAATAACTCTACTTATCTTTAATGTAACTCGTTGTATATTGTAGTGACTTTCCAGATAACAAGATAGTCAAGTGCATTTCACAGTTGTGCCTGCAGAACTGGTTGACACCTGTGATTACGTGGGCGAGTACACCTATCGGCCACAAGGATGCAGTATGGGCTGAATTTCAAGTAAGTTTTTAATTGTTTAGTAGTGTTAGATTATATGTTAATATAGAGTACCGTTTTAATATTATTATTATGATTTTATTTGCAAAAACGGTATAGATGGGAGGACGCGCAGGCCTCAGTGATACATACACTATTCTGGCAGAAGTGCGCGGTCCGCACCAAAGATAATTTGAATAAAGAACGCATAAAAGCCCTACATAGTGCATCTATCGACCACCCAGACCAGGGAGAGGAGCACATGCACTAGCAAAACCTCTGGTGGTGCACCCAGTCCATATGGTCTGGGATGTGTGCCTAATAGAGAGCTGGGCCCTGGGTCAAGAGACGCAAGACTGCCGCCACCAACAGATCCTCGGGTGTACCTGATGGCGAAAAGGTGAAAGGCACCTACAGGGGCTGTAGTATATCATAGGTGCAGCATATCATTGCTAGGGTACGTATGAATAGTACAATAACTTGTGAATATTTGATAGAATATTTTTAATATGTTTACAATCATATATGATTTGTAGAATATCACATGTTTACTTAGTATGGGAGTATGTTTTGTATAAGAGTCTCAGTCTCAAGGTACGCCTATCCATTGGTTGGGTGTGTACGTGGCCACCCGTGATGGTCTGCCTGATGCTGTCCAGATCATGGTAATAAGTTTTGACAACTTTGATATATGTTGTTTATCAAGTTTATGTTATTATTTAAAATTTAATATTTATTTTTAACTATTTAATTGTTAACCTGCTGACAGGATACTTATAAGCGCTTATTGAACGAGAGTTATCCTGAATGCACTCCATGTCCGGTCATTGATCAAGAGCTGTGGGAGAGGGCGTCAGTTGTGAAGAAGAATTACGTCAAAGGCCAAGGACAACGACGACACCCAACCATCAATGGCACAGGCAGCTTTGCTACCCAGTCTACATAGTCATCGACCCATCTAGGTCATCATACTGTTGCTGACTGTGTGAGAGAGATCTGTCGAGATCGTGATCTTCTTCGTATACTGGGCGGGCATTTGGGGGCTCTGAGTCTTGATGAGTTAGCTGTTGCAGTGGCGGCAGCAACATCATCACTACAGGAGGATGGCGACCAGGTAATCTTAGTATTTATATTACAATCAAATTAATTAGTCACTTATATGTACTATATATGTAACTTGTTTTATTATTTTTTTAATTATAAGGTGATCATCTAGATACTAATTTGGACGAAGATGTATGACGGCCGACCTATAGCTAGTCTTGTTGTATAGCTATTTGAGCCTTGTACTTTTATATTCATTCTTTGGATGACTGTATGTTATTTACAAACTTGAGATTTGTATATATTTCTTCATTCATATTAATTTTTTAGTGTTTATATAGTTTATACTGTTTTGGTATATATGTCGGTATATGGATGGATGTTATATTGTTGTGCTTGTGTTGGGATTATATAAAACTTGGTTGGAAGTTTATATATACTGTCTGTTGTGTGTTGGGATATAAAATAGGTACAAAACAGGTACAATTTTTTGGAAAATCCAGAAAAGAGGAATTTTTTTTATATACATCAGCGACCGCATGCGGTCGCTAATATATATCAGCGACCGCTATTGGATCTGGGAGTTACCGACCACTTACGGTCGCGGATGACGGTTGCTGACAGGTGGTCCACGTCAGCCTTTCGACGCTGACAATGCTAACTCAGTGTAGCGACGACACCGGTCGCTAAAAGCGGTCGTAGATCTGTCGGCCGTAAATAGTGATCGCTTTTTTACATTTCAGCGACCAGATATTATGCGACAGCTGTCAGCGACCAATAACGGATGCTGATGGCCAAGTGCGACCGTAGGCGGTCACTGATAGGCGGTCGCTGATAGCACTATTTCTTGTAGTGATGGAGAAAATATAAGAACGTGAATTTAAAAACATGGGTTAAAGAATATACCCTTGCTATTTGTTAAGATGATAGAAATCCTTCCTTTTGATTCTTCAAAACTCTTCAATCAAATAATTTCTCTCAATCTCTCTCTAAGTTTTTCTCTGATATATGAATGTAGTATGTGAACTAATGACTTAACTGATATATTATATAAGGTCTAATACATATACGTATAATATATAATGCATATAACTGTCAGGGATAGTGGGAGCAGTTAATTCAAATTAACTGACACTCACTCCCTTAAGGGCTTGTTTGGTTATCTCATTTCTTAACTCTTTTCCCATTATTTTAATTAAAATGTTTATTATATAGTTTAATTGTCACACTTTAATTAATCCATTAATCATCATTTAAATTAATTAAATAAAATATGATATTACACATTAAATCACATCATCACATAATTAAAATTCTCATTTATTAATTATATAAAATCATTAAATCACTAATTAATTATTAAATTAATTAGGATAACATTATACTTATTAAATAATTTATTTAATCAAATAAACTCAATTAAATTCACACTTTGAACTATAAAAATTCTCCACATTAATTTAATCAATGTAACAATATAATTAAATTAATCTACCACATTTCCATCAAATAGTTATTTAACTCCATAAATAAATTATCAAAAATATTTATTTAATTCAATAAATATTTAAAATAAATTATAAAATTCTCGTTCGTCACATTTCCCCCCCCCCCCTTAAAAGGATTTTGTCCCTAGAATCACGGTTCTATTAAATTCGTCCCGTTACATTCTCCCCCCTTACAAAGATTTTGTCCCCAGAATCGCTTACACATAAATTAAGAAAATAAATGTGGGTAAGTCTTCGTCATGTGTTCTTCGAGTTCCCACGTAGCTTCTTTAGCGTTGTGGTTCCTCCAGATTACCTTAACCAAAGGTATCACTTTATTTCTAAGAACTTGTTCTTTTCTGTCAACAATCTGAACATGAACTTCTTCATAAGATAAATCTTTCTCGAATTGTAGGGGCATCACATGTTTGTAATCGGGTTTGTACGGTCGTAAGACTGAAACATGAAAGACGTTGTGGACATGCTCTAGCGCAGGAGGTAAGGCTACCTCATATGCGACTTCTCCGATTCTTCGCAGCACCTCAAAGGGTCCAATGAACCTCGGGCTTAATTTTTCCTTCTTGCCAAATCTGATCTTTCCCTTCCAGGGAGAGACTTTCAAGAAAACAAAGCTACCAAATTCAAATTCTACATTCTTGCGGTGTGGATCGAAGTTTTTCTTCTGTTTATCCTGAGCAACTACCAATCTTGTATGGATCAGTTTGACGATCTCGGCTATCTGTTGTACTAATTATGGACCTAGTAATTGTCTTTCGCCGACTTCATCCCAGTATAGTGGAGTTCTGCATTTTCTGTTGTACAATGCTTCGTAAGGCGGCATGCCAATACTTGCGTGGTAACTATTGTTGTAACCGAATTCCACGAGCGATAGGTGATCATCCCACTTTTCTTTGAAATCTATGATACACGCTCTTAGCATATCCTCCAATGTCTGGATCATTCTTTCACTCTGCCCGTCGGTCTGAGGGTGATATGTCGTACTCATTCTTAACTGTGTCCCCATGCATTCTTGTAGTCGCTTCCAGAAATTCAATGTGAAGCGTGGATCTCAGTAGAAAACAATCGATATTGGAACTTTGTGACTTAAACAATTTCCTTTACATACAACTTCGCCAACTAATCTAAGTTGAATCTGATCTTGATTGGAAGAAAGTGTGTTGATTTCGTCAATCGATCAACGATAACCCTTACTACGTCGTAGCCTTTCTGAGTTGTTGGAAGGCCAACTACGATATCTATTGTAATATGCTCCCATTTTCATTATGGGATCTCTAGTGGTTGTAGCAACCCACTTGGCCTCTGATGTTCTGCTTTCACTTTCTAACAAGTCAGACACTTGGCCACACAATCAGCAACGTCTCATTTTATGTTAGGCAACCATAAATGTTGTCAGAGATCCTGGTACATCTTCGTACTACCGAGGTAGATGGAATACCGTGAGCTATGAGTCTCGCTCAAAATGTCCTCCTTAATCTCTGGTACTGGCGGTACCCAAACTCTGCTCTCAAATTTTAACAATCCCTCATTGTCCACCTTGAATTTCTATTTATCCCCTTCGGATATCTTCTTCCTTATCTTCTCATAGTCTTCATCATGAAGTTGTGCTTCCTTAACCTTATCCAGCAAAGTTGTACTAGCTCCCAGCTGGAATAGCTTTTCGTCAGACTCCGTAGGATATCTCACTTCTAATTCCAATTTCTCCATTGCTGAAATTAGTTCCTCTTGGGCAGTCAATATCATCAATTTCTCTCGACCCTTTCTGCTTAAAGCGTCGGCGACCACATTCGCTTTACCCGAATGTTATAAGATCTCATAATCATAGTCTTTTATTAGTTCCCACCATCTCCTCTGGCGCATGTTCAAATCCTTCTGTGTAAAAATATATTTTAGACTCTTGTGGTCTGTATATATTTCACATTTCTCCGCATAGAGATAGTGTCTCCAGATCTTCAAAGCAAATACCACCGCAGCCAACTCTAAGTCATGAGTCGGATACCCCTTCTCGTAATCCTTCAGTTGTCGTGACACATACGCATTGACCTTGCCGTTTTGCATAAGCACACAGTCTAGTCCTTTATGCGACACATCACTATATACCACAAAGTTTCATGTGCTATTCGGAAGAGATAACATAGGTGCCGTACTCAACCTTTTCTTAAGTTGTTGGAAGCTTTCCTCACACTTCTCCGTCCAAACTAATTTCACCGCTTTCCTAGTCAAATTCGTCAGGGGATTCGCTATCTTGGAAAACTACTGAATGAATCTTCTCTAATATCCGGCAAATCTAAGAAAACTTCTCACTTTCAACGGTGTTTTCGGCTGATCCCAGTTCATCACAACTTCAACCTTTGAGGGATCTACCGAAATTCCGTCCTTATCGATCACATGTCCAAGATATTTCACCCGCTCAATCCAAAATTTGCATTTTAAAAACATGGCATACAACTTCTCCTTTCTTAATGCCTCCAAAGTCACCTTCAGATGCTCTACGTGTTCCTCCTTGGTCTTAGAATACACCAGAATATCATCGATAAACACCACTATGAATTTATCCAAAAATGGCTTGAATACACTATTTATTAGGTCCATAAATGCTGCAGGAGAATTCGTTAAACCAAATGACATCACCAGAAATTCGTAGTGACCATATCGAGTCCTGAACGCTGTCTTCGGAACGTCCTTTGTCCTCAACTTCAACTGATGGTAACCACTTCTCAGATCTATCTTTGAGAAATATCTCGCTCCCTTTAGCTGGTCAAACAGGTCGTCAATCCTTGGTAATGGACACTTATTCTTGATTATGACCTTGCTTAACTCTCTGTAACCAATGCAAAGCTGCATCGTCCCGTCCTTCTTCTTAACAAATAACATCGGCGCTTCCCACGGCGATACGCTCGGTTGAATATACTTCTTGTTCAAAAGCTCTTGTAGTTGTACCATCAATTCTTTCATCTCTTCCTGAGCTATACGGTATGGAGCCTTCGATATTGGAGCGGTTCCTGGCACCAAATCGATCACGAATTCTACTTCCCTATCTGGCGGAGGTCCTGGAGAATCGTCCGAAAATACGTCCATGAAGTCCCTCACGACTGGTATTTCTTGCAGCTTCGGGTTCTTTTTGCGACTATCAACTATGTAGGATAAATATCCTGCACAGCCTTATCTCAACAACTTCCTGGCCTGCATCATCGTCAGACAACTAGCTTGTCTAGGTGACTTACTGCCATAAAACACAACCTTTGACGGGGTCATAAGGTTAATACATTTTCTCTGGCAATCAATTATCGCCCCATAATTGAATAACCAATCCATCCCCAAAATAATGTCTAATTCTCCAAGTCTAATCAGGATATGATCTATGTTCATCGTATTACCCTTAATGTCCACTCTACAGTTCTTGCGTACAAACTTAACAGGAATCACTTCTCTATTCGCAATTTCTATGTTCATAGGGTATTCTAACTCGTCCTTAAGCAATTCTAAGTTCTTAGCAAAGTCATCGGATATAAATGAGCAAGTAGCACCCGAATCAAATAATATATAAGCATTAACTTTATTAATCGGAATGATACCTGACACCACATCACGACATTGCACACCATTCTACACTGTCATATTGAAAGTCCTGGCAGTAGATCGATTGGTTGGTGTCAGTCCTATAATTGTTAGAGCATTGTTACCGTTGTTACCTCTATTCCCTCCTGTTCCTGCCCCTCCAGACACCTTCTTGGGACAATCCCTGGCCAGGTGGTCCTTCGATCCACATGTCAAGTAGGCGCCTTTCTTAGGGTTAGGGCAGTTAGGTGCTATGTGGCCTTCCTGACCACAATTGTAGCAGACTCGTTTTCCCTTCATACAGACCCCGAGGTGGTTCTTCGCACAAATTGGACATGCTTCTACCCTCTTCTTCTGGTTTCCTTGCTGACTTCCAGTCGGTGTGCTGTCATTCCACCTTCTCTTCTGACTGTTGTTTCCCCCAGTGTTGCTACCACTTGCCTTATTTCCTTCACCTTCACTCTTCTTCTTCTTCAGCTCTTGGTTGTATTTTTTCATAGCATCACTCCCACCTTCAGCGATGATAGTCTTCTCCAATACTCTTGCGAAGGTGTTCAACGGGAACATCGACACCTTGCTATACAACCAGAGCTTCAGTCCCTATTCGAATCTCCTATCATTCCTCTCATCAGTGTGCACTTGGTACATGCCAAACCTGGCCAACTCATTGAATCTTACTACATAATCTGGCACTAACATATTTCCTTGCTTCTGCTCCAGAAATTGAACCTCCATTTGGTTCTGTGAGCTCGTCGGGAAGTACATCTCAAAAAACATTTCTTTGAACCTCTCCCAGGTGATCACACCATATCCTCCCCAGACTTTGTTTGCCTGCCAGCAATAGCTGGCCTCTGCCTTTAGCATGAATGTTACATAAGCCGTCTTCTGATCCTCACTGACCCTAGCACCGTCAAAAACTTTCTCCATATCCATAACCCTAGTCTGTGCTTCTATTGGGTTCATGGATCCCTTAAATTCTGGCGGTCCCAGTGCCTTGAAATCCTTGAACATTGTGTTTGGTGGAGCTTGTGGCTGGTTGTTAATTGCTCCAGTCAATAAGTTCACCAACTGCTGAACGGGGTTGGCGTTGGCATTGGCGTCGTTATTGTTAGTTGACCCTTCTTGGGTTGGTTGACGGTTTGGTCGTCTTCTCGGCAGCATATTTCTGTTAAGATATACGCTTATTAGATCTTTATTCATTTCTTTAAATATTTAAAGCTTTACTTAAATACTTTAAGATAACACTTAACACATAACATCTCAAATAGACTCTGATATTTTATTTAATCAAAAGTTTTAAACAAAATAAGATAGCATCACTGCTATTTACATCAACTATCCCGAGATAAAGAATCTTTAGGATTTAAATCATTAACATATTCCTTTGTTTATAATCACATCAGAATTTTTATTATTAACTAACAAAGAAATATTTACATAATCATACTGTTCCTATCACGGCCTACTAAGGCATCGAATAGCTTTCCTGCGCTCTTCTTCCATAATGTAAAACATCGTCCTACGATCCAGCATGTACCAAGGAAGGTCCTCGAACTGAACTGGATAATAGACCACTCAATCTTGGGTCTTATCATTCACTATCTGGAATGTATAGTCTATCTCCTCAATCTTAGTCTTCTTTGCCCGATAGTTATCCTCAGCAATCTCTACACGTCGTAAAGCACTCATCCAAGAGTCCTCTGTTCTAGA
Organism: Panax stipuleanatus; assembly: GCA_020205555.1. Lineage (NCBI taxonomy): Eukaryota > Viridiplantae > Streptophyta > Magnoliopsida > Apiales > Araliaceae > Panax > Panax stipuleanatus. The sequence goes on along the minus strand of CM035124.1, from coordinate 106,518,406 downwards.
AGGCTTCGTTGATTCCTCTCGCAAATCATTCTTCAGCTTCTCTATCTCAGCTGACTTTTTTTCACCTTGGCCCTTCTCATGGACCAACTCCTACTCCACGTCTCGAAGACATGTATCTAGAGTCTCGATCACACCATCCTTCTGCTCGCTGGTAGTCCACTGTGCAACGGTCTGCTCCTTCAGCTCCCGAACAGTATCCTCTAACTCGATGTTACGGTCATATAGCTCGTCATACATCTTAGCACTGATAGAGTTCGGTGGGAACTCATCAGGGTCCTCATCCTCCTCCTCGACTGCCTCAACCTCAACCTCAATCTCCTTAGAGTCCTCTTCTGAATCAAACACTGGCTCATGCTCCTGACCAACAACAGTGATCAATGGAGATGGCTCTCTTCGAACCAAATGCTCCCAGATTGTATGAATATCTCGGGGCTCCTCCTCAATAGCCACTCGGGGTACAACCTCCCTAGGCTGACTGGATCCTCCAACATCCGACATCCTGACAATCAAAATTTTAAGTCTTTAGTTATTACGTGATACTAATCGATACTCGCGAGTACATAAATATAAACATATAAGCACATAAGGTAATTTATTATCTTTCTTATAACTCAATAAGAGTTTGTCACCACTATGTTATCGAAGGTTACTACCCTAAGGTTTTCCCCCATAATGTTCATAACATACGGTTCTGATACCAACTTGTGATACCCCCAAATCCGGGTACTTCAATTTTCACGGGAATTGGTGTTCACTATACAAATATCACATATCTATCTACCTATAATAAATGCAAACCATTAAATAAATAGAAATCTTTCCCCTTAAGGGTTACAACGTCTGAATAAATGAATCCCAGGTCATACTTACATCAAGCATCAGTGCGGAAAATATAAACTAAGTAAATAAGTCTTAAACAACATCAACATAAGTCTTAAACAAATATTCTCAATTAAATAACAAGTCTTCATCACTTGTTAAATTTGCCTTTGCCTTTGCTAGTAGAAGGCTCGTCAGTTCTTTCGTTCTTAACTGCAATGTTATTATGCAAGAGTGAGCACGATTGCCCACAACTATAACAATATAATAGTAATAATAACATGCGAGTAAATCAAAGAATTCTGAATAACAGAAAGCTCGACTTTCGAATCAAGAATGAATAACGAGAATTGAACGTATATCTGAGGTTCATAAGACCATGAACTATGTCCCAGGTTGTTAAGCATTCCTACTTTAAACCTTTAACAGTCATAAGACTATATGGACTCTACTACTCGTACTTAGGGGGATCAGCCCTTAGTACCATGATGTGCACATCATCTCAACGCTAAAGCGTACAAAATCCTCTATAAAGGGTTATTCATCTCAGTTTGACATCAGAGTTTGCACCGAAGGAAGTTTGGTTTGGACAAGCTTAATAATAGTTCTAGAATTTTAGAACGTTCATCAACTATGGACTAGTCGAATCAATAAGGGTTCGCTAGTTTTACAAGGTTCAACAATAACATTGATATTTAAAAGAAATAAGGAATCTCAAAGGTATACAATTGAATAAGCAATGTATGACCGAAGTATAACTTCAAAAGCTCTAAAATAATTAATATATCTCAAATGGAATCATAACTTGAATAAACAAGAACATGAACTTGATTGATATAGAATATAAGTCTAGGACTTGCTTAACCAATAATTTAGAATTAAGGAACTTGCATTACAATAATAAGTTAGAGATAGAACACTTGCCTCTTGCACAAGCTACAATTATAATTCTCGCTCTTTAATTAATCCTACACATCAGCACATTCACAATACCAATTAATTCTAAGTTCGATTATACTTATTGAATCACAACATAAGTTTTTGAACACGTTATTAGACTTCACAAATAATGAGTTTAAATCACGTTTTTAACTTATCAATTAATCACGTAAAATAAGTAAATAAATTATTTTACCATCTCAATATATGCTTAACATGTCATCATGTTCATTACATTAAAATTGAAATACATTTCTGACTTTTAAACACTTAATAAAAATTTCATTAATTTTATTCTGCTGGCCTGGAGCTGCACCGCCCGGTTCCTTCACAGAACCGGCGCCAGTGTCGCAGTAAGCCTAACAATGTTCGCGAAGAACACAAAAAAGCCAAATAAATGTCAAATTAAACTAACACAACAAATTTACTGTTACCCATGATCTAATAACTTAACAGAAACATCATATAATATTTCTGGCATGTTTTTAACACTTTAGATCACATAATCACTCAAATTAGAATATATAAATTTACTATTTTTTGGTATTTTTTAATGTTTCGAGAGAAATCATGAAATTCAGCATTACAGATTCGTTATAACACTGAATCTGTTTGTTTGAATTTTGTTTTGTTCGTTTTAACATGCATAATCATAATCAACCTTCAATTTCAAGTTAAATGAACAATTAAAGCATGCGAAATTGTACATAAGGGTCATATTCATACTTTTTCATACTCTGTAACTTATGAAACTTTGATTAAAGCATAATTACGTGAATTTAATTATTTTAAAGCATAACTAAATGATAGAAAATATGTTATAACCATTTATTAACACATATATCATCAATTCATGCATTAATCACAAAATAGGCTTTTACAGAGAACTTCAATATGCTTTTATGGAGAAAATATAAGAACGTGAATTTAAAAACTTGGGTTAAAAAAATATACCCTTGCTTTTTTTGTTAAGATGATAGAAATCCTTCCTTTTGATTCTTCAAAGCTCTTCAATCAAATAATTTCTCTCAATCTCTCTCTAAGTTTTTCTTTGATATATGAACGTAGTATGTGAAATAATGACTTAACTGATATATTATTAAGGTCTAATACATATACATATAATGTATAATGTATATAACTGTCAGGAATAGTGGAAGCAGTTAATTCAAATTAACTGACACCCACTCCCTTAAGGGCTTGTTTGGTTATCTCCTTTCTTAACTCTTTTCCCATTATTTTAATTAAAGTGTTTATTATATAGTTTAATTGTCACACTTAAATAATCCATTAATCATCATTTAAATTAATTAAATAAAATATGATATTACACATTAAATCACATCATCACATAATTAAAATTCTCATTTATTAATTATGTCAAATCATTAAATCTCTAATTAATTATTAAATTAATTAGGATAACATTATACTTATTAAATAATTTATTTAATCAAATAAACTCAATTAAATTCACAGTTTGAACTATAAAAATTCTCCACATTAATTTAATCAATGTAACACATATAATTAAATTAATCTACCAAAATTTCATCGAATAATTACTTAACTCCAAAAATAAATCATCAAACATATTTATTTAATTCAATAAATATTTAAAATAAATTACAAAATTCTCGTTCGTCACAGATCTCACTTAATTCATTTCTTATATCATTGTCATAATCGTCAGACTTAAATTGTGATTAAAGTTATCTTTGGCTCATAGTGCAAAGATGAATTGTTGATTGATGAATATATTTGGCCTTTGTGGCAAAGATGAAATGTTGATTAATATAATCATGACAATTAATTTTACAGTTGTATGTCTTCGGCCCGTAGTACAAAGATGGACTGTTGATTGGCATGACCATTGGTTTTGCAATTGTATGTCTTTAGGCCGTAGTGCAAAGATGAACAGGTTTTGGCATGATCATGATCATGGATGTTACTGTTGAATATCTTTGGTCCATAGTGCAAAGATGGACATGTGTTTGGCATGATCATGACCATTGATGTTACTATTGAATATCTTGGGCCCGTAGTGAAAATTTGAATTGACTGACATGATTATGGCTAAAGGCTGTAGACTAGTATGATCATAACCATTGATGTTATAAATGAATGAATATCTTTGGCCTGAGTGCAAAGATAAATGTATTATCATGATTATTGTAGACACTCAAAATTTCTTTTCCTGTTATTAACACTGTAGGAGGGCAAAATCGACCATCATATCAACCCCGATCTCCAATCGGGCCATCAAATCAACCCCGATCTCCAATCGGGCCATCAAATCAATCCTGATCTCAATATCGGGTCATCAAGTCAACCCCGATCTCCAATCGAGCCGTCAGATCAACCCCGATCTCAATATCGGGCCATCAAATCAACCCCGATCTCCAATCGGGCCGTCAGATCAACCCTGATCTCAATATTGGGCCACCAAATCAATCCCGATCTCCAATCGGACCGTCAGATCAACCCCGATCTCAATATTGGGCCATCAAATCAACCCCAATCTCCAATCGGGCCGTCAGATCAACCCCGATCTCAATATCAGGCCATCAAATCAACCTCGATCTCCAATCGGGTCGTCAAATCAACCCCGATCTCAATATCAGACCATCAAATCAACCCCGATCTCCAATCGGGCCGTCAAATCAAACCCGATCTCAATATCGGGCCATCAAGTTAACCCCGATCTCTAATCGGGCAGTCAGATCAACCCCGATCTTAATATCGGGCCATTAAGTCAACCCTGATCTCCAATCGGGCCGTCAGATCAACCCCGATCTCAATATCGGGCCATCAAATCAACCCCGATCTCTAATCGGGCCAACAGATCAACCACGATCTCAATATCGGGCCATCAAGTCAACCCTGATCTTCAATCGGGCCATCAAATCAACCCCGATCTCAATATCAGGCCATCAAGTAAACCCCGATCTCCAATCGGGTTGTCAGATCAACCCCGATTTCAATATTGAGCCCTCGAATCAATCCCGATCTCCAATCGGGCCATCAGTTCAACCCCGATCTCAATATCGGGTCTTCAGATCACCCTTGATCTCAATATTGGGCCATTAGTTCAACCCCAATCTTAATATTGGGTCATCAGGTCAGCCCGATATCACCCCGGGAGGTATAAGTCAGTCCCGGTCTCAGCCCGAGAAGTGCAGGTCATCCCCGATCTCAACCTGGGAAGTCAAGTCAACTTTAGAAACAAACCTGAAGCTCCACAAAACCTCCAGGAGAAAACCTGGAATGACCAAATCAACTTCAAAGATGTCACTGAGGACAAACAGACTCGAATGGGATCCAAGTCTTGGAATCAACCCCAATAAGTCAACGAAAGGCCATGCCGACACTGAAGGCAACCTAAGAGGGGCAAAATGGTCATTTTACTAACTCTAAGTCGATTTGATCAAAACCAAGCCGAATTGATTCCACCAAGGTCAAAAAGAACCACAACGATGATCCTAAGTGCAAATAGCGCAAGACAACTCAACGGACAAACTGCGGGGAATCAAAGACTTGGTTATGAACCCGTCTTCTTTGACCTCGAAAAATGTTTTATCTTATGTCATTGTGACACTCTCAGCGTGGGCTTTCCGGAAAGGTATAGCACGCCTCAAACGGACACTCCGATCAAAAGTTAGAAAGTTTTGACTTCGACATCGCGTTGCACGAAGTGCACGTACTTCGAGATGACTCAACCGGATATGTGGGCCCCACCAGGGGAGCCGCACCTCTACCTGCGGCAGCAGCAGGTAGAGCTGAGGCTCCCTGGCCTATAAATAAACGTGCACCCCCCCTTATTTTCAAGAATTCTAAAACGCAGCGAACCTTTGCTCGTTTAATTTTATGACTTTTTCACCTCTTCTAAACCCAAATTTTTTCACTCTAACACGTAGATATACCCACATACTACCACATATCAGAAAATAATCAGTAAATTTGGACGTTTAGAGTCTACGATTTGGCAAAAAGCCCGTGTAGCAGTCCATTATAAGTATTTTCACGATCAGAAAGTTAATACTACTTCTTTGTACTTTTATACACCCGCACATTAAGTTTTGTTTTCAAAATATTCCTGGAACTTAGTTTCGTGGTCGTTTTCGTCAAAATTTGGTATATTTTTGTACATAAACTCAATTTCTGGCATTTTTACAACTCGGATTGACGATCCGTTAGCTCTAACAGCTTCAGTGCACTAGCACCTTCGTTTTAAGCAACTTTGTCGGACTAGGTTATCATCCCAGTCCGAGTTTGGCTTTTTTGCGTGTGTGTGTTTATTTAACTGTATATATACTAACTTTTCAATTCTGTCAAGCCAGAATGTAAAATCCGAGGTAGTTTATTGCTTTTATATATATTTATGCATATATAAGCAGCTTTCACCACCACTGGGTTCTCTTCCCAGTCTTGGTTGACTACGTTTCTGTCTCTCTATATATATTTATATATTTCAATCCGGCCTGGATCATTCTGTGGCCTTTATACTATTTTTGCACTCTTCGCCATTACTGGGTTATCTTCCACAGTCCCTTTTTGAATACTTTTCTGTATATTTTCATTTCAGTCCCGCCTGGATTATTCTGTTTCCCTTATACTATTTTTGCACTCTTCGCCATTACTGGGTTATCTTCCCAGTCCCTAGTTGACTACTTTACTGTACATTTACATTTCAGTTCGGCCTGGATTATTCTGTGGCCTTTTTACTGCTTTTATATATAAATATGCATATATAAGCAGCCTTCACCACCACTGGGTTCTCTTCCCAGTCTTGGTTGACTACTTTTCTGTTAATATATATATATATATATATATATTTCAATTCCAGTCCGGGCACCGGTGTGAAAACCCATCGCCCTTTACAGCTTTTGTATATATATAACTGTATATATATTGCTTTACTCGCTTTTATTAAATTGCCGCTTTAAATATTCATTTTATATGAATTGGCACTGACATATCTGCGGGCGGACTAGATTTATTTAAATCTCGCCAACTCTAGCTTTCAAACGGTTCAAAACATGTCCAGACTGAATCGGGAAGCTAGAATGGCTGAGATTTTCTTAAATCTAGCTTTCTTTCTAGTTTCAGTTATAAAAGTAAACTCGTGGCCCTTAGATCGCTATCTAGTGGGAACGAGACACTTTGGCCACTCGCAGCCAGAATTTACTGATGAATCCTTAGTTCCATTGCGACGAGAGGATGTATATATCTATTTTTGTACAAATTTGAGCAGTGCAGGTTTATTGGCTACTCATATGTGAGCCTAGGAATCGTGGGATTCGTGATCAAACTGATCAGAATCTGATACCCACGATGGGCAAACTCCACTTTACGAATGTACCCTGCCAGTTTTTCTGTCAAATGTACATACCAAAAGACCTTAAAAAGGTTGTCCGGATTTAAGGTCTTAATATAGTGAAAATGTGGATTGTCGTGTCAGCTTCCCTCCGATGGTTTTCATGCCCATGAGGAAACCGACACTTTTCTTTATTTTTGTGGTCGACGATGCTTCGCAGCCCGACAAATCACCATTCAAATGCAGCCTTAAGGCTAAAAAGATAAAAAAAAATAGAAGTATTAACAGGCTTCAATTCCTATGTTAGCGTAAGGATTTAATAATCAGCTTTCAAAACATCATTTTCAATTCAATCTAAAGAAAAGTTTTTGCAAATCAAATTAAACACTTTTGCAAATCAAATCAAAGACTTTTTGCAAATCAAATCAAACCCTTCGTATATAGGTTCAACGAAGCAAAGCATTACTTTCACTCAATCAAACATAGGCCCAATTTTCAAGCAGCATTCGCACACGCATTTTAGTTTTAAGGGAAATATTGAAAAAATGTGGTACCCTATTTACACGGAAGTTGTGGGGTGCTTAACACCTTCTCCATACTTAACCAAGCCCCTGAACTCAAACTTTATTTTCAAAGATCAAGTTTCGACAGTGTCCAGAAATTGGGCCTCTTTCAAACAAAACTTGGTTGAGTCGGTATAACCATTTCAAATCTAACAATCGGCGACATGATACATGTTGGCCTTTTCTTAAAAAATCCTTCAAAACCATTTTTGCAATAAAAAGAGTAAGGGTAGAGATAACTTAGGAAGAGATAAAAGCTCCGGGTTGTGACTCGACCTGCATAATTTTTCCCGATGTCGACAGGTGGTGACTTTGCTGGGGACAGTAGAGGGCTTAGGCCGCTTTCAAATCTTTTCAAATATTTCCCTTTCAAAACTGTAAATGCGTGAAATTCTGCGTCTCCACATTGAATGAATGCGAGAATGTTGCGTCTTTACATTGAATGAATGCATGAATGTTGCTTCTTTACATTGAATGAATGTGAATGAATGTTTTCCTGCTTTCCAAACAATATCATCATATGCATAACGGTAAGGCACGATGTATATGAATGTATGTTGTGATTCCTCTCACAAGGAGGCAAACCCGTCGGTGATAAGTAATGTCTCTGGGGATCGGCAAAGTCTCTGGGGTCATGAAAATGCACCACCCAGATTCGCTCCAGTTGAAAGATCGGATTAATTTCTCCTCTAGTAAATTGCGATGATTTGGGAACCTTCATGCCAAAAAGCCACGCGAGAGTAACCTAAGATAGGTCAGACTCTGATTAACCAATTCTGATGGGAAGCTTCTTCATGCCTTCCTCTTTCCATTCAATGTCTAGTTTTCAATTACAATGTAAAGGAACACAATGTAAATATCATAATGAGAGATTTACATTTTCTGTCAGATATATCTTGTCATCCTGTCATTAAGAATAAAAACCACATCATGCATTCTATCCCTATCTACCTCAGGAAATTGACACGCCTACGTTTTGTTGTAGGTGAAAATTAGTCCTGCCACTAGATCTAAGTCCAAGAAAGCACTACGTCCATCCACGGACATGACTTCAAGTGCTCAAACAGAATCCACCCTTGTCTCTAGGGAAGAGTTCGAAGGACTGAGAAATCAGATATCTGAATTAGCCGATTTTCTGAGAAAGCAAAGCAAGGCCATTAAAGGGAAACAGGCCCAAACTCATACAGAACCTGAAGCACACGGTGGTAGTGCTGGCAGTCAAGAGACTGAAGAAGCCGAGACTCAGATTCTTAGACCACAAAACCAGGACCCAACCAATAAAACCCCTGAAATCACCACCCTCAGCAAAGAACAGGAAGCTGGTGACCTTCTCAAGAAAGTATAACAAATAGAGGAAACTCTCAGATCTATCAAAGGGACTAGGGCATTCGGCAGTGTTAATTACTCGGACCTCTATATATTCCTCGGGGCTGGCTATCCCAAAAAATTTAGAACTCCTGATTCTGAGAAATACGATAGATTAGGAGACCCTTACACACATATGAAAGTATTAGTTAGAGAACTCGGATCCTATGCAGAGGACGAGAAACTTCGAATGCAGTTATTCTAGAAAATCTTGACTGGAGAGGACAAAGCCTGGTATGCCCGTCTGGATAACTCTAAGATTCACAGCTGGGAAGAGCTGGTCCACGCCTTCCTCAGTCAATACAGCTTCCAATCTCAATTAGCTCTAGACAGATACCAAATAACCAAAATCAAGAAAAAGAACACTGAATCATTCAGAGAGTATGCCCAACGATGGAGGCGGGTTGTAGCACAAGTCACTCCAGCTATGAATGAGTCTGAGATAGTCATGACCTTCATTGATATCCAAGAAGCTTCGTATTACAAAAGGGTCCTAGCAAGCATAGGAAAACCGTTCTCTAAAGTGATCAAACACGGTGAAATGGCAAAAATGGGTTTCAAATCCGGAAAGATAAAAGATCTAATCGCCTTCGAAGTTATTACAGAACATATCCAGTCCGAAAATTACGGGAGTAATCCCCGAAGGGTACATAAAAAGAAAGATGAAGAAGTGTCCTTAGTGTTGCAAGGACAGAATCCAAGAGGTGAGTCCAATAGTATGCCTATTAAAAAGAGGAACTATACCCCTTTCCAAGCTACAACACAGCTGTCAAACCCATTCCAGAAAAATATGGAGGTCAGGCGTCGAAGAACTTTCACCCCTCTAGGGGATTCACTCGAGAACGTGTTCAAACTTCTGATAGCTCAGAAGAAGATTGTCCAACTCCTTCCACCAACCAACACTGGTGGACGAAATTTCGACCCAAGCAAGAAGTGTGCTTATCATGCTGGATCTCTAGGCCATAACACACAAGACTGTTGGTATCTTAAGCACAAAATCCAAGATTTGATCAAGAACAGAGAGATTGTGGTCACAAAGCCTGAGCAATCACATGTGCAGGACAACCCTCTCCCACAACATAAAGAGGATAATGTCAACATGATCAGCACCTCAAGTGGATAAGGATCTAAATACCTCCGTTATGTGGGAGAATCAACTCCATCCAGCAATAGCACCCCAGACAGTTGGGAAATATCAGAAAGGCGATTCTTGATAGAGCATGAGATCAGGTCTATCAAGGAGCAGATCGACCAATTAGCAGAACTGGTCGTCTACCATCATCAGATCACCAGAAAGATGATTAAGCGGGCCAACCGGTCCGACATCGATCGTCCTACCACACCAGAGATCATTTGCCAGAGAAATCAATATCAGTCTTATGAGAATGAACCCTGGGCCAATAGGGTGACCAAAGAAGAAAGTTTCCAGACTGATAAGAAATTCCTATTTCAAAGGAACTTCACCAACCTAAACCAGTTGATGGAAGAAATCATCCATATGTTAATCAATGAGGGAATAGTTGCATACTTGTTACCTCCACTAAACCCTAGAGCCAGAAAATTCAAGCCTGACCAAATATGTTAGTACCACTCCAATTCACCCGGCCATGATACCGAAGACTGATGGGCACTTCGTAACCTGATTCAAGACATGATTGAAAATGGTGATCTGATAAGGGGAAATTAAGTTCTCGATCTCCCAGATAACGACACTCTCTGGATCCCCACTGTATGGAACCAGAATACAGTGGCTGTCATATCCTGCGATAGGGAGTCGACCCTTATACCCTTAGTCCTGTTAGGAAAAGGTGTCCAAGAAATACGAAATCCTGTGAAGGTGGCTGCACCCGAGCCTTTAATCTTGTCTTTCAGACCCCAGTATCCAATTATCAGTCTGAAGAAGGTCCCATGGAACTATGAGAATTATGAAGGGTCTACCTCAAACAACATTGCCGTTGTGCCAAAGGACAACATAATATACCTGCCTCAGTGAGTGATCAAACTAGTCATCAAAGCCAAAGTAAAAGTGACTGATCAGAAAATCAAAAAGTTCCTCAACCAGATGGGACACAATGAAATCAAGATAGTGTAGAGCTTGAAGGATGCACCCGAGCAAATGTCCATCCTCGATTTGGTTTTATCATCGGTGGATCATTGCAACATTCTAGTGAAAGTATTGGAAGAAGCACATCTACCAAAGACAGTGGATGCTGAGAAATTTCGTCATGTGGTAGAACATATTTTCAACAACAAAGTGATATCTTTCATTGACTATGATATCCCTGCAGAAGGGACGGGCCATCATAAGTCCCTGCATATAGCTGTAATGTCTTTCGGGTATGTAATCGGAAGGGTACTCATCGACGGAGGATCATCCCTCAACATATGTCCCTACACCTTGGAAAGAATGAAGATCAACCCTGAATCGAATCAAAACCAGTCATGTGGTCATCCGAGCTTTCGATGGATCGCGACGCCAAGCTATGGGAAAAATAGAGCTTCCTCTGGAGATTGGTCCACACACTTTTTACATATCCTTTCAGGTGCTCAACATCACCACCGGATATAATTTGTTGCTGGGCAGGCCCTGGATTCACATGACAGGGGTAGTGCCCTCCACCCTCCATCAACAACTCAAATACATTATCAATGGCAACCTCATCACGGTTAATGCCGAACCAGAATACCCTGTCTACATACAGGGAGACATGCCAGTGATTGGCCTGGACACAGGGATTGAACCTGCAAGTTTTCTAGCCCTGGAGGTGAGCGATACCCAGTGTTTACTTATTGGGGCACCATCTCTGAAGCCTAAGGTCTCCACCGAAGTAATGACAGTTTGCCAGGAAATGGTATCTTTGGGTTTCCAACCTGGAGAAGGGTTAGGAAAGAATCAGCAAGGTATCAAGAGCCCGATACAAATCCCGAGTCAGTCTGAGGGGGCATGATTGGGATTTTCATCTGGGTCAAACCACTGGAACCGGCATAAGCATCCCAAAGCTTATACTTCCACCATCCTTTTGCCAAATCTCACTATTGTCGGATGGGTAAAACCAATGAGGAAGATACTTACTGTGGTTTTATCCATGCTGTTTCCTCCGATCATACATGTTAAGGAAAGAAAATCCCTCAAGCATGAGGCAGATAGCGAAAAGGGAAAAGAGAAGATCATGTACGGAGGACGAGACCCATTCGCTAACATACAGGTCATCATAAACTACGAGGGGATGAATGATGAAATCCTAGATAGTGAGGACGAGGATCAAATTTAAATTCCTCGTATCAAAAGGAAAGGGGGCAGTTTAAAGACGAACCCCGATCCTATTATAAAGGATGTCTCAGTCATCATCCAATACGAGACAGATATCCACAAATCCCTGATTCTCCCAGTTTATGAGGATCTGACCTTGGATAACTGGAGCAGTGTCCCTTGCCTCAGTCAAAAAGGGTAAAGGGGCAGAGAGAGTCAATCTGCCCTTAAATCATGCTTTCATTTACTGCTTAATTTTGATTGCACAGCTATAAAAGAAACTTTGTCATGCTTTGTATAATGCTATGTATATTTAAGCAGTTGTATATATCTAAGATGAAAGCCTTTTTGTTTTCAGGACTCAAGCGTTGGATGTGTTTGTCTCTGCTGATGAGATGCTAACCTGTCAAAGTGACTACGACTTTGATGTAGATCTGAACTTCGACTTGATGGATATTGATCAAGAGGAGGAAGATGACTATAAGGTGCCCGAGGAGATCAAAGAATGGGTCAAAGATAAACCCAAACCAAACCTCAACCAAACCACCACTATCAACATAGGAACCTCCGAAAACATGAAAGGCATCTAGATAAGTTTAGACCTCACACTAGACCAAAAAGCCAACCTGATCGAACTCCTAACACATTTCCAGGATGTATTTGCATGGTCACATGAAGACATGATTGGCCTGTCCACTGACATTGTCATCCATCGAATGCCCATCAAAGACGGGTTCAAGCCAGTCAAACAAAAGCTCAGACGATTGAAACCTGAATGGAGTCTGAAAGTCGAAGAAGAAGTTGTTAAACAATTTAAAGCCAAAATTATCATGGTATTAACCTACCCAGAATGGCTTTCAAACATAGTCCCTGTGCCTAAGCTCGGAGGGAAGCTACGAGTATGTGTGGATTACCGGGATTTGAACAAAGCCTGTCTCAAAGACAATTTCCCAGTGCCTTTCATCCACATCCTGATCGACAATACGGCGCAGTACGACATGTATTCCTTCATAGATTGCTTTGCTGGTTATCATCAGATCATGGTTGCTGAAGAGGACCGGGAAGAAAATAGCTTTCATCACTCCTTGGGGAACCTTTTGCTATAGGCGACTATCTTTCGGCCTCATTAATGCCGGAGCCATATATCAGCGAGCCATGATGGCCCTGTTTCATGATATGATGCACAAAGAGATAGAGGTTTATATGGACGACATCATCATCAAATTCCGGAGGGAGGATGATCACATCGACCATCTCAGGAAGCTGCTCAACAGGTTGCGCAAGTACAACCTCAAGCTATATCCCGCCAAATGTGTTTTTGGCGTCAAAGCAGGCAAGCTGCTAGGATTCTTGGTGAGTAATTGAGGCATCGAGCTAGACCCTGCCAAGATCAAAGCCATCACTGAGATGCCAGTACCTCGAACAGAGAAGAAGATATGTGGGTTTCTAGGAAGGATCAACTTCATAAGCCGATTCATTTCCCATCTCACCGCAACCTATGAGCCTATATTCAAGTTACTAAGGAAGAATTCCTCCACCAAATGGAATAAGGATTGTCAGAAAGCTTTCCTAGCCATTAAAAAGCAGTTGATCGAAGCACCAGTATTGGTACCTCCAAGGGATGGAGTTCCCTTGTTCATATACATGTCCGTCAAAGCCAACGTAATGGGCTGTATGCTAGGACAGAAAGATGATAGTAGCAAAGAAAGAGCCATCTACTACATCAGCAAAAGATACAGCAGTGGTGAAAAGAAATACACCCTGATCGAAAAGACGTGTTGTGTATTAGCATGGGCTGCATTGAGGTTACAACACTACCTCCATGGGCACACGACCTACCTCATATCCTGCATGGATCCACTCAAATACGTATTCAACAAACCAATGTTGAACTGTCGACTGTCAAAATGGCAGTTGATCTTACAATAATTCGATATTGTCTACGTGACTCAGAAGTCAATCAAGGGTCAAGGCATTGCATATCAATTAGCTGAAGCACCTTCAGGAGGGTTCGAGCCCCTATAGACCTATTTCTCGTATGATGGAATCATGGCAATTCAATAACTCCAACAAGATAATACAGTCCAACCATGGAAAATGTATTTTGATGGAGCAATAAACATGGAAGGTGCCGGAGCTGGGGCAGTCCTTATCTCTGGTACAGCAGAACAATATCTTGTGGCTACCAAACTTCAATTTGGCAACACCAACAACATGGCCGAGTATGAAGGCTGTATAATGGGGTTGAAACTAGCCCAATCCATGGGTATCAAACACCTACTGGTCTTTGGAGACTCTGAGTTGGTCATTAGATAAACCACTGGTGCATATCACACCATAGAACTGTATTTGTTGCCCTATCATCCGTAGGTCATCAAAATATCCCTGGAGTTTGAAGACATAACCTTCAGCCATATTCCTAGGGGTAGGAATGACTTCGCGGACGCATTGGCAACATTGGCTTCCTTGATCCGCATATGTGATAGGAGTGGGATTCCCGACATCAAGTTCACAATTCAGAAAGCCGAGTACGGGAATTACATTGGAGAAGTATCAGATGAAATACCTCCCGTCAATCAGCCTTGGTATCAAGACATCAAGGAATATCTACGAGATGGATATATACCCGCTGGAGCAAGCCAATCCGAGCAAAAGCGGATTCACAAAATGGCTATGAAGTTCTATCTGAGCGGAGATGCACTCTACAAAAGAGATGCTAGAATAGGCCTATTAAGATGCCTTGATAAAGAGCAAGCCCAGAGGCTGATGGATGAAATCCACGGTGGAGTCTGTGGTCCACATATGAGCGGTCACCTGCTGGCCAAGAAAATATTAAGAATAGGACATTATTGGATCTTGCTCAAAGCTGACTGTGATGATCATATTAGGAGATGTTATCAATGTCAAATATATGGAAATGCCATACATGCTCTTCCTAATGAGCTACACAACATGAGTTCACCATGGCCTTTCTCTAAGTGGGGAATGGACGTGATTGGTCCAATAGAACCAAAAGCCAACAATGGTCATCGATTCATCTTCACCATTATCGATTACTTCACCAAATGGGTTGAAGTAGCCTCTTTTCCCAAAGTCACGAAAGAGGTCATCAATGGTTTCATTAGAAACAATGTCGTCTGTCGGTATGGACAACCGGAGATGATCATATCAGACAACACCAAGAACCTGAACAATCAAATGATGATAGAACTGTGTAGCAAGTTCCACATCAAGCATCTCAATTCTGTCATCTATCGGCCCAAGATAAATGGTGTTGTTGAAGTAGCCAACAAGAACATCAAAAAATTAATGCAAAAAATGTCCGCCAATCACAAAGAATGGCCTGACCTGCTGCCTCTAACCCTGTTAGCAAATAGGACGTCAATGTGCACCTCTACTGGGGCTACCCCCTATTCATTGGTTTATGGCATGGAAGCAGTTCTCCCCAAAGAGGTAGAGATGGAATCCTTGCGAGTATTGATCGATGCTCAGATGGACAAAGATCAGTGGTTGCAAAACCGATACCACCAACTGTCCCTAATAGATGAAAGAAGGGCTACAGCCATTTTCCACAGATAGTTATATCAGCAAAGGATTGTTAGATCCTACAACAAGAAGGTCCGAATACTGCAATTCAAAGAAAATGACTTGGTACTGAAGAAAGTTTTGGCTAATCAAGACGAAGCTAAAGAAAAGTTCGCCCCTAATTGGGAAGGCCCTTTCATTGTCAAGGAGGTGTTGACAGGATGAGCTATCAGACTACAAGAAATGGATGGGAATGAATTTCCCCAACTCCTCAACTCAGACACCATAAAGAGGTACTATGTCTGAAGCACATGCATACCCACATCCGGGTCCTACAAATCAAATCAGGTTCAATTTTTCACTAGAAAGCCGAAACTATGAATGACCTGATCTCCCTCCACCCGGGAGTACGTAGGCAGCCATTTCTAGTGCAGTCAAACTAAATAAAAACTCAAAACTCATCAAACCAAACTCAAAAAACCAAAGACAAATACTTTTCAAATCTCTCTCATACAAAGCCAGAACTACGAATGACCTGATCTCCCTCAATCCGAGAGTATGTAGGCAGCCATTTACGGCGCGGTTTGACCTTCAAGAAAAATAAAAAACCAATAAAAACCATTCCCAAGACACCAAAACCATATAGAAGCTAAATCCAGTCAAGCTACCCTGGTCAACAGACCCATCTGAGATACTCCCTGACATCTCAACTGTCAGTCCATCAAGGAGAAGCTCAAGATGCATCAACAACAGCGAGTCATAAAAGAAGTGGTAATCACTCAGCAATGAAAATACATCTCTGAACAGGGAAGTGAATCAAAAATATATTTCTCTGATATAAAACTATTTGATATATACATGATGCCCTGTACATAACAAAAATGGCTAATCTAGTCTGTGCAGGAAAAATAAAGCTAGTCTATGGACCCAAGGATAAGCAGGTCAGCAATGCCACCATGGCATCTCTCTCTAAAGATGGAGGAGTAGCTACAAGTGCAATACCCTCAGCCTCCATACAGCTCAAAGCCTCCATAGTCATATGCAGTGTGGCACTGTGGTCGTCAATATATGCACTCATCTCGGTAACCAGACCATGAGTATAAGATCGAAGGGCAGTACTGTCAGCAATGTGGAAATCATGGGAAGCTATAGGCTCATCCCTCTCCGCAAAAGCTGCATCTCTAGCAATCAAGTATCCTTGATCTCAGCAAAGGTTGCATCTCTGGCTGAGCGGATCTCATCCCTCTCCACAACAGTTGCATCTCTGGCAGATCGGAGCTTCTCTCTCTCTATCAAGCCAGCATCCTGAGCATCTCGAAGCGCGTCTCTCTCGGCTAAAGCTATATCTCTGCTAGACAAGGCGGTCAACATTTGCGCTCTAGCTGAATCTCTCTCAAAGGTCATCCTAAATAGCGAGTATGCCAAAGCCAGATCTGTGCCTGCAGGATTAGTCGGTGGGTTGCTAACCAAAGCAGCTGTCAAACCTATAAACAGCTCATCCTCCGTGGGAGACTCATGATCCTTCATAGGCTCCTTCTCATCTGAATCTACAATAGGAAATGAAGGAATAAATGCAGCTGCTGCCATATCTGCCTCCAACCATGCCGAGTACTCTGGAGAACGGTCCGGATGGCTACTAGAGAAATCAACCCTCTCTCTTGAGTCCAACACTCATAAACTCGAACCAAGTCAGCAGATGATATGGACGAAGCCGACACCCTCTGATCAGCAAACCCCTCAAATCTGTACAGGCTCTGTAACTGATCAAACTGGCTCATAACAACCAGGGGATGATAAGTGGTCACTCCCCTCAATCCCTCTAGGGGCAAGTAATCCATACCAGGTGCATAGGTGATGAAACTATATGGGGAGTCTTACCCTGAGCATGGCAAAATCACGAACGGATAAGCAATATCTGACAAAAATGCTAACCACGTCTCTACATCGGTACACTCCGCCAGCTGAAAGGAGTAGGACATAGCTACATCATGGGAAAAACAATACCTAAGTTGCCTGAAAGATCTAATCGGTCGGATATGGGACATCAGCTATATGTACAGCAAGACTGAACTTGCCTCTGAAGAACCCCTCTAGGTGTGTAATACAGTGAGTGGCTGACCACAGCTTCTCAGCCAATAGCATTGGGATGATACCTTTTCTAAGGGCCCGTACCATGACTACTAATCCCACATCCAAGTGATCCAAGCGCAGTGGCATGTAGATGTATACCACGATGCACATCAGCAGAATATCTACCCTGACCAGATGCCACGCCTCTACTGAAATAATAAAATCCCCAGTATGTCGATCATAGCTATCAAGCTCCCCAAAACGATCGATCAAGAAGTCAATCGAGATAACACGCCCAGATACGATCTCGTCCGTGACTACCCTCTGGCGAAGACCGGACATCCGCAGGAATGGTCTCTGCATATCACTAATAGCAGTGCGGGCGCACGGCAAGTCCAAAGCCAGATCGATAAGCCGCTCGTACTCCTCCAGAGTCGGCGTCAGCTCATGTCGCCCAATGCGAAACACCTACCTCTCAGGTATTCAGCAGGATAGTATGCCACCACAAACCCATACGAAACCTAAAAATCTGTGAGGGCCAGCAAATGCCCTAACATCTGATCTGTTGTCCCTCTGGCTGAGAAGGGCAGGCTCTTGTACCACGACCTCAATGATGAAGCCACCTCAAACTGTGGCAAATGCTCAATACGGCTCACAGCGGATGACATCATCTGTGTCACCGTACCACAAGACCATCCAGGGATTAAATCTGAACTCATCTGTCTAAATGCATACATATAACATAATACATGCATGATGATAAATATAAACATGATGTGATAGATGGGAAATATTATGAATATCTATGATAAACTATCTACTGAGGGCATCATCCCTGTCTGATAATACAAAGCGAAGTAAAGAATACATGGAAATGGGGTGCCACCACCCAACTACTAACAGTGGTCTATCAAAATGATGGCACAATCGCCAAATAGCCAAAATAGTGGCTGACCAAATATATAGTTGCCATAGCTATCAGAAGAGATCTAGATAATCTACGTCCAGGTGATTAACCTGCTCCATCTCCTTTGCGAACACAAAATTGCGGTCATTAGGCATATCTGGGAGGTATAAGGGAGGATCTACCCCTGCAAAACTGTAGGAAAATGGACTTGAGGAGGGGCCTACTCCTGAGCTGGATGGGTCAAAAGAAGATGCCCTTGACAGATCTTACCCAAGGTGCATGATAAAAAAGCGAGCCCTATCCAACTCCTGGGTCAGATCTGCAATATGGTCTAAATGAGTAAGCTCCCTGAGGTAAGCTATCCAGTCCGTCATCATCACGGACCCTGGCACCATGTCTGCCATAAACTGGGTAGTACGAGTCTGAGCTCCAATAGTACGACGGCTCCACCATATGCTAAATGCCTCCTGGCTGAACGGGACCCTCTGATAGGGTGAAGACATCTATGCCCTCCATGGGAATCTTTGTTAGTTGCATGATCAACGGCCAATGATGCCAAGTAGGAGGAATAATAGGAATGCAGATCTCACCTATAATATTCGTGATGGCAAGCTCTCCCAAATAGAGCTCCCAGCCTCCCTCTATCAAAATTGGGACTCTGAGGGTCGACAATGCAAACTCTCGACCAATGGGAAAGCCTCACTCGAATTTGATGGTCAAAAACTCAGAGGTATACGGCATCCAGGAGATCGATCTAGCCGTCAAAAGCTCCAATTATAAGCGAGCATGAGTAAATCCCTTCGCAACAGGGACCTCCGTCAAAGTTGAGTGATGCCAACGCCGTCCTTGAGGATAGGTCTCCAGACCTAAAGCATTTGCGGGCCGTAGGCAAGGAAGCCTCTCAAATGCCCAGAACTGGCTATGCAAATATCAATAGTCCTCAGTGATCAAGACTGATAAATATAAATGCTAAAATCAAAAAGGTACAAGAAAGATGTACTCTCCAGCAGAAACGGGTAAAACCCTAACCAAGAGAAAATAGGCAAAGGTGTAGGAACCCCAATCAAAGTCACTGAGGCGCTCTACATATCGAGTAACACTAACCAGGGCGAAGGACACAGTAGACGAGTTGTCCTCCACAAAACAACCCCTGATGATCACCAGAAATAATCGCCTCAGAATGCGATCTCTAACCCTCCGATCATCAGGTGGAGGCTCCAGCAAAGCCCCATTCTGGGCATCTATACTCAAGGGACCAGATCGGACCGACCGACCCTTGAACGCTACCGTAAAAACTCCTAGCAGGGACCGAACGACAGTAGGAGTGATGTCAGCCATGACAGGCACTGGCTCACCCTCAAACTCAATACAGGTGATGAACCTCCGGTCAATAGGGTTCATCATCACCTCATAATGAACCAGCGCTTAGACAAAGCCCTCATATACCCCCAGGGCAACGGCGGGGAAGAATGGAAAAGAAAGCCTGGAACCCCCAGCCATCAACAATATCCCTGTAATCCTTGTGCAAAGTATGATATAGGGAATGTACGTTGAACCAGTTCCCTCGAGGCTGCGTAAAGCCGGGAGCCTGCATCAAAAACAAACCCATGTCAAAAAACCTGTGCCCCGAGAATGGAAAAAGGAAGAAAAGAATCCAGAGAAGAGAAAAACTTCAAGTCACCTCGTTGGCGTGGAGATATCTTGAAGGATGGTGACTCAAGTCGCCCAACAGCTCCTGGGTAGGCACAACAATGCCTGGAACCTCTGCACGTGGAGCCTGAACCTGAGCCGGAGCAGCAAAAGGAGCCTACTCATCATCAATGTCAATCGACGGCTCATCCTGAGCTGGACGAATCACCTACTCTACCAATCTGGGAGGCGGTCGAGCTGGACGTGGTAGAGGAACATCAGAAGCCCTCCTACGTCTGACGCCTGAAACGACTCTGCTGGCACTGTCGGGTCTATCACAGTCCATCACCTGGGCAAAGTCTCCAAATCACCTCAGCAAGGGTGTGGTAAGCCTAAAACCTATGGCTTATTATTTTAAATCAGTACTCTAATGCATTTCTAGGTCCTAAAACATGCATGGGTCAGTTAAAAATACCCAATAAAGTAAAAAATGCATGTTTTTCAAAAGATAAAACCTAAAAACGTGTAGGGGTCAGTCAAAAATCTCCAGTAGAGACAACATTGTATGTTTATTAAATGCTCTGGTTTTGAAAAAAGTTCGTCAGAGTCTCCTTTGTAAAATTGACTGTCCGCATGCACATAGGCATGTCTAGGTGGCCATTCAATAGCACACCTTTCCAAAAACAAGAACAGTTCATATTTATGAAATAAAATCAAAAATAACCTCACATGGTAGCCAAATTTCCATGAACATTTTCTAGTTGAAAATCCAGGCTCACTAGGCCTCAAAAAGGATGAGTAAACTGATCAAAAAGAGCAAAAATTGACTGTCTCAGAATTTAAATTTTCTTACATCCAAACGTGCACTACAGTAAGATATGCATACATATGTAGTCAGAAAATTTTTAACAGGTCATATAGGCATACATTTTTCATACATTGCATCTAAAAGCCCTCTACGTGGTTCGCATGCTTTTAACGATCAAAACTTGCCAAAAAAGGACGTAAAACGTTACCTGCACTGCGCTTAACGTGTAGGAACTAACAAAATCAGAAAACAACTGCCTAAGCTCCTTAGATCTGAAAAAGAAGATCGGATTCCATTTAAAACTAGAAATAGAACTTTGAAAAAATAAAATCCAGCAGCCCAATATAAAGCCCAGGTGGAAGCGGGCCCACCCGCGGCTGTCGCACCTCCACCTGCGGCTCCCCAGGGTGGGTCCCACTCCCCCGGGCTTGGATCAATTCAGGTTGAAATGGAGTTTCTATGTGCTGCCAAGTCAAATCTGAAGAAAATTGTTACGCGATTGTGCGGGTTATCCTGAAATCCTGCGTTTAAGCAGTGTAATCCTGACAGAAAGGGAAACTTTCTGAAAACCCTTGGTATTCATCCCGAAGCCATATTAGGGGATCAATGATGCAGAAAAACTGCGCAAAAACTGCGAAAAATTGCCCAAAATTGCCACTTTCGAAGCGTGGGGTACAGACCGAATCCATTTTAACCGTTGGTTAAACCCCAGCAAAATATCGGGTACAGATTGAGTCCAGATCAGCCGTTGGTTCAACCCCAGTGAAGTATCGAGTACAGACCGAGTCCAGTTCAGCTGTTGGTTCAACCCCATCGAAGTTTCGGGTACAGACCGAATCCAGTTCAACCGTTGGTTCAACCCCAACGAAGTATCGGGTACAGACCGAGTCTAGTTCAGCCGTTGGTTCAACCCCAGCAAAGTATCAGGTACAGACTGAGTCCAGTTCAGCCGTTAGCTCAACCTCAGCAAAGTATCGGGTACAGACCGAATCCAGTTCAGCCGTTGGCTCAACCCTAGCGAAGTATCGGGTACAGACCGAATCCAGTTCAGCCGTTGGTTCAACCCTAACGAAGTATCGAGTACAGACCGAATCCATTTCAGCCGTTGGCTCATCCCCAGCGAAGTATCGGGTACAGACCGAATCCATTTCAGTCGTTGGTTCAACCCCAATGAATTATAAGGTACATACCGAGTTCAGTTCAGCCGTTGGCTTTAACCCAACGAAGTTTCAGGTACAGACCGAATCCAGTTCAGCTTTTGGCACACCCCAACGACGTCTTAGCCGTTGGAGCAACCTCTGCGAAGCATCGGAAGTGATCTGGTGATTGAAACACTATAATAGTACATCCCTAATGATGGAATCTAGTATACACATCCACAAAAGAAGCACCCATAAGATATTGGTGATTCAACCGCCTATTACAAAATGTTGGCGTAAACTCTCATCAGGATGGACATGGGAAGCATCCATTAAGGAGACTCGGTAATCGAGAAATATCCCCAGCAGAGGAGCCTTTAGAAGTGTACAACACGCACCGGCCGAGGGGAAATAAGCCCTGTGAAGAGTACCGCTAGACAGGAAAACCCTTGGTCTCAAACCAAGGTAGCCTCAATAACATCAACCTCGTCAGAATCTATGAAGCTATCGCAGAGAAAGTCATCCCCAGCATAAAATGACGAAGAACAGTTCGTGGTAGCCTACTAACATCATCCCCAGTAGAAAGTGAAAAGAACATTCTGTGATGGCTTAAATTTGAAATCCTACCAACTGTCGCATAATAATGCTGCAACAAGGGTTATCATGGTTGACATTATCCCCAGCAGAAACTAACATAATCCATCAGTGATAACCCCACCTCCTCAAAGGTATATGATACTCCTTGCATACCATATCCTGCATTGCATCATTTTTGCCTTTGCATTTCTAGTGTCTAGCAATCTTTATCCTGCTCATTCCATTACATTGCATGAGCATGATAAAGAGGGGCATCTGTAGACACTCGAAATTTCCTTTCCTGTTATTAACACTGTATGAGGGCAAAATCGACCATCATATCAACCCCAATCTCAATATCGGGCCGTCAGATCAATCCCGATCTTCAATCGGGCAGTCAAATCAACCCCGATCTCAATATCAGGCCATCAAGTCAACCCCGGTCTCCAATCAGGTCATTAGATCAACCTCGATCTCAATATCGGGCCATCAAATCCACCCTGATCTCCAATCGGGCCGTCAGATCAACCCCGATCTTAATATCGGGCCATCATATCAACCCCGATCTCCAATCGGGCAGTCGGATCAACCTCAATCTTAATATCGGGCCATCAAATCAACCCCGATCTCCAATCGGGCCGTCAGATCAACCCCGATCTCAATATCAGGCCATCAAATCAACCCCGATCTCCAATCGGGCCGTCAGATTAACCCCGATCTCAATATCGGGCAATCAAATCAACCACAATCTCCAATTGGGCTATCAAATCAACCCCGATCTCAATATCAGGCCATCAAGTTAACCTTGATCTCCAATCGAACCGTCAAATCAACCCCGATCTCAATATTGGACCATCAAATCAATTTTGATCTCCAATTGGGCCGTCAGATCAACCCCGATCTCAATATCGGGTCATCAAGTCAACCCCGATCTCTAATCGGGCTGTCAAATCAACCCCAATCTCAAAATTGGGCCATCAAATCAACCTAGATCTCCAATCAATTCGACAGATCAACCCCGATCTTAATATCGGGCCCTCAAATCAACCCCGATCTCCAATCGGGCCATCAGTTCAACCCCGATCTCAACATCGGGCCGCAGATCAATCTCGATCTCGATATCGGGCCATTAATTCAACCTCGATCTCAATATCGGGTCATCAGGTCAGCCTCGGTCTCAACCCGGGAGGTACAGGTCAGCCCCGGTCTCTGCCGGGGAAGTACAGGTCATCCCCGGTCTCAACCTGGGAAGTCAAGTCAACTTTAGAAACAAACCTGAAGCTCCACAACACCTCCAAGAGAAAACCTGAAACGACCAAATCAACTTCAGAGATGACACTGAGGACAAATAGACTCGAATGGGATCCAAGTCTTGGAAACAACCCAAGAAGTCAACCAAAGGCCATGCCGACACTGAAGGCAACCCCAGGAGGGGAAAAATGGTCATTTTACCAACTCTATGCTGATTCGATCAAGCTCAAGCGGAATTGATGCCACCAAGGTCAGAAAGAACCATAACGATAATCCCGAGTGTAAACAACACAAGACAACTCAACGGACAAATTGCGGGGAATCGAAGACCTAGTTATGAACCAGTCTTCTTGGACCCAAAAAATGTTTTATCCCATGTCATTGTGACACTCTTGACGAGGGCTTTTTGGAAAGGTATAGCACGCCTCAAACGGACGCTCTGATCAAAAGTTAGAAAGTTTGACTTTGACCTTGCGTTGCTCAGAGTGTACGTACTTTGAGATGACTCAACCGGAGATGTGGGCCCCACCAAGGGAGCCTCACCTCTACCTGCGACAGTAGTAGGTAGAGCTGAGGCTCCCTGGCCTATAAATAAACGTGCACCCCCCCTCTTTTTTGAGAATTCCAAAACGCAGCAAACCTCTTCCCGTTTGATTTTCTGACTTTTTCACCTCTTCTAAACCTAAATTTTTTCACTCTAACACATACATATACTCACATACTACCACATATCAGAAAATAACCGGTAGATTTGGACGTTTAGAGCCTACGATTTGGCAAAAAGCCCGTGTAACAGTCCATTATAAATATTTTCACGATCAGAAAGTCAATACTACTTCTTTGCACTTTTATACACTTGCACGTTAAGTTTTGTTTTCTATATATGCCCTGAACTTAGTTTTGTGGCCGTTTTTGTCAAAATTTGGTACATTTTTGTACATAAACTCAATTTCTGGCATTTTTACAACTCAAATTGATGATCCGTCAGCTCTAACAGCTTCAGTGCACTAGCACCTTCGTTTTAAGCAACTTTGCCGGATTGGGTTATCATCCCAGTCTGGGTTTGGCTTTTTTTATGTTTATTTAACTGTATATATACTAACTTTTCAATTTTGTCAAGCCTGAATGTCAAATCCGAGGTAGTTTATTGCTTTTATATATATTTATGCATATATAAGCAGCTTTCACCACCACTGGGTTCTCTGGGTTTCATAAATTGTTCTAGAGGGAAATTCTTGGTTAAAATTTAAAGAAAGCAGTGAACTGGCAGAAAAAGTTAAAATTAAGGCAAGAGCTTGAGTTTGGGAGAATCTATGAGGTATATATATGAAAAATGATGAAAAAGAAGAAAAAAATGGTGAAAAAAAAAAAGAAAAAAGAAAAAGAGTATGAATAAACACATTGACTAGTTTGGTTTTGTGGCCTTTGTTACTTGAACAAGTAAGCCCTAGGGGATGTCTTTACACCTAGCGCCCAAAACCATCTGGTTTGGGAGTCATTAGTCAAAAATTCGCTACATGGGTAACATTGAAAAGCCTAAGAGAATCAGACATCGCACAATCAGTTGTACACGCGGGATGGAGCGTAAAACGTACTCGTGGTGGAAGAATAATAATAGAAATAAGCCTTCGTAGGGACCTCTAGACTTGGTAATTGTGTAGGGTTAACTGGAATTGTCATGTTTGCAGAGATTCTTGAAGTGGAACTGAAATTTTCCTTCTAAGAACTTTGTTATGTGATTATCTTGAATTGTGGTTGGTTAGAATGGTTAACGAACACACACGCACACCACTACACCAAAAATGGCCTCTAGTGAAGGACAAATCCTTCACAAGACATAATATATCACTCACAATAGATTTATTGCGAAGAAATATTTTCTTCACACGAGTGCTCGCATAAGACCTCCTCGCAATTGGCTATCATTCGCTAAGTAGTGACTAACTGTATTTTGTGAAGGATATATTGTGAATAACTTTTTATTCACAAATTATACTTGGTAACGGAATATTGTTATTTAGTGAAAGATTGGTTTCCTTCAGAAATAATATTTTAAGAAGAACTATTTGAAATTAGTGAATAACTATATTCCCTCACAAATAATATATTGTGAAGAACAAATTTATTTAACGAGAGAATATTTTCCTTCACTAATTATAAATTGAGAATCTTTTTTCAAATTAGTGAGGAAAATAATCCTTCATTAATGTCAATTTCTCATGTAAAATCCTTCACAAATTATAAAATTGTAAATAAAAAATTAATTGGTAAATAATCAAAATTTATTGCAAATTATAATTAATTTTCAAATCAATGATTTCATATTTTTTTTATTATTATTATTATTAATAATAATTACTATAATAAATATTAAATTTAATATTTCAAATTAATATAAATACCATACTTTTTTTTTTTGCTAAACTTAAACTGTATTAAAAAAAGAGAGAATGTACAAATTTCATGGGGCATACCCCAGACCAAATATACCATGACCATCATAGGACAGGCCCTATGATAGGAAGAGTATACCAAAAGCACAAGGCTAAACATCAAGTATGATACAAAGAAGCACAAGGCAAGACTATTGTAATATTTCAAACTTTAAATACGAATATTAATATAAACAGTAAATATAACTATGTTTAATATCTTGTGTGGTGGGTATTTAACTTTATTATTGGAATATATATATATATATATATATATATATATAATTATATATCAACACTTAAAATATAACTGTGTAAATGGATTGTAAACTTTTATAAGTAAAATCCTAATTTATAATTTTACTTAAATAAATTATACTTAAATAAGGAATCATAACCTTAATGGTTATAATAAATGGAAATTATAGTATGATACATTAATATACATATATTAATATGATGTATTAATGATTTAATTGGAAAAGATTGTAATAAACCCCAATTAGGGATTAGAAAACCCTAAACCTAATTATAAAACCCTAATTTTAATTTTAAAAAACCCTAATTCTAAACTAATAAACCCTAATTGTGCATTTTTGTTTATAAACTTTCTAAAGAGGATAGGAAATGACTAAATTATCTTGTAGTTAAGTGGGAAATTATCAAACTACCCTTAATATATGCAAAAAGACTAAAATACCCTTATTTTGTTCTCTTATCAAAACAAGATAGAAGCAAATCTTTTGCTTGCAAGCAAAAGATTTTTCACATGGCCTAATACTCTCTTAACATGACAACATAACTTATATCACAAATAAACTAGACTTATGTGTCAAGGAATGAGCAAAAATAAAATTTTAACCCCTACTTGAACATTTCACATAAGGCTAGGTTAAAAGAACCCAAGACCACGAAATTTATACTTAACTTACATAGCCCATTGACTCATAAACAACTCCTAGCAAACCAGAAATAGAATCAAGAAGGAAAGAAGCAAAAAGTGATCAAAAAGGGTAAAAACTTAACCCTAACTCAATTTTTGAATTCTGAAGTTTTAATTGTTGTTGTTATTGTTTAGATATGTTCATTAGTAAGTTAATTAGTGATCTGGGTTGCTAAAACACGAATCCATAACATTTAAAAGCATCAAAATGGAGTTTTAAGCCAAACTGTTGAAGTTGCAAAACAGGGTCTGACAACGAATGTCAGCCCTCTTATCTCGCTAACTGTTTGTTGTTTAAGTGTGTTCAAGGTTGTTAGTTGTAGTATGTAGTGTTGTTAACAGCCTAGAAGTGATAAAAGGACAATCGGAACAAAGGATCGGTAGTTATAAGCCGTCAAAGGTCGTTAACCGACCATGACCGGCTGCTTTCTGGGTAACCCAGAAAGCTTAAGAACATGACCTGACAGGTGGTTTGACCGCCTAGATCGTTCACTTGTCAGCCTGGTTAGATGTTAGAAGTTAGTAGAAGTTGTACCTTGATATGTGTACTATATAAATAGAGCACTCTCAAACCCTATAAATCACTGGCCGAAAAATATAAACGGTCCAAACCAGTTGACCGTCCAGGTTCGATTTCTGGGTAACCCAGAAATTTCGAGCAACGGTCTGACAGGTTGTTAGAGAGCTTGGATCTTGTTACTTGTTGAGATATAGACTCTATGACTGTTCAAACCATGTACCCTTGTAGTTCTTCTATAGAGCCCGACGACTGAAACACTTAAACATTAACCGGCCGACAAGATAAAAGACCATAAAAGTCGTTGACCGGCATTGACTTAGCCTTTCTGGGCAGCTCGGAAAGGATGAACATCCTTGAGGGGGGTTGGTTTGACCGGCTGTGTGAACTTGTAGAGATGTTTTTAAGTAGTAAAGTGACCATAGAAGTGTACTACTACATCAGTACTATATTTTCATCGGATTAGATTACCTAGAAACCAATCCAGTTGATAATTAAAGTATGTCAAACAAGGGTCTAGCATGTTGACTAACGTGTTCTTGGCTAGGCCAAGAATACCTATAGTAACACTTCTATCGCTAAAGGTCTTTAGCGACAGGAAATATTTAAAAATTAATTTTATTAATTAAAATAATTAGAATAAATAGAAATAAATACTAAATAAATATAAATAAATTCTGAAAAATTATTTTTAATTAGAATAAATAATTTTTAATATTTTGACATAAAATGTTATTAATATTTAAATATTAATAATAATAAGAGTAATTAATAATAAATTACTTAAAAATAATACTATTGATTTAAAAATCATTTTAAATAATAATAAATTATTTAAAAATGATATTAATGATTTAAAAATCATTATTATTAAAAATAATATTGATGATTTAAAAATCATTTTAAATGGTTATTAAATATTCAAAAATAATATTAATAACTTAAAAATTATTTTAAATGATATTAAATTATTTAAAAATTATTTTGAGCATTTAAAAATTATGATAAATAATATCTAAAGCATATAAATAAGATATTAAAACTTTTAAATAAAGTTATTGAAAAACTAATTCGATAGCTATTCAATGAAGCTATAAAATACCGAACGGGCTCCAAAATCAATTCAGACACTACTAGTTTAATTAGAAATTAATTGCTATCCTTTATAATAACTGTTATAATATATATAGGTTGTGAATATACTTTCAAATAACCTAAGTAACCGATCGTGATAAAAGGCAAGTTTTTCTAACTTCATTTAATTTTAATATTAAATGTAAGTCCTGTAAATTGATATACAAAATTGTTATAACCATTATTCGTGACATCTGTAATTTGAAAAAGGTTATGACTTATTGTTCAAGCATAACCAAGACATATGAACTGTTACTTGCGTAAATTATTTTGATTTGATATCAAAGCATAAACTGTGGTGAAACCAATATTGTTTGGTACAAATATATATACTGATACTATCAATGACCAGCATGTTTACATTGACCGGGTGGTTATTAATGACCGACAATTTTACACTGATCGGGTGGTTGTATAGGATGATTTGCATACTCCTAGCTGGTGTGGTTGGCCAAATCAACCCGGGTTGCTAAGTCTACAAGACTGACAGAAACTCGTAATATGTGGAATTTGGCAGATCAAACCTCAGTATATATATGTGAAAAATACTCTGAACTTTATGTTACTTTATTTCAGATATTGTGCGAGTATAAACTGTAATTGTTTAAAACTTGCTGAGCATTTTAAAGCTCATTCTTGCAAAAAAAAATAAAAATCCTTTGCAGCTGCGTTGAATATCCCAAGAAGTTCAGAAAATAATACATGTGGGTAGAAGTCTGTTTATAAGAACAAATGTTTATTATATTAATACAAAGAATGTGATTTGGTATAACTCTGATGTAATAGTTGAACAATATATAATCGGATATTATTATGTGGTTAAGTTATTAGTTGAATGGTTTTACCTTATTCATAGTGAATAGTATCAAGTACAGTATCTATATGAACTATACATCTGAATGAGGGTATTGAATGATCTTAGAAGTTCTGTAAGCACTGAGGTCGCTCCTCAGTTCCAAGAACAATCTTATCATTTGTACTATGAATGTAGATAGATAGAAATTATTGATATGTAAGAAATATCTGTAAGATTATAAATCTATACATCCAAGTGAGGGTATCCAGATATGGTAACTGCTCTGACGAGAACTCTTAAATAATTGGGATACTGTGAATTTTGGATTTATAAAAATTGTTATCTTATAGAATATTTACATGAGCACCGAATCTGCTACAAGAAATGTAGAGAATTTGGGGGCGTCACAACTATACAACAGACTAGAGCAAAAACAAAATGAGACCAGCAGCCCAAAACTAAGAGGCTGCCTAACAGTGACAGCATGATGACAGGATAGCATGATACAGAGACTAAATGAACTAACAGTTTGATGGTGTCATTAGCCTGAATGAGGGGATCTGGATAACGAATAGTCCGGCCATCATAGGTGTTGATATACGGAATGCCTTTCTACCCAAACTGAACTAATCTAACTTTGCACATCTTAAACTGCAATAGAGAAATCTCCAACAAATCAAGAATTGCAGTCTTATAATTTATATCTACAAATTATATATGAAAGAATAAATCGGATAGGCGCTCGTTGTCACAACCAGAAAAAGTTGTTGGTTTTTCTTCTCTTAGTTAGGGTTCGTTGTATTTAACAAATAATGTTTGCTAGACGTTAGGGAGAGAGAAAAACATAACAGATTCAATCTCACAAGGAAACTTTACCAAACCATAAGACAACTGAAAGAGTGTGTAAACCAAATTGGAGAAACATCATGTACTAGACCCATTTATATTTCTCTTCTTGCATTTCATCAGTTTATTAGATAACAAAGAATACATCATGAAAAAGCAGTTGTCCAACATCATACATGGTATGTTCGACTATAAGACTACAATATGATTGCAAATAATTTCACTAGGAATCTAGGATAGAAATTTCCCCATGTAATTAACTGACGGCTAGCTTTGAATTATAAGTGAGAAAATGTCATGGAGATTAGGTAGGGGACATACCTTTGGCTCTTCATCTCTGACTGAGTGTAGGCGGAATCGACCTTTTGTGTCATAGAGAAGACGGAAATTCTCATTTGTCTTGGGAATTGACACAACATCTGGAGACAAAATAGAGCCAAGTTAATAAGGAACACTTCACTAGAACAGAACATAAATTGTAATATTACTAGAGATGTAAACATAATGATAAACCTTATTGTTACCTATCACCAGTCAAGTTGCTACATTAATATTGGCAAGTAATGCTCCATAAAATTATCAATTATTCATGCACAAGGTTTCTAACTGTTCCTACTAAGTAGTATTAAAATATCAACCGAGTAAGCTATGATTGATTATTTATTGACGCTGAACATCCACATCAGGAAGTCTCTTTTGTTAGAGAACATGCATAAAATCCTACATTATTACATATAGGTTAGTTAGCATGCATCCTTCAAATCAAATCCCCCGGACCAAACCACATGTGAAATAATTCAGTAGATTACTGTTCTATCTGCTGCTCATACAAGTTCATTTTAAGGGCACTCCCTGGATTTATGGGGTTCAGATGAAGGCTTGGGAGCCGGAATAAAAGAAAATTAAAGTGTGGTTCAAATCAAGTAATGAGAAAAAAGCTGCAAAACAAAACTGAAGCATTCAAGTTAATTACTTACAAATGCACCATCAAGTACTTATAAATATTGACAAACCATTTAATCAAACTTATTGCATTTATTAGTTATGTCAATACAGCCCTCTTTGGCCTTAACAGTCAAGGACTCTGATATAAGAGTAGAGTGTAAACTTGTAAGTATAAAATTTTGGTTAATTGGATGCTGAGGCCTGAGGCAAACATAATAGAAAAC
This sequence comes from Panax stipuleanatus, assembly GCA_020205555.1. NCBI lineage: Eukaryota > Viridiplantae > Streptophyta > Magnoliopsida > Apiales > Araliaceae > Panax > Panax stipuleanatus. The sequence continues at coordinate 106,486,411 of CM035124.1, read as the reverse complement.
AAATGCGTAGAAGTTGGTATCAAATGTATCCAAAAATTTTCAAATTGTATATAGTAGTAATAGGATTATGCAACCACAATCTACTTCTTATACATCTTTTTCTCTTTCCATCAAATTAAGAGTTTTACAATCGTTTCTTTCCTTTTATGTTTTGATTGAGCTTGGGCCTCATGACCTCGTTTTAGTCTATGAAAGGTTAGATCAGTGAAGAAATAGCAATCCAGTGGAGTTAGTTATAAACAAGGAGGAACTATAACCTTTATGTGATTTACTTGCAGGTCTTTGTGGCTTCTAGATTGAATGTCCCAGGAGCATGGCAGATGTCTCAGGTGATGCGTTATATATGCATTTCTTTTGGATTTGAGCATATAATTGATTGGCACAACTTAAAAAAATCAATTAAAATCATTGAATGACACGGATTAGGGAAGGTTCATTAGAGTTTTCCTGGTGCTACAATTTTGTAATGCTTTTAAGTAGGGGTAGGCAAAAAATTCGGTATTTCCGGTTTTTCAATTTTTCGGACCGGTCCGAACTGGTCGGTTCAGTACAAAAGAAATTGGTTCGGTTTCGGTACAAAAAAATCGATATATACCGATTTTTCGGTACTGTTTTAGTTTTTATGGTTCGGTTTTACCGAACCGAACCGGTAAATACCGATTTTCCAAATTTTTTATTATTTTTATTATTACTAAATGATTAATAATAATAATAATAAAATAATGATTATAATAATAATAATATAATAATAATAAAATAATAATAATTATTATTATATTAATTTACGGTTTATTCAGTAAAAATCGGTACCGAATCGGTTCCGAACCGGTAAACCGGTCCAACCGGTACCGCTATCGGTATCAGAATTTGGCTAATTTCGGTACCGGTACTGTTCGTTCGATACCGGTCCGGTTCGGGCCGTTTTTTACCGGTTGCCCACCCCTACTTTTAAGTGTTTTGTAAAAGTTTTTGTTTAAAGTATGGATGGAGGTTAATTACCTTGAACACTTCAGGTTTCTTATGTGAATCCTGCAATGATATTAATTACTTTTACACGAGTAAAATGTTGGACCATTCACTACAGGATAACTTGTTTGTCTCCATCCTGATACTAACTTCCATTTCTAGAGGACCTTTTTGCTTGATTAAATATTGACAAACTATTTAATCAAACTTATTGCATTTCTTAGTTATGTCAATACAGCCCTCTTTGTCCTTAACAATTTTATTTTCGATTAAGTGTATCAAACAATTCTTTATTGTTTATTTATGCCGGCAGCCAAGCTTGGCTTGGCCTTGTGAGGCTCGGCTAAGCTTGGCATGACCTCGCAACGTCCAACCCAAACTGGGCTGCTCACAGTTGCTATAACAGCTTGATGTGGCTGCTCATTACTACCATTTGCTGATGGCTGCTGCCAACTGTTGCTTCTTGCTGATGGCCATTGCCATCTACTGCACTTTGTTGCCCTTAAACGTTAACTGTTGCTGCTTATAGGCAACATCCCCTACTTTGTGCTCCCTTGTTTTGGTAATTATAACTTGCACCTTATTTATTTCAATACCTAAGAGATGGCACTCCCCTTCTAACTAACAATCTGCATTAATACATAATTTATATGAACCCACTTGCATGCAAATGCCGCTCCTTGTAGCTGACTACTGCTGCCAATGGGCAGTAGCCCTCTCTTTTCTCTCTTGTTATGTTAGCCTTTCATCATATCTTGCGGCTTTGATTTGTTCATGTTGAATTTTCAAATATTATATGGGTGATATGCTCACCCATTATAGTAACATTAGCCGTGCATCATAATCATTATAAGTGTGTTGACTGAAAGCCCAAGGGAAGGTTTCAGCCAATGCTAAACACAACAACTGCTGTTGCCATGGGCAGCAGCTCTCTTTCCTATTTCAGGTCATTCTTGGCTCTTCTTTTGATAGTCCAATCATAACCCATTTTCAGAATTTTATAAATAGTACATCCATTTCCTAAAATAGACCACAACTGTAGCCATGCGAAATTTAAACAAACCAAACTTGTGACAAAGTGACTACCTGGCTCTGCGTCCCCCCCCCCCCCCCCCCCCCCCCCCCTTCTTTCAACTCCTCCTTTACCACTTTAGAACTTACGCTACAAACTTGTGTGTGCCCAATTTTAAAGATGGTGCAGATAGTATATCAACCCATTTTAGCAAAGTATTAGATTCATTGTAAGACCCCGAATTTTATGAAATAAAAGTATTTAATTTTCTTATAATTATTATCATATTCAATAAATGGTTAACTTGATAAAAGGTTAAAGTTAAGGGTGATATGCGTAAATTTAACAAAGTAAGCAAGTTGTCATAAAATATTCGTTTGGTCGAGAAATATTCTTTTTGTCGGAGAATATTCGTACGACGGTGCAGTCATTGGTGGACCCCACAACGGAATGAATGTCGGATATAGAAAACGACAGAAGTAATTTTTTTATAAAAATAAAGGTAAAACTATTACCGTTAAACTGTTGAAATACCCGGTGATGAAAGTACAGTAATACGCGTGAATAGTAGTACACGGTATTGCACAGTATTTTGAATTATTGGTTCGGACGTAAGAAGTCACTCAGTATTCAATAATTGCTACGGTAGTTGCTGCATAGTATCTCATATTATTGATTCAATTATTGTCACAGTATCATCTGCACAATACTTTAAAATATTAAATCAATAATTGACACAACACAGTTACTCATATTATTATTATTAGCATTATTGACAATGTCTAAAAAGTTCTGTCAAGGAAATGGGTTAGATTATTTAATTGTGCGCCAGTAAGGAGAAATCCTTATCGAAAAGCTCCCTCTTTCCTGGGAACGATCTGGTTGTCAGTATTGTGAATTATAATATTAATGATGAATGGTTGATAAAAATATTTTCATAGTGTTGGGAATATTAATGTTAGTGAAAATAGACATTAATTTCGATAATAGTTGATTTCCGGTTGTTAAATTGACCAAATGGGAAATTAATCGGATAAATGAGCGATTAATGGGTGGTTAACATGTGGGACCCATTTATTGATGGATAATAAATAGTTGGTGGGTGGTTGCAGGGGTGGAGGTGCAAGATTTATAAACTTGAGGGACTAAATTAAAAATAGAGTTAAAGATGGAGATACTAAAGTGTAATTAACTAACTTTTTTCTAGCCTATAAATAGCAAGCTAATTTCATTCATTTCTCACCATTCTTGAAGAGCAAAGTTATAATAGTGAGAAATTATAGAGAGAAAAATAAGAAGAGTATTCTGCTACTTTTATTCCAATATTTACTCTTTTACTGAGGTAAGGGATATTATTTATCTCGTAAGGGATATTATTTTTCTTGTAAGGGGTATTAATTATTTCATATTGGTAAAGGGTGTTATTTTCTTTTAATACTCGTAAGGGTTGTTATTTTATTCCTTATTAAGCTGTGGAAATAACCTGTCTACGCGGATTACCGCATGTATGGTGATTAACCGTTCGTATTCATTCTTTATTAATCTGTGGGAATAACCTGTCTACGCGGACTACCGCATGAATGGTGATTAACCCTTCGTATTCATTTCTTTATTAAGCTGTGGGAGTAACCTGTCTACGCGGACTACCGCATGCATGGTGAATAATCCTTTGTATTCATTTTTATTAAATTGTGGAAATGATCTGTCTACACGGATTACGGCATGACGGATGAAAATCCATTTATAGTTTCGTATATTCTTTTATACTCATATGAAATATTATTTCAATGAAATATTGGTCTGAACTTGGTATTGAGATTTTAATCTTTTCATAACGGAGTACTATTCACGAGTTACTATTCAAGAGTTACTATTCATGAATTACTATTCACGGGTTACTATTTATATAATATTATTCATGAGTTACTATTCACACATTACTATTCACGAGTTACTATTCACTGTTACTATTCACAAAAAAGTTACTATATTTTTTTCTGTCCAAATTATCTTTGATTGGATCCATATTTTTATCTTCATGTCGATAATTTGGATATTCTTGAACTCTAGATAAATTGAATAATCAATCTCTAATACTTATCCTTGATTATATTTTATAATTATGGTGATGGTAGTTCTCTTTGACTTGAGTGTAAAGATGGATAGATTATTGGAATGACCATGACTATGGGTTCTCTTTGGCAAGTAGTGCAAAGATGAATTGTTGACTGGTATGATCATGACCATTGATATTACAATTGAATATCTTTAGCTTGAGTGCAAAGGTGAATTGATCAACATGGTTATAAATATTGCATCTACAAATTCTGAAATGATTAGATATTTCTTTGAGATTTGCGTTTCATCTAATATCATTTCACTTAAATTTGTATTTACCTAAATCTTCTTATTAAATTTTAATCGTTATCTTTGAAATATGAAACTTGAATATCTTTGGCCCGTAGTGCAAAGATGAACTATTGATTGATGAATATCTTTGGCCCGTAGTGTAAAGATGAACTGTTGATTGATGAATATCTTTGACCCGTAGTGCAAAGATGAACTGTTGATTGATGAATATCTTTGGCCCGTAGTGCAAAGATGAACTATTGATTGATGAATATCTTGGCCCGTAGTGCAAATATGGATAGGTGTTTGGCATATTATGACCTTTTATGTTACTGTTGAATATCTTTGGCCCGTAGTGTAAAGATGAATTGACTAACATAATTATGACTAAAGGTTGTAGACTAGTATAATCATGATTATTGATGTTACAAATGAATATCTTTGGCCTAAGTGGAAAGATGAATTTATTAGCATAATTATGAAAGGAACTGTGATTTGGTATAACCATGATCTTTGGTGTTTCAGGTAAAGACAGGTGATAAAAATTATCTTCGTCCTAGGTGCGAAAAGGAATTTATCAACATAATTATAATCATGAACTATTTACATGATTGTGGAGAGGAATTGTTGGTTGATGTTACAGGGACAAAATATTGTTAGTGGACTTTTAACATGGAGAAGATAGTAGAAATTATGTTCTACTTGACTCTTCTAATGGATTGTTCGTTCCGCTGCAGCTATGGTTGAAAAGTTTTATCATTTACCATATGTTCTAAATCTCTGAGTTATTACTGAAGAATGTTATTGATAATTTGATTATCTTTAGTCATAATATTCTTTACTAGGTTATTTTTGCTCACCCTTTTGCTTCACAATTCCTTGCAGGTAATAAGAGTGTAGTTGGGTCGAGCGGGAATAACAGAGGAATAGAGCGATGGTCTATAACTGTTGAAGTTTCCCATAAAATAGTATGAGAATAATTTTATTGAGGATTTCAAATGTGTGTGTCGTATTTTATACGTCATTTAACAGTTGATTTTGGTGAACAACTATAGGTGAGGTGAACCCGACTTTGGAAGGGTGTGTTGTCACTATCATACAAGATGTCTAACCACATACAACTTCATGTTATTATAAGACATAGTTGTGCGCATCCACTTACTGATTATATCTATGAGCACTACCTATATAATCTTGGAGTATGGTTGGAATATAATTCTCAGTTTGAGAAAATTGAGATAATTATATGGCAAGAGAATACCCACCATTGGAATGAGCAGGATAGTAATCTTCTCGTTCTTCTTTGGGGTCTATTAGGTCAACCAAGGTTAATTCTTAAGTCCTACGATATCTATTATAATTTAGAGGCATGGCCTCCCATGTACGAAGGTTTTCTTGAGAATTTTCCTTGAGAATTTTCCAAAGATTTTAATTTCTAAAACAGTTATTGACTGTACCTTTATGTAACATATCATTGATAAGTAGTACGAGTACTGTTATTTGTATTGAAACTCACAGTTTATGTGTGGTCGTATTGTGTACGACAATTGGATAAAAAAGATTTGTATTTGGATTCTGTACCATGTATTTCTTGGTGACTCAGAATAGGTGGGTTGTGTATTGAACCTATTTTGGGGGCGTCACATTCATATATTGGGGTTATATAGGCTGCTCAAAACAGGCTCATAGATGGTTTATTATACAAAATTCCAAATTTTAGTTTAATCTTAAAATTGCTTTTTGTTTGCATTTAATGTGTTCAAACACTTTACTTAACAACATATATGGTGTACATATATAACCCAACCTTTAATTCCATCCAGAATTCCATTTTTTTTAAAACAGTCCACTTGGGATTTTTAACAAACATGTGGTGTGCACAGTTTTAATTCCAAGCTTTCATGGCTATTTGTTTGTGTTCAAACCCATTTAATCTCCCTTATGCCTCCACACAACCAACCTATATCCTCTAATCTTGTTCCAGCTATAGCAAACCATAATACAAACAAATTTCTATATAATTAACCAATACATATAAACTAATTAGATTATTCTTTCCAAGAGAACCATTCTTTTAATTTTAACTATTTCAATTCTTTGTTAGTTTGTATAATCATCATTAGCTAATCACATAACTTTTACCCATCCACAACTGACATCAATACATAATACTAAATGTTTTCACTTTAAAACCAAATAACCCACTTTACTCAATACTTGCATCTATAATAATAAAGAAGATAGATTATAATACCTCTTACCAACATTGTACAACCCAAACTTGGCTCGATTATTAAATAGACTCGAGCTTAATTTGCCATGTGAACTCAAATCGAGCTAACTTAAGCGAACAAGGTCAAATTTTGCTTAAGAACAGTTCGATTTGTTTACATTCCTACTCTCGACAACGTCATTCTCACGTTAATAAATTAAGCATAAAGAAATCTATTGAGAAATCCTTGACTCTAATAACCCACTGACAATCAAAATAGAATTTAGGGTTGCCCATAAGAAAATAATATAAATTGGGAATTGAACACATAATATCAAGATTAGGATGGAAAAAAGTAACTTATAATGGTACCCAGTAATCCGATTGACATAGTTATCAGATGTAAAGATCTCCAGAGATTGCAAATTAGGGCACGAGATTTGGGAATCTTACCAGAGATTTCAACAGAAAGAAGCAAATCGAAGAAATTGATAGCAGACAAGAGAACCACAGCGGCGGAGCAACGATGGAGCAAGTGGCTAAGCAAGCATGGAGGAGCAAGCGGCGGAGCGAAGAGAGAAAACTGTCGAACATAGTATAATTATTTTTTAGGGACTTTGTTCTTTAATTTTTTTGCCTTCCCTTCCCTCCCCTCAACCCTCAAATAAGAACTTACAAACAAAATTAATATAAATTAGGAACTCTATTCCAAAAAAAGAGTGATAATATTTTTTTAAAAAATAACTCTTTTAAAAATAATCTTATATCTAAAATTATTATTTTAAAAACTTAGAGATAAATCTAAATTTAAATTTTAGGATATCATAAATTTAAATATAACAAACTGAAATATAACTCTTTTGTAGAACAAAATAGTAATATTTTAACATTTGTAATTTGTTCCACACAAAAAGTCATAATTATTATAATTTTGTTTATTATCAATTTATAATATTTTAAAATTTAAATTATTGTAACTTAATATTTTAATTAATACAATTAATATTGTAAATTATTTAAAATTATTATTAAGAATAAAATTTGAATTGTAGTATATTATAAATTAAAGAACAAACTCAAATTAACTCTTTCTGTAGAACATATGAATATTTTTTTTTGGCATTTGTGCTCTATTCAACAAAAGAACTCCGCTATATTCTTTTTTTTTTCTCTTTTTTTTTGTCATGGTCGATGTATGAAATTTTAAAGTTTAACGTAGTGTATAGTTATTTACTTTATAGTTTATTAAAAGAAATAGTCGATATTGTAAGTTACTTAAAAAATGTTATTAAAAGTAAATTTACTTCTGTAAAAAATTTAATGTATTTATATAACAATTTTTATCACCACAATTAATTCTAATAAAATTATTTAGAACAAAATAGTGACCAATTTTATCTCTCGCAAAAGACTTCTAAACAATAATATATAGCGAGTAATAATTTCTTCATTAATAATTTTTTTTCTTGCAATTTTTGATCCATAAATTGGAGCCAAAAATCCTTCTATCACCTCAATTTTGCGAGGAAAAAAATATAAATTGCGAAGAATGTTTCTTTCGCTAATAACTATATTGGCACTATATTTTTTTCCTTCACTGTTCCTTCGCTAGAAAACTTCTCATGTGAAGGAACAAAATTTCCTTCGCTACGTCCCTAATTTCTTGTAGTGTACCATGGGTGATGACAAGTTCGTATTGACTGATTGGTGAAGTTATAGACTTTGACTTGATTGGATATATTATTTGAGTATCATATTGGTATCTTTGAGGCCTATTGCTAGACATTATACGGATTTATTGTTGGGTTTGTAGGCATATTAGGATGTAGATTATGCATATACATTTATATAGTTAGGTTGTTTTGTTTGTTTTTAGTTCTTGTGTGTTTTTGCTTGAGGACAAGTAAAGCCTTCAGTTTGGGGGTATTTGATGAGTGGGTTTTATACCTACGAATTGGGTGCCGTTAAAGCTTACTTCTTTGTTAACTTTGAGTATTTTTAGTGTTCTTTTACTTATTTTGTGTTTGTGTTGTAGGAAACGGCTTTGGGGGGTCAAAACATGAAAAATGTAGCTTAGTGAGCATCATGGTCTTGGCTTGGGACTTGGATTTTATTGTAGAGCTTCTTCTTAGCTTTTCGAAACATCTTGAATCATCCCAATCGGAGTTCATATGAAATAGTTATGACCTTTGTACTAAGCGGAAGTTGAAACCTCAGTTTAGAAGTTGCAATTTATATAGCAGTCACTTGGAGCCGATATCAACCTTGATCCAATCAGAATCTGTTAATGCTCAAAGAATGAAAGTTGTAGATCTCGTCAATAGCTTCGATTTGACAGGTAGCAGGCCCCATAACTTTTCTGGATCAAAAGTTATGCTCATTTTACCAAAGGATGTCGCAGCAGAAAATAGAAGTGCACCTAGGCGCATTTTCAAGGCACAAAAATTCACCCCGGCGAAAAGTCTCTACCAAAATTCGCCCCGGCGTGATTTTATGAAGGAAAAGCGCGCCCTGGCGTAAAACTGGTCAGAAAAATAGTAATTTTGAGTTTTGGGAAGTTTTAGGCAAACTTCTAATAGGATTTGGATTGAGGGATTGTTTTAGACTACATAAAGACATGTAAGACTCAATATAAGAGGATCATATATTGTCATACATCATCTCATATCATCTTCTACATCAGTAAAAACCCTAGTTTTCATTAGATTTGGAGATTGAAGCAATTGAAGATCATTGGAGATTCAGAGTGGAGCAAGAGAAAATTCAGATTTGCATATCACAATTCCTAACTTCTCTTTATTTATATCTTTTTAACTTTCAATGTATAAACAATTGCGGATTATGGAATTTGACTTAATCATGAGCTAAACTCTATTTTGAGATTATAATGGATCTTGTTGTGTAGTTTACTTTGATATGCTTCCTTGTTAGTCTTATTCATTATTATTAGATTGTATATTATGGTTTGTGAATAATTGCTTAATTGCCTAGCTATCAATTACCGTGATAATTCATATGAAATCGAGAGATGGATTATGGGTTTTGATCTGATCATAATAGCATGTGATTATCTTTTCTGCATAGCGTTGGAGTTCATAATTTGTGTTTAGGATAGAGATATATCTTTACACCACATGTAATCTGATAAGAACTTGTGCTTAAATTCTCTTTAATTGTAATTCGCATAGAGATATAGTGGATTAGTTAATTAGGGTTTTCTACTTAATTCTATCATATTGGATTTAAGTTGATATGGGTATGGTACATCGAGAGATGGTCATATTTTACCTTAGTGTTCTTGATTAACAATCTGAGATAATTAATTTGATTCAACGGGAAGTGTATTGATTTAAATGAAACAATAGGTGAAATTGTAGTCTCAAGTCTTCATATTCTAGTTTCATTCTAGGGGTAGTTAGAATTAGTTTAATTATATATTGTTAATTCAAATAACTAATTCATTCGTTTAAATAAGATTAAGTTGGTTACGGGTTAGTACTTGGTGATAGTTATTAAATAATTGCACGTGGAAACGATACTCTATTTTTACTTTATTACTTGTTGACCACGTATACTTGCATGTTGTGCGTATTAGATTTTACCCAAAAAACGAGATCATCTAAAGTCATGGAAGAGAAACCACTACTAAGGGTGGTGTTACTCATAGTACACATGTAATATAACGTTAATTCTGCGAAGAGTGGTGTCTAGGGCAAAGACAAACTATCTTTGATAAAGGGAGAGAAGTCTTTTAAATTTGATCTTACTCATGAACAATGACCATGGATGCTTAAAGTTTTCTTGCGATTTCATAACTTGTTAAATGAAAAATTCCTTAAAAGGAAAGAAATAAAAAAAAATAACCTTGAAGTTAGTGATTCACAATTTACTTGGGAAAAATTCATTTTCATACTCAATTTCAAGATCTTTAGTGATAAGATAAAAATACAGCGATTACGAGTTAAGTGGCAGACCCGATGAGCATTCAATTTCATGAACTTTAACTTCATATGACTCATTGATGAGATGATACTAATTTTTATCAAAGTTATCCCCGACGGCCTGAGCCGTCAAGCTTTTGATGCATTTTGTTATTCGTCTGATGTGCAGGATATTGCTCACTCTTGACGTGGTCAACAAAGAGAGTTTCTTACATGAATCCCTGGTAGCAACATGCAAAAAGGATGGGGCATTTTGCGATTCAATGAAAGGGAAGGAGCCTAAGGCAGGACCAAGCTTCTCATAAAAAGAAATGAGAGGACTTCTGAAAAAATTACAATGACATGAGCTTGTGACGACAAAAGAAAGGAAAAGTTCCTTAAAGATCATTACCCGAAAAAAAATTCAACGCCTCATCTGTAAAACAGTATCAAAAGACCACATAGGGGTTAATCCTAACTCACAAGTTATAAATGCGAATCCATGACATAAAAAGCATGCATCATGACATATGCAATAAATGAAAAGCATTATATATACTTCTCTACAAAATACATAAAACTGTATATATCAAATATCATTTCTGTCCTGCAAATAAAAATAAAAAAAGTACAGGGAAATGGGGCACAAGCGCCCAACGACTAACAAAAGGTCTGGCAAATGAAATCTACATCATCAAACATATCAACCTGCACCAAGTTCTCCTAAGTCGAGGCCTCTACGCCAAAGTTCAAATCTGCGTAGTGAAAGGACGGGCTGCATCCTCCAGGGACGTCAGTGGCACCCAGGTCATCAGTTAAGCCAGTATCTAATCCAACGGGGTCGCAAGTAAAAGAACTCGCCCAATAATGAAATCCATTGGCTACAACCCAATGAAGGCATCGACATAATCCCGATGATGTAATCCGTTGGCAACAACCCAATGAAGGCATCGGCTAAACCTCGATGGTGTAATCTGTGGGCAACAACCAAGTGAAGGCGTCGGCTCAACCCCGATGATGTAATCTGTTGGCTACAACCCAGTGAAGGCGTAGGCTCAACCCCGATGATGCAATCAGTTGGCAACAACCCAATGAAGGCATCGGCTAAACCTCGATGGTGTAATTCATTAGCAACAACCCAACGCAGACGTCGGATCAACCCCGATGGTGTAATCCGTTGGCAACAATCCAATGAAGGCATCAGCTCTACCCCGATGGTGTAATCCATTGGCAACAACCCAACGTAGACATCGGCTCAACCCGATGGTGTAATCCGTTGGGAATAACCCAATGAAGGCATCGGCTCGGCCCCCGATGATGTAATCCATTGGTAACGACCCAGTGAAGGCATCGGCTCGACCCCCGATGATGTAATCCATTGGCAACAACCCAATGAAGGCATCGGCTAAACCCCGATGGTGTAATCCGTTGTCAACAACCCAGTGAAGGCATCGGCTCAACCTCGATGGTGTAATCCGTTGGCAACAACCCAATGAAGGCATCGACTTAACCTCGATGACGTAATTCGTTAGCTACAACCCAATGAAGGCATCGGCATAATCCCGATGATGTAATCCATTGGCTACAACCCAGTGAAGGCATCGGCTAAACCCCGATGGTGTAATCCGTTGACAACAACCCAATGCAGACGTCGACTCAACCCCGATGGTGTAATTCGTTGGCAACAACCTAATAAAGGCATCGGCTCAACCCACGATGATGTAATCTGTTTGGCAACAACCCAGTGAAGGCATCGGCTCGACCCCTGATGATGTAATCCGTTGGCAACAACCCAGTGAAGACATCGGCATAACCCCGATGATGTAATCCGTTGGCAACAACCCAGTGAAGACATCGGTATAACCCCGATTATGGATACAATCAAATTGCTTAAAATAAGCGGAAGCATGGTAAATCAGAGTTTCATCCTTTATGCACAATTATTAATTAAACAAAAATATGGAGATTAGTATTCATACCCTTGAAGATTCTAGCTTCCTCAAGTACGAGTTCAACTCCAAATCCTTTTCGCATTCTACTTAAATCCACCGGGTTGATTCCTTCCTTTGATCAACGTTAACCACCCAAGTGTTTGGCCTCTAGAGGTGATCCACCAAGAAAGAATAAGAATTCAAGAAAAATGGTGTTTGGCTATACCCTAGTTTTGTTTTCTCTAGAAAAGGAGTGCTCTCCCAACTCTTGGAATTGAAAATGTCGAACCTTGTTCCATAATAAGACTTTTATTTATAGATGTTGGCAACCCTCCTAAACAATTTAGGATTAGAGTTTTATATTAATTAATTAAACTCCTTTAATTAATTAGGCTTCCCAATCCTATTGGGAATAATTAAACTCTTTTAATTAATTAGCCTCCTAATCTTATTAGGAATATATATGAGAGAGAGAGAGTATCTTATTAATTAATTCCCAAACTTCTTTAGGAATTAAATAATAATAATAATAATAATAATAATAATAATAATAATAATAATAACAATAATAGTAATAATAATAATAAGACTCCTCTTATTAATTTATATTTAATATTTCTAAAATATTAAATAATAAATATTAAGCTATTTAATTTATTCTATCACCATATATTAAATTAAATATACTTAACTTATTGTTACAATTATGCCATTTGCTTCTTTAATAAATATTCTTCCTTTTATGGTGTGATCGTTTAGGTTCTCCATATTAAACCGGTTGTGAAAAAATCAATTAAAACAATTCTAATCTTATTTAAATAAATAAATTAAACTAATAATTCATTTAAATAAATAACATTTATTCTACAATAAGGATAAGCCTCCTTAGCGATCAACGACTTTCTAAAAAATATAGATTTCAACATTAATCATAAAAGAACCTGTGAGTTAATAGTTACTGTATAATTCAATCCTTCCACCATACAATGTCCCAATTAAATATAAGATATGGAATTACTGTCAAGTCTTATTTTATTTAATTATATATATTTCGATTCCAAAATGCACAACTCCAAATAATGTAAATTAGAAACTCCTTTCTAATTTCATTCCACCTTGGCCAAGGATTACTGGGTTATCATTTATCGAATTACATAGGACATATCTCTTTTTTTACTAGAAGTGGTAGATTCTTTATTGATCATTCATTATCTTCATATATAACTTATTACACCCAAGCATACCCTTTGATATACCCTAAGGGTCTTAAGGAATAATTCAAAGTATAATTCATTATACACAAGATACTAAGATGATCTCAAGTCTGAGGATCACTTGACTACTATCACATTAGAAATTTTTATTGATAGGCGAGTAAAACTCCATTAGGTATTCCTTAGCGAGTCACGTTCAGTGTACTTATTCTCCAATAAGTACCTACATACTTGCTTTAGTGTCTCCACACAAATGATCATGAGATCAATCATCCTCATCCAATGAGCAAGCAACATATATACCAATCTATCTGGATTCACTAATCCCCTTTTTAGTAATATATCCAACGATTGGAAACTATTTTAGTTTTAAGCTATCTAAGAATTTAGATCTCATTAGCATGATCATCATCATGATTCTAAAAATATTGCTTAAAACTATGGGCGTATCACATATTAAAAAAATAGCACCACGTAGATAAATAAATGTCTTTAATTAAATAATACTTTTACTAATAAATGAATAAGATTGTTATAAAGTAAATGCTTTATCATCAAACATAATTGGCTTGTGTGCATACTACTTTCAATCTCTCACTTGCACTAAAGTCAATCACCATGGTATTTAATACCCTTCTTCTCTAAGTGAAGATTATCCTGCTGTTGGATAAGCTTCAGTAAATGGATATGCAATGTCATTTTTGAGATTTCACTATTTCTATAGTAACTTCTCCTCTTTCAATGATTTCTTTAATCAAATGAAAATGCCGCAACATGTTTAGATCCAAGATGAGACTTAGGAACTATTCCTAGTTTTGTAATGAACTTTTCATCCGAAACATCAACTTGCAGCTTCATTTACAGTTATATACTTTGTCTTTGTCACTAAACCAGCAACTCTTTGTTATTTGGAACCTTTTCAATTCACTGCACCACATTTCAAGGTAACGTCTTACCCTAAAGTGGATTTGCTGTCATCTTGGTCAGTCTGAAAACTTGAGTCTTTTTAGTCCTCTAGTTTAATTCAGACGCATCATGAATCATGATTACATCCTTAGTGTCGGTTAAGTACTTTAAGATGTTTATCACCGTCTTACAGTGATCTTCTCCAGAATATGACTGATCAAGATCAAGTCTCATATATTTTATTGCATACATGATAGTAACTCATGCGATCTCTCTATTAGTGAGGACAATTTTAGAGAGATACAATCCATGGCTCATCATCATGAGACATCTTTTGGAGTTTGTCATGCTAAATGTCTTTAGCATCAAATGAATATACTTTCCTTGGATTAAGTCGAACATCCTTTTAAATTTATCTATATAGATTTATATCCCCAATTTAGGATGTTCTACCCAAATCATTCATGGAGGAATATTTAGACAACTTTATTTTTACTGATTATAGCACTGCTATGTCATTCCTTATCAGTAGTATATCAACATATAATACTAGTAATGTCACAGCGCTCCCACTGACCCTTTTGTACACACTAGGTTCATTCTCATTTTTGATAAAATCAAACTCTTTTGGTTGGCTCATTAAAATGAATGTTCCATCTTTGAAAGCTCGCTTTAATCCATAAATAGATTGTTGTAGCTCATATACATGATTTACTTCAACCATTGAACCAAATTCATCTGGTTGTATCATACTTACATTATCTTCTAATAATATATATTTGAGGAAGGGCGTCTCCACGTCCATTTGCCAGATCTAGTAATATTAAGCTGCAATCGCAAGTAAAATCCAAATGGACTTGAGCATTAATACCGGTAATAAAGGTTTTATTACAGTTCACTCCTTGACTTTATTTAAAAACCTTTTCCAAAATGGTCTGGCCTTATAGGTCTCCACCTTGCCACTTGCTCTAAGGAAGCATTTCAAATTTTATGTCCATCTGTCATTCCTCTGAGTGTCTACAACTCTTAGGCTTATCGTGTATTACTGGATCATCATCCTCTATAATGCGTACCTCATCATCATCATCTATAATGAATCCATACCTCCCAGATATCTTCATTACTATTCTAGATTCACGATTCGATTGTGGTACAATAGGTCTATCTACATGTTCCTTATTTTGACTAAAAGTGATTTGGGTTCTTGAACTCCTTCAAGATCTATTATCCTCCCACTAGCCCTTCAATGTTCAACATTTTATCCTAGAAGGCAGCGTGTTTGCAAGAAAACACATTTTGCTAAGTAGGATTATAGAATATATATCCTAAACTTATTTTAGGATGTCCCACAAATCTGTACTTGTTAAATCTTGTCTCAAGCTTATCCTTTTGAAATCTTTTCACCTAAGCTGGACAACCCTTTATCTTAACATACTTAAGATTAGAAATTCTCCATGTTCATAACTCTTATGAAGTCTTGGGGACAGATTTTGAGGTTACCTTATTTTGTAAATATGCAGCCGTTTTCAGGTCATTACCCAGAAGGATACTGGAATGTCGGTAAAATCATTATGGACCGCACCATGTCCAACAAGGTACGATTTTTCTACATCAATCAATTATTGTGTATCAAAAAACGTCCATTGTGAGAATTTTTTTTAAGATAATCTTAAAACTTATTACACAAGTATTTATTCCTCGATCCAATCGAAGAATCATAATACATTGCCAATTAGTTTTTCTTCTGAATTCTTTGAACCTTTCAATTGATTCAGACTTGTATTTCACCAAATACAAATATTTAACTCTTTGAATGATCATCTCCTTTTCTTTTACTAGTTTGTTCAATTTAAAATTATTTTCATGTAAGTCAAGTATGTAAAGTCCATTCAGTAAATTGTTAATTATTTATACTATTGGATTTGCCAGTAGGCGGCGCTAAACAGTATGTTCCTGCATTTAATGGACCAACATTTGCTCCATTTTTACACACAGGAAGACTTCCTTTGTTTATCTTTCTCTTCTGCTTGGTCCCTTTATAAATCTGTATTTATGAGAACCATAGCCGGTATCCAATACCCAAGTATAAATTTTACTTATCGAAAGATTTATTTCAATTATGAACAAACCTGTATTTGTAACCGAAGCTTCACTAAGCTTCTTCTGGTTAGCATCTACAAGATACTTCTCACAGTTTCAATTCTAGTGTCCAAACTTATTGCAGTGGAAATAAACTCCTTTGCTATCCGTATCAGTTTTGTTCTTATTATCCTTTGTATTTTGCCTTTCCTTATACCTTCTTTAAATTGTTCTTCTTCTAGATTGGAAGAGCTCCTTAGATATCTGATATTTATTAGTCCTACTTTTCTCACCATTCAACTTCTTGAAGTGTAGGAATATAGTAGGAGCATCCATAGTTTTATGCTGACGCTGAAGCTCATTACTCATGGATGCGAGCATTATGTATTGAGCCAACTATGCATCATCTTGCTACTTTCTAAATGTAGCAATCTCTTCCTCAGAGGCATTATCTGCAACCATTGTAGGGATAGGCGTATTAAGGAAATAAGATAGCTTTTCAGTCTTGAGAACTATTCTCAAATTTCTTAACCAATCCGTTTACTTTGGTTCGGTTAATTAGCATCTAATATGCTACGCAGTGATAGTAATTTAGACATTATAAAATTTTGTAAATGAATTTGTAATTAAATAACATTTTAGCATACATTCTTTTATTAATTACCAAAATAAATTAGGTCTTGCTTTAAATTGGTATCTCCCACTATCACTACAAGAAAAAACCTTATTTTCGACGAACATTTTCGTCGGTATTAGTCCTATTTCGTCGTAATTAGGTTATTTACAAAGGAATATTCAGTAGAGAGTTCCGTCATAATTACACGCGTCGAAAATAAGTCCGTCGTAAAGTCCGTCGCAAATAGTTATCTTCGACGGAATTAATTATGACGTAATTCCGTCGTACATATGCTAAGTTTGAGGGATTATTAGAGAGGGATTAATTCCGTCGGGGATAACAGTGAATAGTTTCGACTGAAAAGGTCGTCGTAGCTAAGCCATTTTTGAGGGAATAGTCTCAACGAAATATTTCAGTCGCATATAACGTGGAGTAATTTTGACGAAAATTTCGTCGTCACTAATCTATCTTTGACGAAATTTTTATTTCCCATTTAATTCAGAAAACCTTAGTTTCGACTGAATTTTCGTCGAAAATGCCTTATTACGTCAAAAATAACAAAAAACTTTTTATGTTTTTTTTAAAATTTTAGTTTCCAGATGTTTAAACCCAATATTTTTGTACATGCAACCTGTTTTAGCCCAATAACAGTACTATTTCCTGTCATTCAACATATATATCGCTAACTATATAACATCTGTCCAATAATCATCAACTAAGCTAACAATTACAAATAATCTACTAACCCATCAACAATTTCAAATATAATCGAATGTTCCAAAAAGTATATACAATATTATTTACAACACTTTTACAGACTATACTAAGTACAAATGAATGAATGACAAATGAGTCTATAAACTAGTACGATCATCGCCATTGCCATCACCATCGCCATCGTCATCACCAGTCCCAGTCCCTGTCCCAGTCCCCTCGCCATTGCCACCCTGTTCATAAAATTAAAAATAAAAATCATTAGTCCGTATATATGTGAGAATTAAAAAGATATTGTTAAATGAAAATAACATAAACATGCAGAATAATAAAAATAACATAAACATGCAGAATACCTGAGTAGGCGGGGGCTGACGAAAAGCCTGCTCTAGGAGGGTAACCACCATCCAGAGCATCTCGCCGCCCAACGCGTCGAACTGCTCCTGCGGCAAGCCGTACTCTCTGCGGAGGCCCCAGCTACAACCTCCTGAATGAGCTGGTGAAGACGACTCCTGCTAGGCAACTGCTGACAAAGAAATACCGGATCGGTATGGAACCTATCTAACACCGCCGCCATCAACCTCTGGAATAACTCGCCGTCCAAGCCAGCGCCCGTATGAGATGGTCCAATAGCTTCTCTCAGACGTTGGCGATGGCTAGATCCTGCGAAAATATATATAACATGGCTATCGTCAATAATTTATAAGTTATGAGAATTTCGTGAAATATAAAGAATTAATATTATTACCTCCAGGTAGTGTATATGCTGGTATCCTCGGCAGACCCACCACTCGATACCTGCCGGTACTACTAGTAGGGAGATCCTGAGACTCGACCCATAGTCTCATCCTCATCTCGAGATAACTCAATCTGGGTAGTGGGGATGGTGGAATCTAACGGCTCAGAACCCTCCCTAGCAGCCTCCAACTCAGCTATACGCTAGTCCTGAAGCTTCTGAAATTGGTCCTGTAA
This sequence comes from Panax stipuleanatus, assembly GCA_020205555.1. Classification (NCBI taxonomy): domain Eukaryota; kingdom Viridiplantae; phylum Streptophyta; class Magnoliopsida; order Apiales; family Araliaceae; genus Panax; species Panax stipuleanatus. The sequence goes on along the minus strand of CM035124.1, from coordinate 106,467,520 downwards.
TTTTTATTGTATACGTGAGTTAATTATATCATTTCATTTTATTTTGTGAATATTGAGATTCATAACAAGTAAGAGTAGTTTTACCCGTATAGCTAAAGTTGCCTGAGACAAAGCACGCTCCTCCTTAGGCGTGTGGGCCCGGTTCCAGAACTCTAACATGGTCGGAGCTCTGCCCAAGGTCCGACCCAAGGCCTATAATAGATACAGTCATAAAATATTTATTAATGATATTCGTGTTAGAATTTGATAAGTTATTTCTAAATACATTACAATTACCGTCTTTGCCTTCGCGAAAGACTGCGAGCTAGTCGTGTGTACTATGCGGAGCTTGGCCCGGTTCTTCTTTGCCTGCTCAGACTTCTTCTGGAAATCTTCAGCCTGCCAGTGCGCACACATAGCCTGCCATGCGTGATCGGAGACTATGCTGGGCTGATGAACTATGATGGTGGTCCCGAGCTGGTCATCAACTGCCCAGGCTGCTCTTCGTCGCAACTCATACAGCCAGCCGGAGTAATTTGAAGGGACATGTCCAATAATCACTGCATCACCGGTTGTCTGAGAGACGCCCTCGGCAAATCTATAATAAGTCTATAACAAAAGTCTAAAAATTAGGAACTTATTTCTTAAACGCTACAACTATGTAATAATATAATACTGTCTAATATAAACTTATTAACTTACATGAAACTCCTACAACACAGTATCCATAAAGGAGCGATCGTATCGGTCGTAGTGAGTAAAGCGCATACACCCGGTCGGGAGGTGCGTCAAGAAGATCGCGTGTAACGTATGCTTAGCAGCCGAATCTAGTATACTATAGTGAAAATATAACAATATGTGTTACGTTAATTGTGTTTTGCAATAACTGAAAGAAATATTAAATTTTGGCTTATGACAATAGATTAACACTTACTGTCCAGAAGTGACATCCACCAGTACTGTAAGTGGAGATGCCGGCGGATGACTAAAGATACCGAGGTTCGTCCCTCAGGGTCGTCGACGAGGTGCATCTGTAATAATTAAAAGATCTGAATCAATAAACATAAACTATATCAGCTTGAGATATATTTAAATCCTAGTTCAGACAACTTACTAGCTCCTGAAGACGAGCCTCCATCGTGGCTACCGTCTCCCGAACCGGATGGCCCACCACCTCGACGACCTCCACCGCTATGTCTAGCCATGGATATGCTACTGCAATAACCAAATTGGTAGAATATAAATATGTAAGGTTTAACAATGTGGTATTTACTAATATGAATGCTCATTTTCAATTACGTACGACATCAAACCCATCAGATTCAACGTCTAGCTCATTCTCGGATTCGGTATCTTCCTCATCCTTAGTTTCAAGATCAGTTTCATCATCGTTATCATCCTCAACGACTACATAATCATTCACGACGACGTTTTCCTCGACATCTTTATCGTCAGGTACGTCAATGACATCAGTACTCATCACATCTTCAGCATTTAACACTACGGCCATAATGACTGGCCAAACTGAGTACGACTGGCTAAAATTAGTGAAGGGTGAAAGCCATTAGTAGCCATGCCAAGCCTAATATTCCTGACTTCTTCCTCAAACTCAGTATAATTTGCATCAAATCTTTTCCATTCATCCCCATCCGCTGGGTGAGTCAGCTGACCAGGCACGACATCCGTTGTTTGATGCCAACTCATATGTTGAGCCGTATGAGACGACATGAATAGCCGCTGAAGCCTCAGCACAAGAGGAAAGTACCGTAAGATCTTCTTGGGAACATGTTTCCCCTTCCCCCCACGTTTTGTCACCTTGTAGCGCGGCAAGCTACATATATCACACTGTCCCTTGTCTCTGTCCTCCCCATAGTATAACATACAATCCTGCTCACAAGCATCGATTTTCTGATACCCTATATTTAACACCTTGACCATCTTCTTCACTTTATAATAATTCGTAGGAAAAGTATGATCCTTGGGTAAGAACTGTCCAACTATAGCAAGCAAATCATTGAAACCTCTCTCACTATAGTCGTGCTCATTCTTAAAGTGTACAAGCATCGTCACTGCATGAAGCTTGGTTTCCGTATCATTTCCCGGATAAAATGAGACCCTATATTCAGATAGCAACTTGTAAAAGGCAGCAGCTGTATCATTTGGCATTTGCTTAGCACTGCTTGATGAAGGCTCATTTTCAGCCCAGTAAAAATTAGTAGGGCCATAAGCATCGACCAACATCTCCACCGGATCATAGTTTTCGGCGTATGAATCCCATAGAATATCATCCTCCACAGTACCGTCGATCACTTCTCGCCGTTCAGCTGATTCCCCGTGATTAGTCCATACGAAGTACTCATCCACAAATCCACGGGAAAATAAGTCGAATTTAATCTCGTCTGTTAGGAATATTCATGAGAATGTTATTCCTATTTATATAAGATTTTATTATGATATAAATGAATAAATATGCAAGTATGCTTGCATTGATAAAAGCTGTAAAGTCCTTCAATAGATAATAGGAATATATGTACAAAGACTTAGACTGAAATGATCAAATATGATAGGTTGATCCTATATAAACAAAACATCTTTGTCAAGTCCTTAAAAAGAAATGATGTACAAGGACTAGAAATAGAAAGATCAAGCTTGTTAGGTTGATCTTATAAAATGTAATATATAGGCTTATTTGATCGTTGAGCACTGCACCAGTCATCGTAGTCTGTCAGGAGAGACAAGGAAGACTCGAGAACTATCAAGGCAGAATCGTAGTCTACAAGGATAGTAGATCTCAGAGTTCATAGTCTGCCAGGAGAGACGAGGCAGGATCATAGTGTGCCGAGGAGAACTTTCTCAGAGTCGTAGTCTACTGTAGAAGTCATGTTCAGAATCGTAGAGACAGCCTGTCTATGAGTCGACCGAGCGCCTGCCAAAGCTAAGTCAAGAATCATAGGCCACACTTGAACTAGTGGATTCTACTGATCATATCAGAGGCAGAGATCGTAGTCGAGCCAGATCAGACGAGGACAGCAAGCATGAAGGCAAAAATCGTAGTCTGTCTAGATCTGATCTCGGAGTCATAGTGTCTGCAAAACTAAAGCAAGATCGTAGTCTGCAGAACTAAGGCTTCAACAAAGATGCTCATAATGCCAAGGAAGAATCATAGTATCAACACGATTCTCAATAGATGAGCACTCGCAGAATATCCAAAGTATAAAGCCTCTGATCTAAGCTGCAAAGATACATTCCACCTGAAGGAAACCAGAGTGCACTCAACGAATGGCATGCAAGCACACAGAAGATCTAAGCACTAACTCAATCAACATCCAGATTAAGTTGTGAAGCCATTCAAGATGAAGTCTTCCACAAGAAAATCAGAAGAAGACTTCAGATATAGTGACTGACTAAAGAAAGTCAGTAAGTGCAGTAGCTGTCAAGAGAACAGAAGACAACGATCTTGGGATTAACAAGGATCGTAGTGTTTGTCAAACAAAGCAGGAACTGATGCAGTTTACACAGAGATACTGGCCAGCTTATGAAGAACAAGGCGAAAGTGATTAAGCATGGGTTAGACCATTGATGATAGGTGAACGGGAGATTACAAGGAGAAAGAGAGCTGGGCATGCCACAAATGTGATGTGTCTTGCTATTCAGAAGAGGCCAGAGCAATAAGTCAAGCTATCAGTTCCTGAGATCAGTCAAGGCAAGCAGAAGTGTTGAAGCACTGCACAAGTGAAGGAAGAGGTGTTCTACATTGCAGATCCAAAGAACACTCTTCAGAATCGTAGTGTTGTCTCTACCAGTTAATAAACAACATTCAACAAGACACACTATGATCAAGGTCTAAGAACATCTGCATCAAAATTGTAGAGTTTTGTCATCTGAAGATTGAAGCATTGACAACGGTTTAATCTAAAGATTGATATTCGAACGTTGCTGATTGAGAGCATCGATGCAGAAGTACAACTCCTGTAGATTCGAATCAAGGAATCAGAAAGGAGAAATAAAGGTGACTACCAGCCTGACACGGAAAGGTGACATCTCTGAGGCGGTAGGTGAAGTAGCAGACTGCTGTGTCAGTAAAGTCATAAAGGAGCTGTCACGTCACATCAACAGTCTGCACCAAATAACTCGAGATCTGCGAAGCAATTCAAATAGCTTCCAACGGCTATTTTCCAACGGAAAGATCATGGAAGGGTATTTAACAGTTGAAGCTTCAAAGATCAAGTGTTGCCGAGTTATAGAATCGTTGAGTTGTTGGAATGCTATATTGTTGACTCTACGAGTTCCACTAGAGCTGAACAGAACAAGTCTCAGTGGTAGTGAGACTACAAAAGTGGAAGTGAAGAAAATTTGAAAAAGGACTGGAACATACTAAAGCTTCACTCAACAATGATGAAGATGCCATTGAAGATAGCAGCTAAACTGAGAGCCGAGAAGGCTAAGAAGATAGCATTCAGGAAAGTGGTAGAGCACAAAGAAGATCCAGAGAGCCACTCTAAGAATCACCACGAAGAACCAAAAGTTGAAGTTGAATAGATGCAGAACCATATCTGCATATCATTTAAGAAGGGTTCAGGGAATGCTAAGTGCCAGACGAAGTCTACCAAAAGCTCAAAGACTTAGCAAACCCAAGTGGTGATGGTGCACAGCTGACATCAGATGAAGATGAGCTGAACAAATAGAAGATCAGTTGCACCAAAAAAGAAGTGGCTCAGACTCTACGCAGAATGCAAAGAGGACCACGACAAGATGCTAAGTACAAAAGATGTTCATGCTTCAGGACATCTTAGCAGCAAAGCACCAACAACAACTACAACAACAACAACAAGTAGCCAGGGCCTGAGGGGTCCTTGTCCGGAGGGACTAAAAGAAGTTCCAAGCCTGCTGGGCTTGAAGAGTTCGTAGAGAACTAGAGTTCCAAGGCTGTTGGCCTTGAAGAGTTCTTAGTGAACTGATGTTCCAAGGCTTCTGGCCTTGAAAGAATCTTAGTGATTCAGGGTGCTACCCTTCCTTAGTGGAATTCCTACTAGTGAAGCAGAAGAGTGGATTAGGAGCTTTAGTCTCTGAACCACTTAAAATCCCTTGTGTCTTTTACATTCAGTCAATTACTTTCTATCATTTACATTATGTACTTAACTGCTATAACTGCTATGGATGTAATAACCACTTACAACTAAACTAACTCTAAGAACAATGTATCAATATTGATCAATATATCAATGAAGGGGATCTTTAACTTATTCCGCTGTGCTTGAAATGATTCTTATGTTTGTCATGTGCTAACTTCTTAGCAATAAAAAATAAAATGGAAAAGATTTTGAAAACGCAAAGGATCTATTCAACCCCCCCCCCCCTTTAGATCTATTGTGTGCCTACTAGGAACCAACAATTGGTATCAGAGCAGGTTCTCATGCTATATTTAAAAGATAATCGCTTTGAGTCTGATCCTAGATACAAACATTGTTCTAAACTTAGTTTAGTAGTAAGTCACTTGTAAATGCAGATGAGCTCACACGCTGGAAATAATGTGTATAGGTAAATGTGTATATACATCTGAAGCTGCTCAGATTGGTCCATGTTCTTAAATGCCATAGCAACAAGACCAATCCTTGTCCACAGTCAATCTTGTAGTCTGCAGACCAGAGATGGGAAGTCAAGAGCCATCAACAGCAAAGAATCAAGCATCCACCATTCTGAAAAATGAAAGGCCATATATGTGAAGAAATGCTTATTCAGAGGAGAAAGAAGAATTTCTCCAATATGTATTTGGCTAACCATCAGTTGGATGTGAACCCTGAGGTTCAAGGTTATCAAAGGAATAAAGCTGCCAAGACGTTCCTAACTCACATCTCCAAGACTATGACTGATTGATCAAAGGTTAAATGGAGCAACAAGCTGTCAGCATTAAATGCAAAGATATGCACATCAATGCCTAACATCATTATAGCAAGAAAAATGACTATCATGGAACTGACAGTGTAAAGGTACAGTTCCTTATTTATACTTATTTGAATATCATATTGCATCACCTTATGCACTATAACATTATCTTATTAAGAGACCATACTCTCCCTAAAAAGGGGAAGAAAGAAAGTACACTAAGGTTGGAAACTTAATTGCTAACAAACTTTCTCTCCATCCAAGTTTTAGGTTGAAGATAACATCTTGAAAGAAGTCTGAAATAGGTCATAAGCATATCAGGATTTAATTAAGCTTAAGTTGAGTAATCTTTGATGAAGGGTTGGTATGTATGAACAAACCTATGTTCTAAGTTTTTGATAATACATAGAGTATAATCAGTTCTAGAGGAGTATCTTGAAGATTCTTAGAAACTGATCATCTCCATGAATCAACAAGATACAAATAAGTAATAGAGTTAATTCTTACTTTGTGAACATTCAAAATCTGTGAACATTCAAAATCTGTGAACATAACCAAGCAAAGGATGAAATCATCAAAGAAAAAGAGTGTCTTATTAAAATGGTTAATCTTACACACACTCATCATCATGCATTTTAAATGTCATACATGCATGAATATGATTGTTGATGCTAAATATGATGTAAATTCAAATATATGAGGAATACGGATTTTGAAAACTAACCTAGCAGGACCCAATCAAGCTTGGGTACCAAAATAGAAATTATCTAAACCTGTAGGTACTTAGTTTATCTGACCACACTAAGGAATACTGAAGCAGATGGCTTCAGTCATGAAAATTCAACTAGCTGGAGGCTCAAGACATTTCAGCAATGTGCTTGACAAAATCATCCTATGCCAAAGCCTATTGTAGAAGACTTGCTAAGCCCACATGGTTGTTGATCTCCATATGGAAGCAGGCTATTTATGACAAGATGAAAGAAATCCTCTATGCTTATTCATACAAAGCATATCGACTCAGAGGGAACATCAAAGAAGTTCACATTAGAGGATCATCAAGCATTGATCATGAAGAATGCATCATAGAAGCAGAACTCCATGTGTGCAGTCTACCTAAGAGCTTAAAGAAAATTGCAGTGCTCTCTACGATTAAGACTAAAGTCAGCTTATGCAAGCCAACACACGACGATTATGGAACAATGATCAAAATCGTAGTGTCCCTTCAATCAGCATTAAAGTTCATGTATCTGATGAAGGAGGAAGGGCGACAAACTGAAGAAAGACTGATAGACGTTGACAAATTGATAGTCTCAAATGACTCATCATTCATCCTTAGTATATAATGAAGAAACTAAGGAAGGACTACAAAACTGCTGAAAAAACCTGCTCAAGTGTCAGATGGAGAAAACTACGTTCATAGTTCTGTCAATAATTATGGAGTGATCAGTCCTGAAGACATCTCTCTATGATCTAATGGAGTCAATTTAATCATAATGATCTCATCCAGAAGGAGATATGCAAAGCTGCTCTCATATGCTTATGAAGAAGTAGAAGAAGAAGAAAAACAATCACAAAATAAAGAAGTCCTCACTCACTACAATTGTGGAGTTATCACCAATCGTAGAGTTCAGACTAATTACTACTGCGAATGGAGAAGCTGCACCAGCCTCCCAGCCTGAACAACTGTCAGGACTGTATCTGAAGAAAGGACAAAGAGGAAGATGATCAAAGGATTGCTGTTGAACAGGCTGAACAAAGCAATCAATCTCCAGCATCTGGTCCAACTAGAAAGGACCAGAATCATAGAAGGTGATCAGGACATGATCAGTCATGAAGAGCACACTACTGTGCCTGATCAGACTATGATATATACTGAGAAGGAAATACAAGAACCAAATGATGCTGATATGAAAGAAAAGTTGAAGGTGGTGAAGATTGTGGAAAAACAGATGAAGATATGGAGATGGTGAAGCTCAGGGAGTGAAATGAAGAAGTGGAATTCTTGCCAGAAGATCTGAGATAATCTCAGAAAATAAGTCAATCATGGTGCATGTTTGTCGACCACACCACGATTATCAAAACCACTTCTGTCGAGTTCATAGAGAACAGGAGCTAACCCTAAACAGAAATATTCCAGTTACAGAGTCCCAAAACTTTGTGACTGATGAACCAAATAAAGATCCATAATCAGTAGTAACTTTCCAAAAGGTGCTACTGATAACCATATCAACCACACACCTCAAATCGTGGAGTGCTTACGATCAAACATCTGATCGTAGTGTAAGAGCAGGAGGACACCACGATTGCAGTCTACACCAAAACCAACACCATTGAATATCAAGAGTTGGTAAATAAACTCTCCAGCAGAGAGATCAAATGTGATGTCAGTAATGACCATGCCAAAGCTCTTCATCTGATAAGCGCCTCAGGGACAAACCTAACCCTTAGCCTTGGTCTAAGTGGTTGGTCCTTCCTGAGCAACCTTAATCCAGAAGAAGTGCAAATATTATTTACATCATAAGAATCTGTGCTGAAGCAAGCAGCATCTCATCAGAAGAATACAAGCTGCAAATGAGAATTGCCAATCCCTTAGAATCTAAATGAAGAAGTTGTCTATTGAAGCATGACCACAGACTACGATCTTCGAAGAAGATGCAAAGGTTGTAGGTCAGCCTAGGAAATCGTGGAGTACCAAGCTAAGTCATAAGTCACTCCACGGATTGAAGAAGTCAATAGTCAATAGAAGAAAAGTTAAATCTGGTTAACTGACACGATGGAGAAGTTACAGATTGTGACCTATCAACGTCTTACAACTGTCCCACTGAGAAAAGTGGAGGGAACAATTACAAGAGGAAAATTCAAATTATTGGTAGTTTCATTTTAGAGAGTTCATCAAAAGCTGCAAGCCTATCAAATCCATACACTCACCCTCTTAAGCCAAAACCTAAACACCTCCAAACAGCCAGACTTTCTCCAACAGTCATCAAATCTCGAATTACTTCCTGACATATCACAAGATCCTCACAAAGTCATAATCCCAGAAAACCCTAACTCTTCAAATGGCAGACTGGCAAGTAATCACTGGCATTCAACTTAGAACGAAGAAGTTTGAGAAATCCGAGAAGAAGTTCAAAGATATTCTTGAGCTTGTAAAGAAGGCTGGATTTTCTAAATGCCTTGAGTCGAACACTCTTATCTATGTCAATCTAGTTAAAGAATTCTACTCAAATGTGAATATGAGCTCTAGAATTCTAATGATAAAGGTCAAAGGCCAGATTCTGAAGTTAAAACCTACAGACATAAATCAATGTCTAGGTTTCCCTGACCTAGGTCTAAAAAATCTTGATGAAGTCGACACTGAAGGAGCCAAGATGATTATGAGGTACCATAGAAACCCTAGTCTGAAGGATATGAAGAAAAAGGAGTTTTCTAAAGAATTTGAGTTCCTCGCAGAGATTGTAGGGAAATGCATACTATACAAGGACACTACACATGACTCCGTGAGTGGTCAACAGTTAAAGATTATGTCTGTAGAGGCGAATCAATTTTGGAGTTATCCTGCTCGACCTAATGTCCAAATTGCTGAACAAGGCGGAGAAGAAAAGGTTAACAGGGAAACCGCTCACAAAGGTTTTCCATGGAAGGTTCTTGAGTATCATTCTAAAGAAGAAGCTGAATAATAAAATTAAGGATGATGAAGGTGTAGTTCTAAACAGCCATAAGGTGATGACCCCTATGCTGTTTTCAAACTGGAAGAAGAACCCAATGGAGAACAAAAGACTGATAACACATGGCAGCAGCAGCAAGAGTACTTCGAAGAAGAGGAAGGCAAGTGCCATGAAAGAAGAGGAGCTATCACACTCTGAAGATTCAACAATCCCAAAATCCAAGTCTGTGAGGCCATCCAAGAAGAAAGCTAAGGTGATGAAAAGGTCAAAATCAGTTCCTCAAAGAAGTCTATTTGATAAGAAGAAAAGAGTAGAGACAGAAGATGAAAAGGAAACTGAAAGCTCTACGGATAAGTCCTCAAGAAATCATCCCATTGATGAGGAAGTTAAATCTGAACAAGAAGAAGTTGGGTCTGATGATGAAGAGGAAAATGCAAGTTTTGTGGCTAAGTCTCAAAGTAGCCACTTTGCTGATGAGGAAGGTTCGAAAGCTGAAACAATTGGATCTCCTACTACTGAAGCCCCAACGAGTTCATCTGATGGTTCAAAAGATGTTGAGTCTAAAGAAGAAGCATCTGCTCCTACTATTGCTGAGCATCAAAGAAGGTTGTCTGATCACTACTAAAGTTTTAGAGAGAGAAACTAATTTTAGAGTGAGAAACCCTCGGGTTTGAGCAATATACACACATTTTGAGTTGTTTAATATTGTTTCATACATACTTTGAGTCTCGAGAGTGTTCTTAGTTGATCTCGGGTGATAAAAAGCTAGTTCATGCGTCCCCCATGGTGAAAAACACTCATTTTAGCCACTTTCTTTGTATCTAGTGTTTAATGTACTAGATTTATGTGATATATTGTGTAAACATTGTTAGACTTGTTGTTTTATACATATATTGGTGTGTATATGGTAGATTTATAGATCCCATCAGTTATTTATCGCATATTTAGTTGTAAATCAAGTCCGGAGACTAGATCTACCTAGATCTAAGCCGGATCTAGCCATTTGGGGGGTTATGGAGCATGATTCCCTAACCTATATGCTAGATCGGATTAGATCCATGGTAGATCTATGCATTTTAATCGGTCCCGGCTACCCCGTATAGCCTTAGATCTATATTTAGAGGTAAATGGGTCTGAAATGGCTTAAAACGGTGATTTCAACCGATGAAACCACCTAATATCAAGTCTAGGACATTGTACATATATATTTGCGCATAATAGTGTGAGCCTAGGAATCCCAGTGTCGAGATCCCATGAATCGAATCCCGACTTGATTCCCACGATGGACCGATTTTTGTGATGTAATGTTTAATTAACACAAAAATCATTGTACATGTAATGTTTGAATCTTGAAAACGGATTCGAGGGGTTAGTCTCGAGAAGTCGAATTCAAGACCCCGTGATAGTGAAAACTTTGAGTGTGGGTGTTCGGATTCCTCGAGATGGCTTACATGTCCGATGATGATCTGACTCTTTTTAGCGCTTTTAGCATACATAATCACCAAAATGATTTCCAATAAAACCACAAAGAGCTTTCAAAAAGGAAAAGGCAACTTGAGGTAGATCACCTGATAAACATAAAGATAAATAAAAGGAAGTATCGAAGTCCCCAATTTCAAGTCGGGCGAACGATTTGAAACATTGTTTTCCAAAACATCATTTCAATTAATATATCTTGTTTAAAATGAAGTTTTTGTTAAATCAAATCCTTCATACCTATGCGCAAAAGAGGTACATCACTACTTTCCCCTAACTCAAAAAAAGACTTAGAATAAGCTAAATAAACTTAAAATAAAGAACACACACACACGTACACTTTATGCATAGGAAATAAAGAAGATGCGGTAATTGTGTTTTTTTACGGAAGTCGGGGGGGTGCCTAACACCTTCCCCTCGCTTAAGTTAGCCCCCGAATTCTAAGAATCTCGATTTTAGACCAATCCTACTGAGTCACATATCGGACCATATTGCAAAAATCTTCAAAATCGGATAAGTTGGTACATCCATTTACATTATACCAACTGGCGGCTCTGTCTCATTTGGTCAAATTATAAAATAATAAAATTAATTTTTTCAAAGTCGTCGACATTTATGTCGGTCCCATTTTTCTAAAACTTCACCCTTTAATAAAATCCATAGACATAGCGAACACAAAAGGGTAAAACAAAATAAATAAATTTAGGAAGTCGAAATTTTTCCCGGCGTCGACAATAATATATTAGTATAATATAATATAAAAAATCTAAATAATACAATAATTTTATAACAAAACAAAGCCCGTAATTCGCACGAGATCATAAGCTAGTTGAGAACCATAGTCATAAACCCCTCGTCCCCTACCCACCATTCTCATGTTACCAAAACTATACCGTTTTTTAAGAAGTCAAACTGTAAACTTTAAAATTAATTTGGTTTAAATATTCATGTTGAAACAATAAATATTACTCCCCCCGTCCCGAAATAAACGTCCTAATTAGTTTCGGCACGCTGATTAATATAATTTTCTTTTACCTAAATTACCCTTTTGATTACTTATTAATTGAAGTATTTCTTCACTTTTTATGACCCCAATAATTACTTTTCCACATCATTTAATTTTCTAGATTCATTTTTTTTTGGTAACTCTCACATTCTCAATAAGTACATTAAATAAAAAGAGATGTTATAGTGCAAGTGGTATACTATACACCAATTACCAATATAAATATTTTCACATTTATTCAATTTTTAATAAAAATTGAGTAAAAATATTATGAGGGTATAAGAGAAAGAATATGATAAATATAACTACTAATATAGAAATAGGACATGTTTTTTGGAACATCCTAAAAAAGAAATTAGGACATTTAATATGGGACGGAGGGAGTAGCACGTAGTTATATTTTTGGATAGTTTACGATATTTATCATAATACTCAACAAAATAAATTAAATAAATATATGTCCATTTTTGACTCCAAAAATGCCACAAATTGACATTAAAATCTCAAATTTAAAATATTTTTGAAAACACATTAAATAATTAGTAGTCAAATTATAAAATAATTCAATTTATCATAATACAAAAAGACAAAACCAGCTCACTATATAATCACTTAGCTAGATTTAAAAGAGACAATAGTCATTTTGCTACCATATATCACGAACATAGATTTACTAGCCTAAACAAAATGTCCAAATAAAACATACACGCCCAACAGGAAACACAATACATGTGACCAAGGTTCTCTATAAATATCACTTAATATTCTTCTCTTCATACGCCTTTCTATTTCAGTTCACTTTATTTCATCTGATGCAAAAGGTATCCATCTCTCTCTAGTGACACTTCATATACATTTTTGTACATCTTTTCATGATCTTGGATATTATAGTTGCTATATTTAAGTTAATCTCTCTCTCTCTCTCTCAATATATATATATATATAACAAAACATGAAAGTTAAAAGCAGTATACTCACATTCGCCATTGACATCTATCTAGCTCCTCTTCTTGTGAATATCTTTATGTATGCCTAAAAAATTGAGAAAGTCACAATTACATAAACTAGGCAATGCCAATGGCGATTGTGAGTATAGTGCTTTTAACTTTCATGTTTTGTTAACATAAGCTCATTTTATTTAGATTGACTTGTTGATAAATACACAAAACAACTAATTGATTCATTTTGTTTAAACATGTACCGATTATTTCCTTTTTTATGCTAGATGAGATTTGAAGAGTAAATTTTGTATGTCTCTTTCTTTTTAGACAAAACCTAGAAGTTTCTAACGCTATATTTGCTTAGATTGACTTATTGATAAAAAAACATAGAAAATCATAAAGGCAAAAAAAACACATGACGAAAAAATATATAGTTTTAAATGTAACATTTAATATATTTATTTTTTGAAATTTTTTAAGAATCTATTTAGATAATATTTTGATCTCTAATTAATTGGTGGGACCCCAGTTGCACGAGGCATAATATTTTTCCCTTTAGAGTTTCAAATTGTTTATAGTAAGCCAAAATGTATTTTAATTAATTACCTCTTTTGTCTTTCTCCTTTTCACGTAAATCTTATTTATTTTAATTCCTTACTGGCTTTATGATTAATTTTATGGAATATAATTTTTTTGCAGTAATTTTACAAATTTTCTTCTCTCTCTCTCTCTCTCTCTCTCTCTCTATATATATATATATATATATATATATTATTTATATAATGTTTATATTGTGTAGAACAATGAGATGGGATTTCTAGGAGTCGATCAACCCAACCAAAACCAAGCAAACAACAACGACAACTTCTCCATACAATCCTACTCAGACTCAGGCTTAGATTCAGGCTCTCATTCTTTACAAGCTGATCACATGACCTTTTATGATCCTCAGTCAAGTTGGATGGTTCAACCTGACTCCACTGTTTCGGTATCTCTATTTGCAATCCATTCTATCTTCAAATAATTTGTTTTTATACAAATGTCCTTTCATGAATGTTGAAAAGGAAAGAAATATAGGTAGTATACACACATAAACACACACACACACACACACACACACACACACACACACACATATATATATATATATATATATATATAAGATTACTAAAAGAAACAAGTATAAAAGCACGTTTGATAAACTGATCCTTTAAGAACTTTCTTAGGTCTTGTTGCATATACTTGAACAGAATATATATACTTATATATATGTATGTATATATATATCTAATTTGTATTAATCTTTTCTTTAATTTTTTTGGGCATATATAAATCGTTGCTAGAAGGAATTTAAGAACTGAACTTTCTTCAAATCTAACACTGAATTTAAAGTTAAATATATCAGCAAATTAGATCAACCATAAATCTAAAAGGTTTATGTTAGGGAATGTTTTGCTCACACTTGTCTCATTAAAGCGTGATTGTTTCCCTATGGCATAATTATCTTGTTTTGATCAGGTGTTTCAAAATGGAGGCGGCCAATCAGTTCATTTCAGAAATGATCTACATAACCAAGTTCCATCTTTTGATGATGCAGTAAGTATACACTTTCCCATGTTTAATTAATAAATTTACTTCCACTTACAACCAATTTTGAAGAGTCTGATACGGTATTTAAAAATTTTAAATTAAAATCAAGTATTTCATACCTTTGTTTAAGTGTTGAGTGTCGGACAGTGGTACTTTAGGTAAAATGCAGAATTCATATAACATAGCTTGTAGCATACCTTGTAATGTTATTTCAAAACTTTATTCGAAGCATTTAAACTTGTTTTATTCTACCCAGGCTCCTTATTCTGCGATGTCCGGAACAAGGTGCACGCATTATTATCATATTTTCCCTAATAACATTTTATAGAAATGAACTGCACATTTCATTTAATTTCATCTATTTCATGCTCTCTTTTTTTTTATTTGATTCAGGCCTCAAGGTTTTGGCAACCAATCTGGTCAATATGAATTTGATAGAATGTATCCACAAGTTCAGAACTCCAACAATTTATCCATACCTTCCTGGTACCTATTCTTTCACTTTGTCATATTTTAATTTTATAGGTACTGTACATAAGATTCAATATTATTAATTTTATTTTTGTAAAACCCTTATCTGTTAATCACCAGTATATTACGCTTTCTAGATGCCTAATCATACACATCAGCTTTTTATACAATGAACTATTACTGGGAACACGAATGACAACATAAAAACATTAAAAAATCTATCTCAAAACACACATACAACTTATTCTACTCATAAACACATTATTTGGAGCTCAAACCACCACACTATTTTTGGTAAGGTGACCAAAGCACTAAACAGTACTGTTGTAAACACCTGTAATAATCGAACAAATTCATAATATTTGGCCTTAGCCAAGAGCGAAGGAAAACCTATAATTAAACAAACAGAAATAGGGACTAGTTTGATGAAATAAATTAAACATCCTAACAATCTTCTTTTTGTCCAATATATGTTTTCAAACTTCAGGGCTCTACAGCCAACTTATAACCAGCAGCACCAACTCGATCAAGCCACAATCACTGGTGCAGTTAATCCCAAAATAGTTAACCCAATGACGTCTCAAACCTCAATCCCTTCCGGGTAATAGAACTATTCACATTTCTATTTCATATATATGTTTTAACTTTTAACTAATTTTGTTGCTTATATTCCTATGTATACATATTTTTAGAGGCATGGCTCAGTACACTAGTGGAGCCATTATGTCTTCAAACACAAGTGTTCATTACCAAGCTCAACAGGTATAATTACTCTACTTCAGTTAATTTTATGTTAATATGTTTTTTTTTACACTTATTTTATCGTATAAAAATGCATTTTAACATCAATTACACTTTCACCACAAGTTTTGCACATAGTTTGGATTATTTTTTTTTATTTTTTTTGTTTTCATTATCGACAAATTTAGAGGGAACATCACAGGCAAGATGGGATTTTATCAATGCTAAATCCAAACCAAGTTCAGTATTATCAAGGGAATGGAGATAATAACTTAAGTTCCCCTTATAACTCAATTCCACAAAACGGGTATGCATAATTAATCATATATCATTTGAGACATTAAAATTGTGATGCTCTAATACGAGCAATTTTGAAAACTCTAATTTGTTTTTTTTTGTTGTTGTTATTTCAGGGTACACATTTCTAGTCAGATTTACGAACCTAAGAATACGAGGATTGGGACTTTATTTGATCCTAGTTTGAAGTTATTTGAGGAAAGCGAATTCTTTGGCAAGTAACTAATTTTATTAAATTATTTTCAAATTGTTTTATTTAATTAATGGAGATGGTTCAACATTATTCAAACATTGCCAACAACTAAGTTTCAAAATACCTAAATATTGTTGAAGTTGAGAGTAGTGAGCCTAGATCGATATGAAGTGCCTTAACATATGGTATAACTAATGAATCGAAATCCTTTGTCCTATCCTCAATCTCATCTTTTGTCCCATTTTATATATCGTTTCAAGTATTACGTAGTTAATTTAGAAGTAATTTCTTCAATAAATAAGTATTACTTGGTACCAATACATGGGATAAAACACTGGATGAGACAGCAAAAGGGAGACCAGGTTTGAATTGATACCTCAGGGTTTAGTATTCTACAATGGCAATGATCTTCTTGAAGCAGTCATACCTTTATTTAAATTGAGAATAGAAAGTGTTTTAAATTTAAAAGCATGAGAAGTTACAAACTTCTGATATCTTTTCCTGAAATTAAGTAGCACGTGTATATAGGAAAAATATAACATTGGTATTTAGCCATGGCTAAAGTAGGAGCTGCAATTCCCCAGTCTATACAGTATACATACCATAATACATGCAGCAATATAAAGTTAGTTCATAATTTTACTCTTTCATTAAAATTCTCTTATTTTTGTGGTTACAGAAAAATACAATTGGCCTTAAAGCTGCACTATGTTGAAAGATATTTGGATCATAATGGTGCATGATATAAGGCAAAGATGGGTACCATATAGGGTACTTGTCTGATCAAGATTTCTACTAGTTAGATATATGAAAAATTTGTACCAACTTTATCATCAAAATTTGCTTATATATTTTCTTTTTCTATGTTGAATTATGTTGCTGATGAAGTATAGAATCAACTAGTTTAACCTTTATGAAACTTTGATCCAAATTGTTTATCTTGTTCGTATAAGTGGTTGTTTATCATCTGTACTGGTGGTAATGTACTTGCAATATTTATTGTGGGCAATACATGATATAATTTTAGATGATGAACATACATGATTTAATTTAACATTTATTTTTTAAGTTAATTTCTTGAAATATATTTCTTAGTAGGGTTAGGTAGTAGGTATAAATAGTTTTTTAGGTTATTATTATTATTTCATAAATACAATTATTTGATTGTTTTTTTTTTATCAATTCCTTGTTCATTCAAGGACCTTCATCCCCCCGTTACACTGTATCAATTAGTATCAAAGCCAGTTGTTCACCTGAATAAATCTTTTGATCATAAAAGCAGACATAACCCACTTCCTATTTTGTTAAGGAGAATGATGACTAACCAAGTTGAAGTCAGAGTTCTTTCCTCCTATCAGGCTAATTATATCTTTCGTCGTGGGGATTAGTTAATGCTAGTCTCTCTTATCATTTAAACCACAAATTACTGCGGCTGAAATCTCATCTCTACCCTAGTCTTCAACAGAAATAAAGCTACGCCGCCATTGGCCAATTGATTGTCACAAACACCGACCAGTAGGAAAGAAAAAAAAAGGTCTTTGATTGAAGCTTAACCTTAAAAGTGCTGCATGTAATTGATAAAATCAGACAGATTTTTTAGACAGAGAGACTCAAGTATTTTACCGATCGACATGAGTTAGATTAAGAGCCAAAAAACTATATGCAGTTGTCAATTCAGGTCTGATAGTTATAGCCTTGGCAAACAATGATAAGATAAGGTCTTAATATTTCTCCATACATAATCAATACCTTCTTATTGATGGTATCCTTCGTAATGTTATCGTGAATTAAAATGATCTAGAGATCACATTAGTTTCCTATTTCATTCGATTAATCCATTGACAATTGAATATGTTTTGATGACAGAGAGCTAATTGCATCAATTGTTATCACCTACTCTTTAGCTCTTTTTTTACAATTATTGTAACTAAATAAAAAAATTACTTGGAGAGCAATACAAGAGGCGGAATAGCAAATGAGGCAAGAAATAAGACATTAATTAGTTTATTTGTTTCATAAAAGTTTATCAATGATATGATTAATTTTGCAGCACTTTAATACTAGAAATTAAAACAAACTTGTTACAAATGCATAACTCAAAATAACAACATCAACCTATAGTTCTTCAAGTTTACTTTGGCATACTAAAGTAACGGAGAAACAATAACCCCCCACAAAGGGAAATGGAGGAGAATTCTAGTTTGGAACTAAAGGGGGGCAGCAACTAAGGCTTTAAACTCTAGCCGGAGACGCTTCATTACATCATTGATGCATTCATTTTCTGATATCCAGAAAACGATCTTTGCATTATTTTTCTCCATCTTTGCTACGAACCTTGCGCGCTCTTTTTGTAACAACGATATCTCTTCGTCGATCTCTTCAACAGATCTGGATTTCCCTTAAAACTCTTCACGATTTTCCTTCATTTTTCAAAAGTAAACGAATTAAACCAAAAATAAAAAACATGATAGATATTTGCACACCAAATTCTTCAAGATATAATCCAAACTTAGATAATATAGATAAATATATGTTTTTTTGAATGCCTAGTAATTTGCAAATTCTCAAATTATTATTGATTTTTAAAGGATATGTGAATTAGATGATAATAATTAGCCAACGTACTTGATTGAAATAGTGCAATACCGGTACAAAATTAGTGCATAAAATATTACGAAATCAATCAAAAATACTTATAAAACATCAAATTTCTGGGAAATATCAATTGTGCTTTGAGGGTTGGAAACTCCTCACCAAACCTAGAACGGGGAAACCCCCCATCTGTAATCAATAAATTCATACCCTTCAAAACAAGTTAGAACGCATAATAATTAGAATACTTCATTAGCTATATCAGATATATTCTATATAATATAACAAGAAGACAACACTACAAAAAAAAAAGGTATTGTTCGGATATAATCCACCGACCCCTACATGGGCAGAAGGCCTGGGCCGAGAGGAGCTTACCGGGCCCAATGGGCCGAAGCCAGTATTGGAGTAGCAGAGTTCGGGATCGGGTATCAGAGCTCTTTGGGCCAGAACACAGACCCAACTGGTAGTGTAAGAACCCGAATTTTCAGATATTATTAAATAAGGATTTAATAAATAAAATTCTTAAACCGTGAGATGGGTTCGAATAGAAAGATATATATGTGATATGAGGTATGTGGTATTATATTACATAGGGTAATATGGACTATGTAATATGTGTTTTTGTGATTAATGAATATATTATTAATATATATTTGTTACTTATCGTAGAGACGATTCAATTGAGGTAAAGGAAGTGGATAAATTCCTATCGATATTAAATAATTTATAGAATTATTTTATCATAGTAAGTTGGTGACATTAAATATCCTTAATGTATAATCACCATATTCTTGTGTATGTGTACTAATAACTCGTATGTTTATAATATAGGTTATTAATAGCACTTAAGCTATCCGTGAATAGGTTTGGATAGTGAAGCATGAGTTAGTTAAGGAATTAACTAATAAGAATAAATATTGGTTAATTTATGTTGAGAGTTATATTATGGAATAATATAATGTGAATATTGAACCTTAATTAACTAAGGTAATATGGACAAGGTTTAATTTACTTAAGTAAAGGAGTGAATTAATATATATGTTAAATATATGATTATAATTAGTACCTTCTATATATTACTTAGAATGGTAATATGTGTGAAAGTCTAATGTACAAATAACGTTAATAGATATATATATGTTATTAAAGAAAAATGAAAATCATTATATCTTTAAATAAATATTTGAAGAAATTGTTTTGGGAACAATTTATAGAAAAGAAAGAGAAATAATTATTATAAAGGATATTAAAATAAATTCTAATATTGAATTATTTTAATAAAGGAGGAAATATTATTTTTGAATAATAATATTACCCTATATGTTTTTGGTATGATGTAATAAGTGTGATTAATTAATATGGTAAATACATTAAAACATATTTGCTATATATAAATAAATTGATGAAAATAAACTTATTACCTATTTTCTATATATAATGTATGTACATGTGCCATACATGTAATTATTTTAGTAGATATTATATTAAGAATAATATCTTGAGACAATAAGTAAATTATTTTCTAACAATGAATATCTTTATTTGGAGAAAACATAATATTTTATGTTATGGCAAAATACATAATTCCTAATGTATTTTCAAGGGAGTTTATTAATGAAAGAAAACTAAGTTATTTCAATATATTAAATAACTTAAGTTATTATTTTATCGTAGATTTTATAATAATTAATAGAGTAAATATTAATTATTCTAGTGTAAAGGTTATACATATAATTGTTCAAGGTAGCTAAATAATTTAGCATTAAAGTGCATGTGTCACACAAACCTTATATTAAAAGAATATTAAAGTGTGATGGGAGTGATAATAAGCTTAAGGTAAGCTTGTGAGATATGCCTAGTGTGGCAAAGTGGTGGAATAAACATTCATTAAATAAATTAATGAATGAATAATTAATGGAATTAATTATTATTATTATGTGAATAAATTCCTATGTGCAATGATGTGTGATTATAAGTTATATAGTAGATACATCTATATAATATGGAATGAAGTGTGACACTTCAAGAAAACTATATAATATAGGAAACTATATGATTAAGTGTAATAATAAAGTTACAATAATGGGGTGTGACACTACTCAATTAAAATATATTCGGTATTGTCAAATGTACATGGATTATATGATTGGGTGTATGTGTGACCCTATCATATCATATGGTAATAACATTAAGTTATTAGATATAAGCTTGCAAATTAGTCCATGTGAGAACAATAATGGTCAATTAAGTGGTTAGGGTACATGAATAGTGGTAGTTGGTGGGAGTTAGCCACCAACTTCCCTTTTGCCCTTTGGGTAATAACCATAGGAGAATAATAGCTTGATAATGAATAGATGCAATACATTGGTGTGTAGAGTTTGTTAATTCAATTACTACATTGTTGCTAAGAAAGCATATAATAAGAAATGTAATTATACCATGAGCATGTTATAAGGTGTAATGATGAGGAAGGACCATGAATAGTAGTAGTTGGTGGAGTTAGCCACCAACTCCTCTTTGACCATTGGGTATTACCCATAGGAGGGTAATAGATTGATTATAATAGAGAACATGTAAATTAGTAATGTAATGGTATTACTTTATGAACATATTATAAGATGTAACATTGAGTATAATATTATCTTAGGAGATTATATTATTATAAACTTGTGGACTATTAAGTACTAAGTTCATATAATTATGCCTTGTGTGGCATAAATAATGAAGTTAAATCAAGGGGATTTAATTGGAAGTATTAGAAGAAAATGAATGGTTGATATTAATTATCATTATAATATTTGAGTATGTTTATGATAATAATTTTATGGAAAATTATGGTATGAGAATACTCAACTATTTTATATCTGGTCCAATTAAGATATTAATGGGTTAAACCAATGTACATGAGGTACATTATTATATATATTGGTATGCTTGTAATATGTGGGTGTACATATGTATATATATATATATATATGTATACCTATAGCTTAATGTAATATAGTAACATTAAGTCATTGAAATTGATTTAGTAAGCCAAAAATGAGATATAACATAAGTATGCTAGCATGCAAATATACTAATGCTGAGTTTGTAGCTTGTCCCAAAATCATTGTCCATTTCTTCATACACGTGAATAGGCCAATGGTCTAGGCTATGTCTTCAATTGCCCAAACTCTAGGATGGTGATGATGGCTAGGCAATGATTTCAATAATGGTGGGGGGAGTGGCTCAAATAGTATGCTTCACCAACTCCTTTTTGCCCATCATCTTCTCCTTCTTTCCTTTGGTTTAAATTGTTGGGCAAAGCTATGAATTGGGTAAGAGTTTTTCTATAAATAGAGACCCTCCCCTTCACAATTCTAGTTACTTGAATTTATTGCTAAGTTGATATAGAGAATATGGTGATGAGAGTTATGTGAGAAAACTGATTTTGGAAGCAAGCTTAGTAATTCAAGGCTCCAAGAGGTATAACTCTAACTTTGAATTTTTAGTCTTGAATTTGATAAATTAGTAGAGGTTTCATGAATTAGTGAACAATTGATATGTAAGATGATGTTAACATGTTAAGTAGAGTCTAAATATATGTTATAGATACAATATGATGGCTTTCAAGCTTGTTACATGAAGTAAGAAAAGGATTAGCTGAAGCTCTGTTTTAGCAGTAAAGTTTCTGGTTTGGAAACGGGGACGCGCGGCCGCGCGGCCGCGCGTCTCCCTAGTACAAATGGGGCGCAGCCGCGCCCTCTGCAGAAACTTTTGGTGATTTTGTGTTTTCTGGTTGGTTAAGCATACTAGTTAGACTCTAATAATTTCAGAAAGGGGTCTGACATGTGTACTAAGGTTGTCATGCACATAGTGAGTTGTATTAGTTGGTTTAACATAATTTCCTAAAAGAAAACGTAAAGTTTTGAAAATGAGACTTGACGAATTTTGTGTTCTTTGAGTCGGACTTTTGAGACATGTGTAAGTGTCTTGGTTATGTGTATCAATGGGTATGAAGGTAGTTGTTGATTAATTACCTTGGCTAATGGTAAACAATTATACCTTGTTGTAGTGGAGTTTTTAATGAAAACTTAAGGTTTTATAAATGAATTTTGGCGTATATAAGTCATGTTTATATTCTGACTTTTTAAGCATGATTATATGGTTTAGATATGCATGATATGTGAGTCGAAGGTATTGAGCATACACTAGAACACATTGTTTAAATTTAAAATGATTTCAAAAGACAAACTTAGAGTTTTGGGACATATATATAGGATGTCCACGTTCTGATCATTGAGCATGTATAGATGACTTATATATGTGTTCTAATACATGAGAATCATGACTACAAGGTACTTTGCATATACTTAGTTACCTTTGTTGACTTAAAGCGATTTTTATGAAATGTTTAGAATGTGTAAGATGATAGCATCAAACACGGAGTGAGTTACATTATGATCACATGAGCATGTATATTAGGATTCATTATGCCTATAGACATGTTGACATAAGCATCATGTGATGAAACATGGATTTCACCTATGCACGCATATTCGAGAAAATAAATTTCAAAAGCATAGACTATGTGAAAGTATACATGTGTAGTATAAGCACGAGCATGCCCACTTAATGTGTGTGTATAATATATATCAGAATGCATGATATGTTAGGACCAAACTAAGTTTATGAAATCTAAGTTCTGGTTCTGGCAGGGAGTCGCGCGGCCGCGCCGTGTTGCAGAGCTGCCAAGAACAGTTTGTTAACTGTCTGGTCCTAAGTTATTTTCCTTAAGGACCCTAAGGACCGAAATAGAATGGTTTCTATAGAATAAGTATGAAGGTATGATGTTGTAACATCGTGGTTATCCTAAGATAGAGTGAAACGAAACCAAGATTAGAAAACGATATACGAATTGTTATTCTATTAAGAGCATATGAAATGTATGACTGATGGATGTAAATCCATGATTATATAACTGTGTAGGAATACACGAAGTGCAGATAGCTTTAAGCAGTTAAGTCGTAGTTGTTAAACTACGAATCAGGCAAGTCTTTCAGTTCCTATTTGATATATGAATTCAATAACTGTTAGTTGAATTATATTATGCTGTGATAATGTGAACTTATATATGAACTGTATATGAGATATAAATGAGATTGAAAGTTGATCTTTGATGATATACTTGTTATGTGAAAAGTAACATGCGTAGTAAATATAAATTATTTATAAATGCATGAACTGAGTATAATGTTGTATGCTATGTGATGCATGAAAACTGTTAGAATTGCTGAGCTGTCGAGCTCACTCTTGCAAATAACCACTTTTGCAGGTTAAGGATTCACGGTAAAGATTTCGTGCTTCTTGATTGATAAAGATAGATAGTATCACAACGAAGAATACTGATTAGATTATTACTCGAACCATGTCTAGGTTCTAGTAGTTGTACTTGATATTTGTTTACGAGGTTTAATGCTTGTCGTACTATGAAGATGTATTAGATAATACATAGAGGATATCGAGTTGAGTTGTAAATGTTTATACGATAACTTAGATAAGAAGGAATCATATTTTATAATTGATTCAAGGGTTGTAATTGATTCAAGTTATGAAATCAATAAAAGATTTTAATCAAGGAGGATTGAAAAGTTTAAATTATTCCGTATTTTAGTAACGTCGAATATGATGTAAAGACGAAATCTTGGATATGAATAGAATTTATATTCTAAATTGTAATAAAGCAAGTTGTATTCTTTTAGTAATAAATAAAAGATATAATAGTTTGGCGTTAGTAGTATCGTGACTGCACCGAATTCAAGGTTTCGAAGGAACGTGGATTTGGGGGCGTCACAGGTAGTATCTTGATCGGGCAACCTAGTCCCACGAGACCGGGGCCCAGACCGACATACTGATGTTCGGGGTCGGACTCCCAAGCCCTTTGGGCCGAAGTCTAGACCGAATAGATGATGATCGGGATCGGACTACCGAACCCTTCGGGCCTGGGTTCAGACCACTTTGCAAGGCCCATACCGAAGGTTATTTCTCGGATGGAGCCCGTAGCAATAAGGAGTCTAAAGGATTAAGGGTTTCAACCCTAATCCTATCTAAATACCAACTCTTATAAGGCAAGTGGTTGGATAACCACCAACTTGTACTTTTAAAGGAGATTGCATTGGACCCAAACAATGGTAACTGCCATGTTTAGGAGTCCTAACTCGACTGGGACATGGACTCTAGAGGTGGTGAGAATGACTATAAATACAAGGCTTAACCTAATGGTAACAGGTAATACCCACTTGAGCACTATACACTACTGCCTCCATTGTTAACCTTGTGACCAGCCTGTGCTTATTCTCACATCGGATCTATCACCCGGCGGTCCCAACCGTCAAGCTTCGTTTGTGACGTGTTACTGTGCAGGTTTGAGCGTGTGGATTCAATGATTGGACGCGCCGGCAAAACATGGCATTAACAGGTATAATTATCACCTGAAGAATATCAACAACTTTTAGTTGTCTATCCATTATCAGTAATTCACCACCATGTTTTATTTCTAATTAAGTGTGAGAAACTGCAAAGGGAAGGCCCTAATTTATAGAAGAGGTTTAACCGTTTCTGAAATAATACCGGACCGTTGTCTGGCTTCTTTCCCCAGAAACCTATCTACACCATCGTTGCTCACGTGTGGGCCCCATTAAGGCACAAAATTAGATTTGGAAGATTGTGTTTTCTTAATGTAATTATTAATATATTTCAATAGGTGAAAGGGCATAACATAATAAATTGTCTTTCCTTATGGGGTAATAATTAGTCTCCCCTAAATTTGAATGCAATTAGTTGATGATATTTGGCTTGGTGTGGGTGAAATATAATTTTTTTTTAATTTTTTAATTTAAGGACATCAAATATTATTTACTCCTTCTACTTCTCCTTTATATATATATATATATATATATATATATAAGATAAGGCTCTGGAACGAATAGTTCGTTTATGAACATATGTAGGGCCCAGTGTTGAAGGTTGTTGATTGGATGAGAATATTTAACACTAATTACAAATATATGATGGTACATAATTGGGCTAATCAACAACCTTCCCTGCATATGTTCGTAAACGAACTTTTCGTTCTAGAGCCTTATCCTATATATATATATATATATATATATATATATATATATATATATATATATATATATATATATATATATATATATATATATTCAAACTTCATATTGAGCACTACAATATAATCACATAATTAACTAAATCAAGTATATCATTAACATCGTTATATCTTACAAATAATTAATCAAATAAATGAGCAAACAAATTTTACATAAAAGAAGAAATACATGTACACTTTACATTAGAGATGACAATTTGAACCGAAACCAAACTAACTAAAACCGATCAAATCATATCGAGCCGATCGGTTTTTAATCTAACCAATAACTTAGTTGGTGCGATTTTTGTGCAAAATAAAGAAATTGTTATTATCCCTACAACAAATTTAAAATCTAACAAATATTACTATTTTTTACTAATTTCAAGATTTTCTGTAACACCCAAGTCCGACATAAAAAGATATAGGAAAATTTTATCTGTATATAAGAAATTAAGTTACTAACAATAGTACCTTCAAGTCATGATATTTTAAATGAGCATGTGGTGGGCTAAAATAATCCAAAAAGATACTATTGGGCCAGTGATTTAAGGTCTTATTTGGATGGATTTTATTCGATCTGGACTTAGGATTTGACCCGAGATTTATTCCGGACTCGAGATTGGACCCGTGTTTTTTCATATAATATCAGAATCAACTCTCGAAAGCTTGGGTCAGGTCATCCGATCGGGTTGTCAGAAGCGGGGACACGAAGGCTGATGGTGTTATCCCACAATGGAGGGATGGAGGTCCGGAGGTTGGGATACGAAACCAGTCGGTATTATCTCACAATGACTAGAGAGGCAATGACCATGTAGACCGTGTGTGTGATCGATTCTGACAGGGACGTCATAAAATTAAGTGGGAAAGTTTGTAACACCTCAGTCCCACATCGAAAGATATAGAAAAAATTTATCTGTATATAAGGAATTAAGTTACTACCAATAGTACTTTCAAGTTATGACCTTTTGGGCGAGTCTGTGGTAGGCTAAGATGATCTAAGAAGATACTATTGGGTCACTGGTTTAAGGCCTTATTTGGATGAATTTGTTGTTTCATTTTCATTCAAATATAGTTTATACATTGGTAAAAAATCAATTACTCTGCAAGAAGAAAAAAATATTCTCTAAAGTGAAAATCATACCCTTCAAAACCAAGAATAACTCATAAGACTGGAAATACTTCATTTTAACTATATCGGATATAATCTAGAATATAAACGAACAAAAAATTAATGCAAACAAATAAAAATATAATTGCCAAGAAGAACATCAAAACCTTTTATTTGACTATCCCTTATCAGTAATTCACCAACTACTTTTTATTTCCAAGTGTGAAAAATTATACACGACCGTTGTCTTGTGAATTGTCTTATTTCCCCTCGAAACCTATATATCTACATTATCATTGCACATGTGTCATGTGTGGACACCATTAAGGGGCAAATTAAATGCATACCAGCTTCGTAATGAGATTTAGAAAATTCTTTTTTTAATTGGATTAATTATACATTCCAAAAATGTGACAAGTTGCAACCATGGTTTTAAAAATCAGACCGCCGGTTCGATTTGTAAAAATTGGAACCGATTGGCACTCCGGTCTTGTTTGAACAAAAAAAAATCAGTTTTGGTTATAATTCGGTTGACCCACTGGTCGGAACGGTGGTTCAACCGGTAAAACCGGTTGTTGACCCAGTGACCCTATTTTTTTTTTTACCAAATTTTTGTTAATATTAAAACTAACCACTTTTAGTAATATTGTAACTCAACTTTATTATGTTTTAGTTCATAAAAAATGAGATTTTTTAAAATTTTATTAATTACTAATAATATATATTTTTATATATTAATGACATCACTATGTCAATAATGGTTCGACCACTGGTTGGACCAGTGACCCATCTACATGGTATCTTTTTCGGTTCGATGACTAGTCCGGGTCTGAGATCCTTGGTTGTAACATTATAAATTGTCTTTCCAAAATTTTGGTGCAATTAGTTGAGGTTATTTAGCTGAGTTTATTTACTTTCTGACTATTTAATTTGCTTAAGGTTATAGCCCAAGGTGTCCCCACCTAAGATTTCTAACCTACAACTCTGATACTAACATGTGACGTCCCTAAATCCAGATACTTTCAAACATGTATTCGGTGCTACATGATACTAACTATTCAACATATTACTTTGATAAATAACCAAAATTAGTACATCAGATTTATCTATCCCAAGCACGAAGACCTTTAATTACTTCATTACATGATAGTTACTGTATTTATAACACAAAAGACTATCTATTACAATAATAAACTCCAACTACCCAGTAATCTTTCCTTTGCCTTTATCTTTTTCAGATCCTTCTATACGATCCTATTTGGCTGAAAATATTTATATTCAAAGTAAGAATGAGCATTCAATTGCTCAGAAAATTATAGCAGTTAATAAATAACATATACAAGAAATAAATGTTTTCTTTGAGATATGTTTTAACACGGGAACAAGACTATAAGGCAACTGAAATAAAATTTGTTTACATTTTTGAAACTACAAATTGACTTTTGAATGCTGAGCGGTCACAAGACCAATAACTTTTATGTTTTATTTTCTGAAAATGTTATATCAGAAATTCATCAGTGAATCGACTTAACTTACAGGAAAGGTGGGTGATCAGCTCGTTATGCTATGTATTGATTAATACTATCTATATGAATGACATTTGCGTTCATCATCACCGCCTTTAGGCACAATGTAAATTTCCCAATTCAGGTATATTCATTCTCAATCTGGAGTCCAACCAAAACAATTCAGTTGGACAACTCTATATATTCAATAATATTTCAAGACTTAATGTAAAAAGAAATAAAATATTTGAAAGTGTCTAGCCGACTCAAATGGCTTACACATCTTTTAAACAATGTAGGTATATTGAATTTCAAGAATATGCATCATCATAACTCACAGATACTTATGATTTTCTATACAACATCTACATTATACAAGTAATGTATGTACAAAATTTAGACGAGCTTTAATACAATACTTGCTCAAAGGTACACGAATTCAGGATACTTTTCTTGCCTGTAGCTTAACAATTATAGTTTAGGTTAACTTGCTTCACGAATTCCTACATCGTATATATTCATGTATAAGCATATATTAGCTATACATACCCATAAGCCAATAAGCTACATATACTTATAGTACACACATTTAGCCACATATGTACATACTCAATCACACACTTGATATACCCATATGTGACGTAATACCCGAGAATTTTATAAATAATTTTAGAATTTAAAACAAGGATATTGTAATTATTTCTGTGCATATATATATATATATATATATATATATATATGTATATGACATATGATTAATAATTAAATCAAGTATGAAATGATGAAGAAGTATGTTGATGATAATGATAAGCTTAATTAAGCTTAAGTGTTAAGCCTTGTATGACATAATTAATTTCCTAATTGGACTAGTTGGGTCATGAAGTAATAATGTATTGGACTTAGGTTATCCAAGACAAATAACATTAATGTGACATGTTAATAAGAATTAGGAGATATGGCCCAATCATTATATATGCTAGATTAATATTCGGGTCCATGTGCTTTAGTGTGTGCCTAGCCCAATTTGATTTAGCTTGGAATGGCCCAATGTGTAATAAATGATGATGGATATATGTATACATATATATATATATATATATATATTTATAGGTATATATGTATATGGGTGTATAATACAGGTGATTATATATATATATATATATATATATATATATGTGTGTGTGTGTGTGTGTGTGTGTGTGTGTGTGAATTAGAACCTTGTATGCTAGCATTGTGTACAAGTGGGAATTAAAAATGTAACATGGTGCAATAGACCCTTTTCATGACCTTTCAAAATGCTGATTTTTAAGATTGTATAAGCTCACAAGCTAGCCCATGTGATGGCAATGATGATTAGCCCAATGGCTAAGGGAATATAAATAGTAGAAGTTGGTGAAGTTAGTCACCAACTCCATTTCTTGCCCTTTGTGTAATGACCATAGGAGGGTAATAGCTTGTCTATAAATAGAAGCCTTGTATTGGTGTTTAGAGTTTGCTATTTCATTTGCTAAGTGTGGAGATATAGAAAGCTAGAGAGAGTCGAGAGAAAAAGAAGAGAAACCCTAGAGGAGTTCTTGCTGGTGGTTCAAGGAACAAGGTGGAGACATACTCAAGATTCTTAGCCAAGAGGAAGAAAGCCATCAAGAGGTATGATCACTAACTAAGTTCATTTTATACTTGTCAAGTTGAGTTAGTGTATGGTAGTTAAGTAGAAATGCATGTTAAGCCTAGTTATAACACTTGTAAGCATGAGTTATGTTGTTAAGAGTCATAAAATGTATAAGCCTTACATATAATCCAATAATGTTATGTTGAACCTTTATGAAATACGGACATAACCTAAGTGGAATCATAGTAATCAGACATAAAACGAACCTATAGCGGAACTTTCCGTAAAACATGCCGATATGCAAACCCTAGCTTGGAAAAATAATAAACTTAATTAAATAAATATTGTAGAAAATTGTGCAAGATATCATATATTAAAGATATACAAGTTTATGAGATATTGAAAGTGGTTTCACCTTATTTGGATGTAAAATGAATAATTTATACAAGTTTGAATCAAAAAAGGTAAGAAAATATTTTGAGATATCACTTAGCCAAGCATTTTGCAGGGCGGGCGCTGCCGCACCGCCCAGGAAGCCAAAGCTAGCGCTGCAGTGCCAACATGTTTTCAACATTTCAGGACCGGCGCTGCAGCGCTGTCCTCAACTCAAACCCTAGCGTCGCAGCGCCACTGCCAAGTCGGGTTCTGTAGGGCCGGCACTACCGCACCAGCTGCAGTACTAAACCTGGCGCTGCAGTGCCAGGCCTAGTTCATAGTTGGCCAGGATCCAGGTCAAACCAGGTCGGGTCAACGTGGGTCGGGTCGGGTCGGGTCAGACCTGATCAAAAACTAAATTTTTCTAAAATTAAAATAATAATAATAATTCAATAATAATACTTAATTTGATTAATATTAATAGATTTTATTAATCAAAAGTAATTAAACAATTAAAGTAATTTAATTGTGAGTTAATTAAACACATTTTAGAATTTAAAAGTTTAAGACTTATTTGACTTAAAGAATATTAAACAATTAAAATAATTTTAATTGTAATTCAATAAGTGATAATTAATATAATATTCTTAAAATATAAATAATTAAAACCAAATAAGATTTTAATTGTGAAACGAATAAACAATTAAGATAATACTTAATTGTAAAACAATAAGACTTAGACCAATTGGTAATAGTGAAGACTATTTCTAATTGTATAAGTATGAACAATTAAAGTGACGCTAAAAATATTTTAATTGTGAATAATAATTACTAAATAATTAAATATTTTCAAATATTATTTAATTGTGAACCAATGAGATAATTTAAATATCCCCCATTGTGATTAAGAGAATTACTTATATAATAATTATGAATGGATACCTTATTAATATAATGAGGTATAGACCCTTAATTGAATAATAAGGATAATAAAATATTATTAAATGAAATACACGATTAAAGGTAGAATGAATGAGATAACAATTAGAGAAACAATATATAATTTTTGAGAAGTCTTAGATACCTAAGGCTAGTGTGTTATACCTATATCATGAATTTGAAAGTGATCCAAATCAATTGTTTTGGTGAGGAATATTATAATTTGACTGAAATGAACAACCCTCATTGAAGGGAAAACTATATATTCGTTGGGAGACCGAATAACATATGAATATTATGCATAATGTAGGGTACTTGAGGTTGATCACCTGTTGTACTTGTTTATATCGAATTGTCAGTTAAACACTGTTAATTCTAGCAAGAGTTCTTAGTCCTTAGTGACTACTCAGTACTAAACTTTATCTTTTGGAAAGCGTTGAAACCTTTGAATCCTTTTTGATAATGCTTCGGTCTATAATGATCTTCTGTTTACAATTCGAAGGACAATTTTGGAACTATTGATATTTCTTTGTTTACAACATTATTCTTTGAACTCTTGAATTATCCTTTGACATTATATCTTGGATATCATTATGATTTATAATTATGCTTAACCTTATTGCTATATTACTTATTGAGTAAACTTGTTGCTTATTCTTGCTTTCCCTAAAACATTTCATTTAAGGCAGAGCAGTGGGGACCCTCTGGCACAAACAAAGGCAAGGGCAAGGCTACGGCGTAACTTTTTTCTCTTTTAGATTATTATGATGATGTAATAAGACTTATTTCATATTATGTATTAGTTATGTTATGGTTTAAGATATGTTTAAAGATATGTTTAAGTTGCGAGACCGTGGAACGCGAATATTTATATTAAATCAATGTAAATTATTCTATTATTCCATTGCATGAGATTTTAGTATGTTATTAGTATTAGCAAGTGATGCACCGAATTCGAGATACGAGTGGTCCGAATTTGGGGGCGTCACAGGTTGGTATCAGAGCGTTAGGTTATAAACCTTAGGAGCGAGAATCCTTAGACTATAACCTTAGAAGAACTTAGAAGATAGAAGGAGATAAAATTCATGTAGAGTTTTCCTAGAGACTTAGTGTGTTATGAAATATAGTTTCATTCTATACAATAAACTTATGTTTTATTTAACATTCTAATGGAGTTTGTTGTTTGTTTGTCTTGTGTTTGTGGTTGTAGGATGACAGACTTTGGAGGACCCAGTAGAGTAGTAGAGGAGGAGCCACGGGATATACACAGTGTATGAGGCACCTTTGGTAGCCGAACCCATTCAGGCAGTAGCACCATCCTAGTTTGACGACGAGGATGAGATAGAGGTGTAGTCGGATTCCAAGGAGGAACCTTTGAAGGACGAGCCCGTAGAAGATTCTGAAGAGGCTACGTTCGAGGACAGGATGCTAGGAGAGTATGAGGAGCGGATCTTGGAGTTAGATTGTCTAGTTTAGGAGCTAGAGGCTGAGGCTCAGGAGAGAGATACTGAGTTACAACGACTGAGGGATGAAGACCATCAGAGGAAGTTGGAGATGCAAGATATAGAGGTGGAGATTTCCTATCACAAGGAAGAGGGAATTCAGATGCGAACCTTTTTTCACCGTTCGATAGCTAGGAACGTGGATTTGGTGGGTAAGCTGGAAGATTCCGCGCAGAAGGAGTTGAGTGAGAAGGCTAAGAAGGAGGCTCTATGCACTTAGCTTGAGCTAGAAGTCATGGAGAAGATTCACTTCGAGGGGAAGTGGGAGGAAACCAACGATAGAGCTAAAGATTTAGAGGATGAGACGAGGTGCAAGAAGAGGAAGATGAACCGAATGGGTTATGCTATCTGCACGGCTATGGAGAGGTTGATAGATGGTATGTACCATTATCCAGCGGAGCAGGGACAGACCCGTTACACCTTGAGTAGATACATGATGGTTCACATGACTCAGGTGGTGTACCAGAGCGCAGTGGAGCGTGGGATGTTAGGTTGAGACCTATTAGTCTAGTAGTGGTAGTAGTTATTATTATGTGATGTATATATTGTGATGTAATCCTAATCTTTTTTATAAGATATGGGATAGTTATGTAAACCCCGAGTAGGCTTATGTTAGAGGGGTAGTATGATAGTGTTTCCCCATCTTTTGTGATATTAGGGGATAGATGTTGACATTTATAGAAGTATGCTAGGAATGATCATAATGATGTAATGATTTGACATATGAATATAAATGTCCTTATTTCAGAAAAGCGCGTTATAAAATTTTATTCCTTTTTGCATTAAAGAAATACTTAAGCAATATAATTAGATAATAAGAATGAAATTTTATGATGCAGATAATACCGCCCAGACACAGACTAACTGCACTAGAGGAGTCGGTCAATAAAGAGAGAGAGCAAGTAGATCCTATACAACGACTAGTCGACTTGTTAAGAGAAGCCCTTCGGGGAAGGAACAACAAACCCGTTCACCCCAATCCCCAAGCGATACCTTTAACTAACTTCAAAGACTTTAGGAGCGTAGGAACTCTAGAGTTTACGAGTACTACCGACTCTATTGAGGCGTAGACGTGGATCAAGGAGATAGAGAAAACCTTTGCCATTGCTCATGTGGGTG
The DNA here is from genome assembly GCA_020205555.1 of Panax stipuleanatus. NCBI lineage: Eukaryota > Viridiplantae > Streptophyta > Magnoliopsida > Apiales > Araliaceae > Panax > Panax stipuleanatus. The sequence continues at coordinate 106,433,370 of CM035124.1, read as the reverse complement.
AAGATCAAAAGACCGTGTTCGCTACTTACATGATGAGAGGTGAAGCAAATTATTGGTGGGAGGCCAATCAACAGAGAGCGGGAGAAGGAACCATAGCGTGGGATAGGTTTAAGACTCTGTTCTTTGAGAATTACTTCTCGAAGAGCATGAAGAATAGGATGGAGGTGAAGTTCTTAGAACTTAAGCAAGGTGAGATGACGGTGGCACAATATGCGGCTAAGTTCAATGAACTCGCCCGATTTGCAACACACCAGGTAGGGGATGAAGAAAGGAAAGCCAGAGGCTTCGAACAAGGACTGAAACCTTGGTTGTTCAACAAGGTGTCGGTTCTCCAGATCGACTCGTTCTCCACACTGTTGGAGAAGGTTATCATTATAGAGGGAGGTAGTGAGGCCTGGAGTTAGTACAACAAGGAAAAGAAGACCAAAAATACCGAAGGAGAGAGCTGTGGAGGAAGTAGCAGCGGGTGAAGTAATCTGGGGAAGAGGAAGTGGGATAAAAACAACAACAACAACAGAAACAACAATCAGTTGGGAAGTTTTCATGGAGGGTTTAAGAAAAGAACTGAGGGATGCCCGAGGTGAGAAAAGAACCACTAGGGAGAATGCTGGAAAGGACGCAATGTCTGTTACAACTGTGACAAGGAGAGGCACATATCACCTAACTGCCCAAAGCCAAATAAGATCAAAGGATGCTTTACTTATGGTTCAACGGAGCATCAATTCAAGGACTTCCCGAAGAAAAGCAGCGGAGGAAGCGGCCAATAAGGAGGAGGTAACAAGCTGATGATCGGCGGACCATAGCAATCTAACCGACCAACTGCCAGAACCTTTAACATGACTGTCCAGGACGCAGTGGCTGCGAAGGACGTGGTGTCAGGTATTATCCCAATCAATAATAAATGCATATATATTATTTGATTCGGGTGCTACCTGTTCATTTGTGTCTGAAGAATTTGCTAGTCGATTAAACTTACCCCGAGAACGATTAGGAAATCCTTTGAACATAGAAGTTGCAAATAAGGAAATAATCCCCGTAGAGTACGTATTGTTGCGCAAATATTAGAGATCACGAACTAAGTGTAGACTTGGTTCTGATTAGATTGGGAGAATTTGACGTAATATTGTGAATAGATTGGTTGTATAACCATGCGGCGATAATTGACTGTCAGAACAAAAGTGTGAACCTTCAGACTCCGAATCAGTCTAAGGTGGTGTTTTATGGTAGCTCATTACTTAAGCAATCATGTTGTCTTACGATGATGCAGGCCAAGAAATTGTTAAGAAAAGGATGTGTAGGTTACTTAGCTTACATTATAGATACTCGGAAAAAGGGAGTAGAAATAAAGGATATATCTGTAGTGAGAGAATTTCAAGACGTATTTCCAGATGATTTGCCTGGTCTTCCGTCAGATAGAGAAATCGAATTCGTAATAGACTTAACACCGGGAACTGCACTGATTTTAAAAGCTCCATATCGTATGGCGCCAGTAGAAATGAAGGAATTGATGATACAATTGCAAGAATTGCTAGATAAGGGTTACATACAGCTAAGTGTGTCTCTTTGGGGAGCACAGTGTTGTTTATTAAGAAGAAGGACGAATCGATGAGGCTCTGTATCGATTATCGAGAATTGAACAGAGTAATGATCAAGAATAGATATCCGCTATCGAGAATAAATGACCTTTTCGACCAATTAAGGGGAGTGAAATGTTTCTCAAAAATAGATCTGCAAATAGGTTATCACCAGTTGAAGGTACGGAAGGAGGACATACCAAAGACGGCGTTCCGAACCCGTTATGGGCACTACGAGTTTTTGGTAATGTCATTCGGATTGACTAATTCTCCTATAGCATTTATGGACTTGATAAACCGAGTTTTCAAGCCATATTTGGATAAATTTATAGTAGTTTTCATCGACGACATCTTGATTTACTCAAAGACCAAGGAAGAGCACGCCGAACATCTAAAGATGGTTTTGGAAGAACTAAGAAGAGAAAAGATGTATGCGAAATTTCAAAGTGTGAATTTTGGATGGAGAAAGTCCAGTTTCTAGGACACGTGATCGACAAGGATGGAATTTCAGTAGACCCTGCAAAGGTGGAAGCAGTGAGTAATTAGGAACAGCCGAAGATGCCAGCGGGGGTAAAAAGTTTCTTAGGGTTATCTGGGTACTATCGAAGATTTGTCAAAAAAATTTCTAAGATAGCAACCCCGTTGACCAATCTAACGAGGAAGACAGTAAAGTTCATATGGATGGAGAAATGCGAAGATAGTTTCCAGGAGTTTAAGAAGAGATTAAGTGAGGTGCCTGTATTATCATTACCAGATGATGCGTGAGGCTTTGTGGTATATAGTGATGCATCGCACAAAGGACTTGGCTGTGTGCTAATGCAACATGGCAAGGTCATTGAGTATGCATCATGGCAATTGAAGAATTACGAAAAACGATACCCTACTCATGACTTAGAGTTAGCGGCATTAGTTTTTGCGTGAAAAATATGGAGACATTATATGTACGGATAAAAATGTGAGATATATATGGACCACAAGAGTCTGAAATATATCTTCACACAGAAGGAGTTGAACATGCGACAGAGGAGGTGGTTGGAATTGATCAAGGATTATGACTGCGAAATTCTTTATCACCCGGGAAAGGAAAACGTAGTTATCGACACACTGAGTGGAAAGGGAAGGGAGAAATTGTTCCAATTGACAACTTAGGAGGAGTTAATAAGAGAAATGAAGAAATTGGAAATAGAAGTGAAGGGGCTTGGAAGGTCTGAAGAAAAAGTATTTGTAATGGAAGCTCGTCCAATATTATTGGATAGAATAAAGGAATTGCAAGAGAATGATGAAGAATGTGAGAAGATAAGAAAGAGAATAGCAAAAAATGAAGAAGAGAAGTTCAAGATAGATAGAGACGGTATATTGAGATCCGAAGGACGAGTATGGGTGCCAGCTGTAACCGAACTGAGAGAGGAAATCTTACACAAAGTGCACATTACGACGTATTCTGTTCATCTAGGAGGCACGAAAATGTATCGAGATCTTAAACAATATTTTTGGTGGCTAAATCTGAAACGAGAGGTGGCAGAATGTGTCAGTAGATGCCTTACTTGTCAACGAGTCAAAGCAGAGCACCAGAGGCAAATTGGTTTACTTCAACCTTTAAAAATATCACAGTGGAAATGGGAGCACATTACAATGGATTTTGTGGTAGGACTTTCAGTCACGCAGAAAGGTTATGATGCCATCTGGGTTATCGTGGATCGACTCACGAAGACAGCTCATTTTCTACCAATCAAGATTCGATTGAGTTTAAATCAGTTTGCAAGTTTATACATAAAGGAAATTGTTTCACAACATGGAGTGCAGGTGTCAATTATCTGGGATCGAGATCCGTGCTTCACGTCAAATTTCTAGAAAAACTTGCAAGAGAGGATGGGAGCACAATTAAGATTGAATACTGCTTATCATCCTCAGACAGACGGACAGAGTGAGCGGACTATACAAATGCTAGAGGACATTCTTAGAGCTTGCGTGATGGACTTTAAAGGGAATTGGGACGACCACCTACCCGTAGTAGAATTTGCATACAACAATAATTATCATGCGAGTATCGGTATGCCACCGTACAAAGCTCTTTACGAGAGAAAATGCAGAACACCGTTGTGTTGGGATGAAGTCGGAGAATGATAAATTTTGGGACCAGAGTTAGTTCAACAAACAGCCGATGTAGTAACAACGATAAGAGCCAGATTGGTAGCAGCTCAAGATCGTCAAAAGAAGTACGCGGACTTGCATCGTCAGAACCGAGACTTTAAAGTCGGCAGTTTTGTATTTTTGAAAGTATCTCCCTGGAAAGGAAAGATAAGTTCCACAAGAAAGAAAAATTGAGTCCGAGGTTCATAGGACCATTCGAGATATTGAAGCGAGCAGGTGAAGTGGCGTACAAAGTAGCTTTACCACCCGAACTGCAACACATCCACAACGTGTTTCACATTTCTGTGTTACGTCCGTACAAGCCCGACTATAATCATGTGATATCCTATGAGCCGATTCAAGTTGAGAAGAATCTGACTTACGAAGAGATTTATGTCCAAATAATAGATAGGAAAGAACAAACTTTGAGGAATAAATTTATGTCTTCTGTAAAAGTAGTTTTGAGAAACCACAACGCCTAGGAGGCTACGTGGGAATTAGAGGATAATATGAAGAGACTATCCCCATCTATTTCTGTAACCTTGTATCAATTCCGAGGACGAAAATTTTATAAGGGGGGAGGATGTAATACCCGAGAGTTTTATAAATAATTTTAGAATTTAAAACAAGGATATTGCAATTATTTTTGTGCATATATATATATATATGTGTGTGTGTGTGTGTGTGTGTGTGTGTGTGTGTGTGTGTGTGTGTGTGTCATATGATTAATAATTAAATCAAGTATGAAATGATGAAGAAGTATGTTGATGATAATGATAAGCTTAATTAAACATAAGTGTTAAGCCTTGTGTGACATAATTAATTTTTATAATTTGACTAGTTGGGTCATGAAGTAATAATGTATTGGACTTAGGTTATCCAAGCTCAATAACATTAATGTGACATGTTAATAAGAGTTAGGAGATCTGGCCCAATCATTATATGTGTTAGATTAATATTAGGGTCCATGTGCTTTAGTGTGTGCTAGCCCAATTTGATTTAGCTTGGAATGGCCAATATGTAATATATGATGATGGATATATGTATACATATATATATATATAGGTATATATGTATATGGGTGTATAATAAAGGTATTTATATATATATATATGTGTGTGTGTGTGTGTGTGTGTGTATATGTGTATTAGAACCTTGTATGCTAGCATTGTGTACAAGTGGGAATTAAAAATGTAACATGGTGCAAGAGACCCCTTCCATGACCCTTCAAAATGCTGATTTTTAAGCTTGTATAAGCTCACAAGCTAGCCCATGTCATGGCAATGATGATTAGCCCAATGGCTAAAGGTACATGAATAGTAATAGTTGGTGGAGTTAGTCACCAACTCCATTCCTTGCCCTTTGTGTAATGACCATAGGAGGGTAATAGCTTGTCTATAAATAGAAGCCTTGTATTGGTGTTTAGAGTTTGCTATTTCATTTGCTAAGTGTAGAGATATAGAAAGCTAGAGAGAGTTGAGAGAAAAAGAAGTGAAACCCTAAAGGAGTTCTTACTAGTTAGTGGTTCAAGGAACAAGGTAGAGACATACTCAAGATTCTTAGCCAAGAGGAAGAAAGCCATCAAGAGGTATGATCACTAACTAAGTTCATTTTATACTTGTCAAGTTGAGTTAGTATATGTTAGTTAAGTAGAAATGCATGTTAAGCTTGAAACCTAGTTATAACACTTGTAAACATGAGTTATGTTGTTAAGAGTCATAAAATGTATAAGCCTTACATATGATCCAATAATGTTGTGTTGAACTTCTATGAAATTCAAACATAACTCAAGTGGAATCATAGTAATCAGACATAAAACGAAACCGTAGCGGAACTTTCCGTAAAACATGCCGATATGCAAACCCTAGCCTGGAAAATCAATAAACTTAATTAAATAAATAATTTAGAAAATTGTGCAAGATATCATATATTGAAGTTATACAAGTTTATGATATATTGAAAGTGGTTTCAACTTATTTGGATGTAAAATGAATAAGTTATGCAAGTTTGAATCAAAGAAGGTAAGAAAACATTTTGAGAAATCACTTGGCCAAGCATTCTGTAGGGCGGATGGTGCTGCCCAGGAAGCCAAAACTAGCGTTGCAGTGCCAGCATGTTTTCAAAATTTAAGGACCGGCGCTGCATCGCCGTCCTCAACTCAAACCCCAGCGCAGTGCCACTGCCGGTTCGAGTTCTACAAGGTCAACGCTGTCGTGCCAGCTGCAGTACTAAACCTGGTACTGCAGCGCCAGGCCTAGTTCATAGTTGGTATGGATCCGGGTCAAACAGGGTCGGGTCAACGTGGGTCGGGTCGGGTCAGACCCGATCAGAAACTAAATTTTTTTAAAATTAAAATAATAATAATGCTTTATTTGATTAATATTAATAGATTTTATTAATCAAAGGTAATTAAACAATTAAAGTAATTTAACTGTGAGTTAATTAAATACAATTTGGAATTTCAAAGTTTATGACTTATTTGACCTAAAGAATATTTAACAATTAAAATAATTTTAATTGTAATTAAATAAGTGATAATTAATATAATATTCTTAAAATATAAACAATTAAAATCAAATAAGATTTTAATTGTGAAACGAATAAACAATTAAGATAATAATTAATTGTAAAACAATAAGACTTAGACCAATTGGTAATAATGAAGACTATTTCTAATTGTATAAGTATGAACAATTAAAGTGATGCTAATAAACATTTTAATTGTGAATAATAATTACTAAATAATTAAATACTTTCAAATATTATTTAATTGTGAACCAATGAGACAATTTAAATATCCCCCATTGTGATTAAGGGAATTACTCAGATAATAATTATGAAAGGATACCTTATTAATATAATGAGGTATAGACCCTTAATTGAATAATAAGGATAACAGAATATTATTAAATGAAGTACACGATTAAAGGTTGAATGAATGAGACAACAATTAGAGAAATAATATATAATTGTTTTGAGAAGTCTTAGATACCTAAGGCTAGTGTGTTAGACCGATTTAGGGTTATATTTTTATAGATTAACCGTTACGATAATAATAGGTTAATCAAAGGGATAAGAAGTCGAGGTCAGATTTAATCAACTACTCAGGCAAGTTCGCTATCTTACACAACTTTGAATATTATGCAAGTATTCGAACCTTACTCTTTATTGAGCACTACTTAAGCTTGTACTATTATTGATCATATGAGTAAATAATTGATAGTATGATTCTTGTCTTATAAATTAATATTCATAACTTGATTTAAATCACGATTATATTCTTCGAACCATGTCGCAAGTATTGAACTTATAAATTATTCTTATATACATTGAAAGAGCTATCTATGCCATTTGATTCGGCTAGACCTATATAATGAATTTGAAAGCAATCCAAACCAATTGCTTAGTTGAGGAATCTTATAAATAGACTGAGATGAACAAACCTCATTGAAGGGGAAACTATATATCCGTCAGGAGACCGACGTGCGCACAAATAGCTTGTGAATATTATGCATAATGTAGGGTACTTGAGGCTGATCACCTGTTGTACTTGTTTATATCAGATTGTCAATTAAATACTCTTAATTCTTGCAAGAGTTCTTAGTCCTTAGTGACTACTCAGTACTAAACTTTATCTTTTGGAAAGCGTTGAAACCTTTGAATCCTTTTTGATAATGCTTTGGTCTATAATGACCTTCTGTTTACAATTCAAAGGATAGTTTTGGAACTATTGATAATTCTTTGTTTACAACATTATTCCTTGAACTCTTGAATTATCATTTGACATTATATCTTGGATATCATTAAGCTTTATAATTATTCTTACCCTTATTGCTATATTACTTGTTGAGCAAACTTGTTGCTCATTCTTGCTTTTTCTAAAATATTTCAGTTAAGGCAGAGCAGTGCGAACCCTCTGGCACAAACAAGGGCAAGGGCAAGGCTACGACGTAACTTTGTTCTCTTTTAGATTATTATGATGATGTAATAAGACTTATTTCATATTATGTATTAGTTATGTTATGGTTTAAGATATGTTTAAGTTACGAGACCGTGGGATGCAAATATTTATATTAAATCAATGTAAATTATTCTATTATTCCGTTGCATGAGATTTTAGTATGTTATTAGTATTAGCACGTGATGCACCGAATTCGAGATACGAGTGGTCTAAATTTGGGGGCGTCACATGTGATCACAAGTTGAACTTTTAATCTTGTTTTTCATAACCTTCGTTTGTATTTTGAAAACTTTTTCTTTTCATTTATAATCTTTTAGAACTTTACGCTCAAAATGCTTCATAATGGTTTTAAAAATATCAATAGATTACGTATTTCGTTTATAACCATATGTAATCCATTAAATGGACGTTTCATATTTTTATACGTAAACTTGAGGTTATATAGCATATTCGTAGTTTCTTTTACGTATTGAAAGTATTTATAATTTATAAATACAAATCATAACTATTAAACATACATACTCATTTATTTCTATCTTATTTCCATGAGTTAAACATTAAAACCATCAAAAACCATTGAGAAATCAAAATAGGACTAGCTAGCTTTGCAAAAGGTCTGCATGGCCCTGCCTGTGCACATTATCTGGCTGCCAGACCCGGCTTGGCCAGGCCGGTTGCCCAGCCTTCCCATGCCCATGCCGCTCACTTCTCGATTTTCTAAATTCTAAACCACTAGTCAGGATACGATGAATTTTGGATATGTTATAGGTAGTATATATAATCATCTTTTTTAAAACAATATAAAGTATACAATTCGAAAAAATTAAAGGAACAAAATATGAAGCCAAACTGGTCTGCCAGGCCTGTACAGTACAGCACAGCACGGCGCTAGGCGCCGATTGCTGCTGCCTACAACAGGGCCAGGGACCTACCTTGCAACCTTGCTCATTCAGTCACTGTGATTTTCTAGTTTTTAACATGTAAGCCCGACTGTAACCAATTTCAAATCTGTTATAGACACCATAGTAGAATATTTTTATAAATTATTAATCACCCATTACGGACATTTTAGACAGTCCAAACTAGGCCTCAAAAGTTCCTTGCCACCACTATTTTCAACATATTGTTTCCTTTAGAAAATGTTTTTCCCACTTAATTTAATTTATACAAAACATTAAATGAACTACATATAGCAAACTTAATTTTAACTTTAATCTTGGCACCGATAAATTTCAATTTCCTAAGCGAAACATTCCTTGTGGGACTTTTAACGAACACGGTATGTGTGTTACAATTTTGGACAGATTTCTTAAGCATTCGTTCATGTTTTAAACCCAAAATTGCCTTCCTTATCACTGTGCACAACAACTATGCTCCTTCTTTCTAATCCACAACTATCAATTGTTTTACACAACAAAATTACATATACACTAGCTAATTAACTAACTAACTTTGAACCAATCCAATTCTTTTAGTTCCCAAAACATACATTACACTAGGAACTCAATTGCCCTAGCTTGATCAATACATATAAGAGATGAAGTTTTTTACCTTAAACTTGCTTAATTCCAATAGAATTCCAAGCCTTCCTTAATTTCTTCTCAGTTCTCTTCTTTTTTTCTCCTTTAGCCGAACAAGAATGCAATGGAAAAAGGATAGATGGGATAGAATTGGGATGGGGTGGTGCCGGGTGGAGCTTGACAGGGAGGAGATGGTTCGGTTTGGACAACTAAAAGGGATGAGAGTTGTGTATTGGCTTGGTCTTATCTCAATACTTACTCCTCACAAAATTTGGCTTGGCCATTACGAATATATTTTAGCTGAGCATTCAATCTAATTTCTCTAGCTTTTGCTGTGACACCCCTAAATTCGGGTACTTCGTTTCCACATGATTTGGTGTTCACTATCTAAATAAAACATGCATCTATCCAATAATAAGGAATGCAAAATAAATTACAACCGTATATTTAAATAAAAATCTTCCTTATAAAAAGGATTACAACTTTATCCCAAATAATCCCAAGGTTTATCTAACCTTAACATAAACAATAATGCGAAAATAAAATATCATAACATAAAGTTTTATTATAATCAAAATCAAAAGATAACAAGTCTTCACTTGTTCATCTTGCCTTTTCCTTTACTTGTTGACGGTACGTCAACGTTCTTGACTTTAGCTGCAATGGTTATTTAATATGCAAAAGTGAACAAACAAAAGCCCACTTGGAATACAACAATAATATGACATAACTGAATAACTTCAAAATATTTGAATAACTTTCCTTTCATCAACAATAAAGAATTGAATAATAATTATTTCATCAATATTTAGAATTTCGAATATTGAAATCATCTTAGGTAAAACGAAAAAACAATACAAGAACAAAAGTAACATGAAAGTAGAACTAAGACCTGGAACTTTGTCCTAAGTTATAAACAATTCTATTTAAAACCTTTAACAGTCATTTAGACTATGGACTTTCAACTCGTACTTAGGGGGATCAGCCCTTCGTACCATGTATTATGCACAAACATTTAACGCTTTCGCATATTAACCTCCTCTAATAATTAGGGTTGTTCATCTCAGTATTTGATACAAGTCCGCACCAAAGAAAGTTTGGCTTGGATAGCTAAAAGAAAATTTGGAGTTTCAACTATCATCAAGTAAGGAGTAGTTGAATCGACTCACAATAATCAAAAATAATTCAATAATAACGAATTATGAAATAACTTATGCTTTAGAATTTAAACTTAAAGCATACGAAAGATATGATAGACCTTACTTGAACAATTAAGTCAAGGTCACTTAATTAAATCATGAACTTTAAAAATACTTGTCCATTGCAGAAATAAAAGGGCAATCTCAAATACAATAAATATTTGAATTTAAAACACTTGCATATAATTAACAAGTTTAGGGATAGAAGACTTGCCTCAAGTGCAAGCTACAATTATAAATTCACGTTCCTTAATAAACCTACACATATATATATTTAACCATAATAATCTAAATTAGTTATCACATAACTAATTCACATAGTTAGTTAACTCATTAGGTTAACTCAATCCTCTTTAATTATTAAATTAATAATTAATTATCACATAGTTAATCTCATCATATGTTCACATTACATACTCACATAATTAATCAACTAATAATTATGAACTTATAAAATTATAATTAAACAAATTATAATTTAAGCTAACATTCACTTTAATTATAATTCAGCAAATTATAATTACATTTTATATTAATTAAATAATAATTAAACAAATTATAATTTAAGTTAAACATTTACTTTGATTAAAATTAATCAAACTATGTTCATTATAATTTAACAAATTATAATTTAAATTAAACCTTTACTTTAATTATAATTATTTAAATTATAATTACATATTATATTTTATTAATATAATCCATTACTATTCATTTAGCATTTTAATGTATGCCTAACATGTTATCAAGTACATCACATTAGATTAGCTTTTCATGATATGAACCAAAAGCCACACAACAACCAAAAAATATTTTTCTTTTCTACAACCCCCCCCCCCCCCCCCGCCGGGGTAGGTGTTTTGGCCTTAATAGGCCAGCCTAGGCGGGCCCCCTGCAGCGGCAGCAGACTGGTTCGCGAACTGTACGGAGAAAAAATGTATTTGGCTTATCTCTCCACATCGAGTTCCGAATTCAGCCAACAAATTGCATATAAAACTTTATAGAAAATATAATTTAAAGCTTCTACATATTTTAACATATTCAATCATCAAAACACATAATCAAAAACTCCAATTTCATGATTTTTGAAGAAAAGTCATTGTTAAGTGTTCTTGATGAAATTAAACACTGTGAATTTATTTTTAAACCAATTCACACAATTTCAAGCATAATTAATTAGTTTCTAAACATGCTATCATTCTCTACAATAAATTTAAACAACAATTAACAATCAAACATAATTTTTTGATTTAAAAGAAAACTATATATATTTTCAAAATACTTCACTATAACTTTTGATGATTATGAATTTCTCATGTTCATCATATATGCATGAATTAAACAATCTAAATTATCATACCAATCAATTATAAATAATTTATATACACAATATCACCTATATACATCAAAATCACAATGTTCATGAAGAACTATTTTTAAAGAGAGTTAAAAGTTATGAAAAACATATAAACAAAATTCTAAAATTACAATATAGAAATATACCATTTGATTAGTGAGGAAGAAGATGATGTTTAGTGACTCTTGTTTTGACTTAGCAAGGATGCCTCATCCTTCTTCTTCTTCCCTCTTTTCTCTCTAACTTTCTCTGTATTTTCTTTGTTCTTTGTTTTGTTCTTCTAATTCAACTACCGTAAAACTATTTTATATAACATATAATACATATACTTACATAATATATGTAACTGACAATTACTTAATACATATAATTTATATCATATATTAATTGCCAATAAATATCTAAGTTACATATTTTTTTGAAATTCAAAAGCTTTAAGGCTTTGTTTGGCAAAAACAGTTTATTTTCAAAACTAGCTTTTTAAATAGTTAAGGCCCCGTTTGGCAAAACGGATTTAAAACATTAGCAAGGGCCTTGTTTGGCAAAACTGTTTTAAAAATTCTTTCTTTATTTTAATAAATCTTTTAACACATAGTTTAAATGTTACACTTTATTTAATTAAATTCCAACCTTCTAATTTAATTAAATAAAACTAACATCAATTAACCACATAAAAATTACCACAGAACAATTATAATTACTCGCTAATTATAATTTCATGCAACAATTATCACATAAACTTCATCTAATTTATTTATCTCAATTAAATTAAAATCATACCATAAAATTATCACATATTAATTAAACTAAATATTAAATATTCATTTAATTAATATATAGCACTTAATTAAATTACTCTACACAATCACATAATTTATTTATTTAACTCAATAAATAAATCAATTAAAATATTTATTTAATTTAATAAATATTAAAAATTAATATATAAAATTCTCATTCGTTACAATCTTCCCTCCTTAAAAGGATTCTATCCCCAGAATCACAATAAAAAAAACTCATCTGTTACATTCTTCCCCCCTTAAAAAGATTCTGTCCCCAGAATCGGTGTATAAGAAATTACACAAATAATTAAGCAAATAATTGGGGATACGATTTCATCATAGCATCTTCGAGTTCCCACGTAGCTTCTTCAGCACTGTGGTTCCTCCAGATTACCTTAACAGAAGGTATCATTTTATTTCTAAGTACTTGTTCCTTTCTATCAACTATTTGAACATGAACCTCTTCATATGTTAAGTCTTTATCAAATTGTAAAGGCTCGTATTCTATTACATGTTTGTAGTCATGTTTGTATAGTCGTAACACGAAAATATAGAAAACGTTGTGTATATTGTCTAGCTCCGGAGGTAACGCCACCTCATAAGCCACTTCACCAACCTTTCGCAGTATCTCAAAAGGTCCAATGAATCGGGAACTCAGCTTCCCCTTCTTGCCAAATTGAATCTTCCCTTTCCAGGGAGATACCTTCAGGAAAACGAAGCTTCTTGCTAGAAACTCTCGATTCTGTCGATGTTGATTGGCATATTTCTTTTGTCTGTCTTGAGCAGCAACCAATCTTGTTCTGATCAGCTTCACAATTTTGCCAGTTTATTGCACCAATTCTGGTCCCAACAGTTGACGCTCACCGACCTCATCCCAGCACAATGGAGTTCTACACTTCCTGCCTTATAACGCTTCGTAAGGTGGCATGCCAATACTCGCGTGGTAACTATTGTTGTAGGCGTACTCCACCAACGGTAGATGATCATCTCAGCTTCCTTTGAAGTCCATAATGCAAGCTCTCAGCATGTCCTCTAGCGTTTGAATCGTTCTCTCGCTCTGGCCATCAGTCTGAGGATGGTACGCCGTACTCATTTGCAATTTCCTTCCCTGACATTCTTGTAAACGTTTCCAGAAATTCGACGTAAAACGTGGATCTCTGTCGGACACAATCGACACAGGAACCCCGTGTCGAGAAATAATCTCTTTAACATAGAGTTTCACTAATTGATCTAAGTTGAACTTAATCTTGATTGGTAGGAAATGTGCTGACTTCGTCAGTCGATCCAAAATCACCCATATCGCGTCAAAACCCTTCTAAGTTACTGGAAGTCCAACCACAAAATCTATCGTGATATGTTCCCATTTCCATTCTGGAATTTCTAACGGTTTCAGCAATCCACTTGGTCTCTGGTGTTCTGCTTTAACTTTTTGGCACGTTTAGCATCTCACAATGCATTCAGCAACGTCCCTCTCATATTCAGCCACCAGAAATGGTGTCTGAGATCCTAGTACATCTTTGTACTCCCAGGGTGAATCGAATATCTCGAACTGTGAGATTCGCTCAAAATCTCCTCTTTGACTTCTGGTACTGGCGATACCCAGATTCTTCCTTTAAATCGTAACAGTCCTTCGTTATTGATCTTGAAATTTATTTCTTCACCATCGGCTATTCTTTTTTGGATCTTCTCGCATTCTTCGTTGTGAAGTTGTGCCTCTTTCACCTGGTCTACCAGAGTAGAACCAGTGGTTACTTGAAACAACTTCTCATCCAATTCCTACGGATACTTTACTTCAAGTTCCAATCTAGCCATCTCTGCTATCAACTGATCCTGATTGACCCTTTCTGCTTAAAGCGTTGGCAACCACGTTAGCTTTACCCGTATGGTAAAGTATCTCGCAGTCGTAGTCCTTTATTAGTTCTAACCATCTTCTTTGGCGCATGTTCAAATCCTTCTGGGTGAAGATATACTTCAAACTCTTATGATCCGTGTATATCTCACACCTTTCTCCATAAAGGTAGTGTCTCCAAATCTTCAGAACAAATACTACTGCCGCCAATTCTAAGTCATGGGTCGGATACCCTTTTTCATAGTCCTTCAGGTAACGCAACGCATAGGCAATGATTTTGCCACTCTGCATCAGCACACAGCCTAATCCCTTATGGGAGGCATCACTATATACTACAAAATTTCCCGTACTATCTGGTAAAGACAACACAGGTGCAGTACTCAACCTCTTCTTCAATTCTTAAAAACTCTCCTCACACTTTTTCGTCCAAAAAAATTTAACTATTTTACGAGTCAAATTCGTTAACGGAGTTGAGATCTTGGAAAAGTCCTAAATAAATCTTCGATAATAACCTGCCAATCCCAAGAAACTCCTCACTTCGGACGGTATCTTTGGCTGATCCTAATTCATCACAGCTTTAACCTTCGACGGATCTACCAAAATCCCATCTTTGTCAATCACGTGGCCAAGAAATTGCACACGTTCTAACCAGAATTCGCACTTCAAGAATTTCGCATAAAACTTCTCTCGTCTCAGCGATTCTAAGGTCAGCCTCAAATGTTCAGTGTGTTCCTCCTCAATCTTGGAATAAACCAAGATGTCATCTATGAACACCACAACGTACTTATCTAGGAATGGCTTAAACACTCTATCCATTAGGTCCATAAATGCAGCTGGGGCATTCATTAGACCAAATAACATCACCAAGAACTTGTAATGTCCATACAGAGTTCTAAAAGCCGTCTTCAGTATATCTTCTCTTCTCACCTTCAACTGATGATATCCACTTCTCAAATCAATTTTTGGAAAGTATCTAGCACCCTTCAGTTGATCGAACAAGTCATCGATCCTAGGTAAGGATACCTATTCTTGATCGTAACTTTGTTCAACTCCCTATAATCAATGCAAAGCCGCATCGATCCATCCTTCTTCTTCACGAATAAAACTGGCGCTCTCCACGGTGAAACGCTCGGCTGAATATACTTCTTATCCAGCAATTCATGTAGTTGAACCATCAATTCCTTCATCTTGACTGGAGCCATTCTGTACTTAGCTTTGAAAATCGGAGCAGTTCCTGGCGCTAAGTCGTTTACGAACTCTATCTCTCTGTCTGGAAGAAATCCTGGAAAATCATCCAAAAATACTTCCACAAACTCCCTAACCACTGATATCTCTTCTATATTTGGGCTCTCCTTACGAGTATCTACTGTGTAGGCTAGATATCCTACACAGCCTTACGTTAAAAGTTTCTTGTCTTGCATGATCGCCAGGCAACTTGTTTGTCTAGGCGACTTGCTACCATAGAACACTAACTTCGACGGAGTCGTAAGGTTTATCGACTTCTTCTGACAATCGATTACCGCCCCATAGTTGAACAACCAATCCATACCCAGTATCACATTGAAATTCCCCAAGTCTTATCGGAATCAAATCTACCCTCAATTCCTGACCCTTAATGTCCAATCTACAATTCTTGTATACAAACCTAACAGGAATAACCTCCCTATTCGCAATCTCTATGTTCAAGGGGTAAACTAATTCCTCTTTAGGTAAGTCTAGGGTCTTAGTAAAATCATCTTATATGAATAAGCAAGTAGCACCCGAATCGAATAATACATATGCATTTATACTATTGACTGGAATAATACCTGACACCACATCTTTTGACTGCACAGTATCCTGCACCGTCATATTGAATGTTCGGGCAGTGGGTCGAAAGGCCTGCAGTGGTCCAGCGATAGTCAGAGTGCTGCCGCTGCCATTTCCCCCGCTCTCTGTTGACCCTGCCACTGGCTTCCTCGGGCAACTTCTGGCCATGTGATCCTTGGATCCACATGTGTAGCAAGCTCCCTTCTTTCGGTTCGGGCAATTCAGCGCAATGTGGCCTTCCTGACCACAGTTGAAGCACAGCCATCTCCCCTTCATGCACACTCCAGTGTGATTCTTCCCGCATGTCGCACATGCTTCAATCTTCTTCTTCTACTAGTTTCCCTGTTGACTTCCAACAGAGGTGTTGTTATTCCACTACCTTTTTTGGTTGATAGCCCCGCTACCACCAGCCTTGGTTTTCGTCTAATTCTTCTTCTTCTTTTGGTCTTGATTGAACTTGGTCACCGCGTCGCTTCCATCTTCAGCGAGGATGGCCTTTTCCTGCACGGCTGCAAACGTATTCAGCTAGAACATGGAGACCTTGTTGTAGAGCTAGGGCTTAAGTCCCCGCTCAAACCTTCTCGCCTTCCTAGCTTTAGTACTGACCTGGTATGTAGCAAACCTGGCCAGCTCGTTAAACTTCGCGGCGTATTCTGACACCGTCATCCCTCCCTGTTTAAGCTCTAGAAACTGGACCTCCATCTGGTCTTACGAGCTAATGGGGAAGTACATTTCAAAGAACATTTCCTTGAAACGGTCCCGTGCTACAATTCCTTCTCCTTCTCTAGTCTTGTTGGCCTTGCCACCAGAAGCAAGCATCCGACTTCAACATGAAAGTCGCAAAAGCCGTCTTCTGGTTCTTGCTAACTCTAGCTACGTAGAAGACCTTCTCCATCTCCATTACCCACGTCTGGGCATCTATCGAGTTTACTGTTATAAGACCCTGAATTTTATGAAATAAAAGTATTCAATTTTCTTATAATTATTATTCTATTCAGTAGATGGTTAAATTGATAGAAGGTTAAAGTCAAGGGTGATATGTGTAAATTTTACAAAGTGAGCAAGTGGTTATAAAATATTCGTTGTGTCGGGGAATATTCGTTTGGTCGAAGAATATTCTTTTGTCGGAGAATATTCATACGACGGCGCAGTCTTTGGTGGACCCCACAACGGAATAACTGTCGGATATAGAAAGCGACATGAATAACATTTTTATAAAAGTAATGGCAAAACTTTTACCGTTAAACTATTGAAATTACCCGGTGATAAAAGTACAGTAATACGCGTTGTGGAAAAGTAGCACACAATATTGCATAATATCTTTGATTATTGATGCTTACGTAAGAAGTCACTCAGTATTCAATAATTGCTACAGTAGTTGCTGCACAGTATCTTATATTATTGATTCAAGTATTGTCACAGTATCATCTGCACAATACTTTAAAATATTAAATCAATAATTGACACAACACAGTTACTCATATTATTATTATTAGCAGTATTGACAATGTTTAGAAAGTTCTGTCAAGGAAAGGGGTTAGGTTATTTAATTGCGCGCCAGTAAGGAGAAATCCTTATCGGAAAGCCACCTCTTTCCTGAGAACGATCTAGTTGTCAATATTGTGAATTATAATATTAATGATAAACGGTTGATAAAAATATTTTTATTGTGTTGGAAATATTAATGTTAGTGAAAATCGACATTTATTTCGATAATAATTGATTTTCGGATGTTAAATTGACAAAACGGAGAATTAATCGGATAAAGGAGCAATTAATGGGTGGTTAACATATGGGACCCACTTATGGGTGGATGATGAATGTGAGTGGTTTCAATTAATGCAAATGGTTGAATTGGTGGAAAAATTAGTTGCCGAACTTGATTTTTCTTCCTCCTAAATGCACTATAAATAGCATTGCTCGGATGAGCAACGGAGAGAAATAACACCGCAATACAGAATTTTGATTCTATAATATTGTGAGTATTTATCTTGAGTATAAGGATACTTTGAGTGTAGTTTATAGTCCAAGATATTCTCAGAATAATATCCGGTATACCAGTCAAATCTAGTTCATACTAAGGTAAAGGATATTATTTTTTTTAGTAACGGATGTTACCTTCTTTCAATACTCATAAGGGTTGTTCTTTTATTCCTTTTTGATCTATGTGAATAACCTGTCTACGCGGACTACTTAATGCATGGTGATTAACCATTTGTATTCATTCTTTATTAATCTGTGGGAATAACCTGTCTACGCGGACTACCGCATTCCTGGTGATTTACCCTTTGTATTCATTCTTTATTAACTTATGGAAATGATCTGTGTACGCGGACTACTGCATGACGGGTGAAAATTCATTTGCAGTTTCGCATATTATTTCATTTCAGATTCCTAACTCTAAAGTTACTATGGTAAATATTGCTTCTATAATTCCTGAAATGATTAGAAATTGCTTAAGATTTTCGCTTCATCTAATATTATTTCAATGGAATATTGGTCTGAACTTCTTATTGAAATTTTAATCTTTTTATGTCAGGTACTATAATTCAGATACTATTCACGGGTTACTATTCATGGGTTATTCATGAGTTACTATTTATGGATTACTATTCACAAAAAAAATTATTTTTTTCTTTTCTGTCCAAATTATCTTTGATTGGATCCATGTTTTTATCTTTATGCCGATAATTTGGATATTTTTGAATTCTGGATAAATGGAATTATGAAATATTTGTCCTTGATTTCACTGTATTTATTCTTATCTTTGATTGGATCTATGTTTTTATCTTCATGTCGATAATTTTGGATATTCTTGAACTCTAGATAAATTAAATTACACATATCTAATATTTATCCTTTATTTCACTTGATTCGTTCTTTACATCATTTTTCATCATCCTCAATCTTAAATTATGATGAAAGTTATCTTTGGCCTGTAGTGCAAAGATGAACTGTTGATTGATGAATATCTTTTGGCCCGTAGTGCAAAGATGAACAGTTAATTTATGAATATCTTTGGCCCGTAGTGCAAAGATGAACAGTTGATTGATGAATATCTTTGGGTCGTAGTGCAAAGATGGACAGGTGTTTGGCTTGATCATGACCACTGGTGATACAAACGAATATCTTTGGCCCGTAGTGCATGGATAATTCATTGATTATAAATATTATTAATTGGTGTTATAGGGATAAAATATTGATGATGAACTTTTAAATCATAGAAGATAGTAGACATCATTCTCTACTTGACTCTTCTAATGGAGTGTTATTTTCGCTACAGTTGTTGATCTAAAACTTGTTGTCTATTGTATTCTATCAGATTTTTCCCTGTTGAGGACTAAGGATAATTTGTTCTACATTATCTTAGTCATAATATTCTTTACTGGGCTAGTTGAGCTCACCCTTTTCTTTCATTATTCTCTTTAGAAAATGAGAATGTCACAGGAACTAGTCGGAGAATGGAGTGATGGTGCGAGTTAGAGTTGTTGTAGTCCTCATTATTTTGTGAAATATTGTGATAATAATTGTAATGAGGACTTATTTGAGCGTGTATATTTTCGTATTATATACGATCTGTATTAAGCTCACAGTTTGTGTGGTCGTATTTTGCACGACCGTTTAATATAATAAAGATTTGTATTTGGATTTTGTTGAGTGTATTTGGCGACTCAGAATGGGTTGTGTGGACCTATTTTGGGGGCGTCATAACCGATCCCTAAAACTCTGGCGGTCCTACTGCCTTAAATTCCTTAGAAGTCATGCTTTGCACTTGCGACTGATTCTCAAGTGCTCCTGTTAGTAGGTTCACTAACTGTTGAACCGAGTTGGGATTCGTCCCATCGTTATTGTTGTTATTGTTGTTCGTTGATCCCTTGGAGTTTTGACGCGTAAGTCTTCTTCTAGGAGGCATTTTTCTGTTAAGAAATATTCTTATTAGATCCTTTACTCTTTTCTTAAATATTCAAGTTCAATTTAGAATATTTAAATAATTCACACTTGAACACATAGCACGTCAAATAACTTAGTTATTTATTCATTCGTAGTTTGGAAAAACATAGAATAGATAGCATTCCTGCTATTTACATCATCTTTCCCGAACTAAAAAGTTACAGGAGTACATCATTATCTTATCCCATTATTATCTCAAATTCTGGGATTTACATTTATTTATAAATAAAGAAACACATAATGAAAGACCCTACTATCTAGGCATGTTAAGACGTCGCACAGCCTCTCTGCATTCTTCCTCCATCACTCGGAATGCTGTTCTATGATCCACCATGTACCATGGTAAACCTTAAAACTGAGTTGGGTAATAGAAGACACGATCCTGGGCCCTATCTATAGCAGTATGGAAAGTGTATTCTATCTCCCTCAGCTTGGCCTTCTTCGCTTGAGCCTCATCTTCAGCTCGATCAGCTCGTTGAGTAGCCCTCAAGCTTGTTTCCTTTGCTCTGGCACGCTTCGTTGACTCCTCTTGGATATCGTTCTTCAGCTTTGCTAATTCAGCCAGTGCATCGTCTCTTTCACTCTCCATGTGGATTAGATCCCACTTTGCGTTTCCAAGCTCACTGTCCAGCTCTTCAATCGTCTCGTCTCGCTGTTGTATGGTTGTTCGACTCTCGCCCACTAGGTCCTGAAGCTCCATGTTGCGGTCGTAGACCTCCTTGTACATCTCAGCACTAGTAGAGTGAGGTGGAAATTCCTCTTCAGGATCCTCCTCTTTCTCCTCCTCTTCTGACTCATCCCCGTCCTCATCATCTCGGTCAGATATCGGCTCATGCTCTTGACCAGCTATGGTGATCAATGGAGATGACTCTCTCTGAACCAGCTGCTCCCAGACAACATGGATGTCTCAGGGATCCTCGTCCCTCGGCATCTGAGGTAACTCCTCTCTAGCCTGACTGGACTCTCCAACGTTCGTCATCTTGACAACAAAAATTTTAAAGTTTAATTATTACGTGATATCGACACTCTTCGAATATTTAAACGTAAACACATAGCACATAAGGTAATTTATCTTTAGCTATCACCAATATCTTTTCGATCTTCCTATAAGAGTACTACCTAAGGTTTTTCCCCCCACCTAAGGTTCATAACCTAAAGCTTTGATACCAACCTGTGACACCCCCAAATCCGGGTACTTCGTTTCCACACAATTTAGTGTTCACTATCTAAATAAAACATACTCTACCCAATAATAAAGAATGCAAAATAAATTACAACCTTATAATTAAATAAAAATCTTCCTTATAAAAAGGATTACAACTTTATCCTAAATAATCCTAGGGTTTATTTAACCTTAACATAAATAATAATGTGGAAATAAAATATCATAACATAAAGTCTTATTACAATCAAAATCAAAAGATAACATGTCTTCACTTATTCATCTTGCCTTTCCCTTTACTTGTTGACGGTACGTCAACGTTCTCAACTTTAGCTGTAATGGTTATTTAATATGCAAGAGTAAGCAAACAAAAGCTCACTTGGAATACAACAATAATATGACATACCTGAATAACTTCAAAAGATTTGAATAACTTTCCTTTCATCAACAATAAAGAATTGAATAATAATTCTTTCATCTATATTTAGAATTTCGAATATTGAAATCATCTGAGGGTCGTAAGACCTGGAACTTTGTCCTAGGTTATAAACAATTATATTTAAAACCTTTAACAGTCATTTAGACTATGGACTTTCAACTCGTACTTAGGGGGATCAGCCCTTCGTATCATGTATTGTGCATAAATATTTAACGTTTTCGCATAGAAACCTCCCTTAATAATTAGGGTTGTTCATCTCAGTATTTAATACAAGTCCGCACCAAAGAAAGTTTGGTTTAGATAACTAAAAGGAAATTTGGAGTTTCAACTATCATCAACTAAGGATTAGTTGAATCGACTCACAATAATCAAGAATAATTCAATAATAACGAATTATAAAATAACTTATGCTTTAGAATTTAAACTTAAAGCATACAAAAGATAAGATAGACCTTACTTGAACAATTAAGTCAATGTCACTTTAATTAAATCATGAACTTTAAAAATACTTGTCCAGTTGCAGAAATAAAAGGACAATCTCAAATACAATAAATATTTGAATTTAAAACACTTGCATATAATTAACAAGTTTAGGGATAGAAGACTTGCCTCAAGCGCAAGCTACAATTATAAATTCACGTTCCTTAATAAACCTACACATATATATATTTAACCATAATAATCTAAATTAGTTATCACATAACTAATTCACATAGTTAGTTAACTCATTCGTCTTTAATTATTAAATTAATAATTAATTATCACATAGTTAATCACATCATATGTTCACATTACATACTCACATAATTAATCAACTAATAATTATGAACTCATAAAAGTATAATTAAACAAATTATAATTAAAGTTAACATTCACTTTAATTATAATTCATCAAATTATAATTATATTTTATATTAATTAAATTATAATTAAACAAATTATAACTTAAGTTAAACATTTACTTTGATTAAAATTAATCAAACTATATTCATTATAATTTAAGCAAATTATAATTTAAATTAAACCTTTACTTTAATTATAATTTTCAAATTATAATTTTATATTATATTTTATTAATATAATCCATTACTATTCATTTAGCATTTTAATGTATGCCTAACATGTTATCAAGTACATCACATTAGGTTAGTTTTTCATGATATGAACCAAAAGCTACACAACAACCAAAAAATATTTTTCTTTTCTGCACCCGCCCACCGCCCACCCCCCCCCCCCCGCCCCCGCCCCCCCCCCCCCCACCCTCCCGCCGGGGCGGGTGTTTTGGCCTTGATAGGCCCGCTGGGGCCAGCCCCCTGCAGCGGCAGCAGACTAGTTCGTAAACTGTGCAGAGAAAAAGCTAATTTGGCTTATCTCTCCACATCGAGTTCCGAATTCAACCAACAAATTGCATATGAAACTTTATAGAAAACATAATTTAAAGCTTCTACATGTTTTAACATATTCAATCATCAAAACACATAATCAAAAACTCTAATTTCATGATTTTTGAAGAAAAGTCATTGTTAAGTGTTCTTGATGAAATTGAACACTGTGAATTTATTTTTAAACTAGTTCACACAATTTCAAGCAAAATCAATTAGTTTCTAAACATGCTATTATTCTCTACAATTAATTTAAACAACAATTAACAATCAAACATAAATTTTTGATTTTAAAAGAAAACTATATACATTTTCAAAATACTTCACTATAACTTTTGATGAACATGAATCCTCATGTTCATCATATATGCATGAATTAAACAATCTAAATTATCATACCAATCAATTATAAACAATTTATATACACAATATCACCTATTTACATCAAAATCACAAAGTTTATGAAGAACTATTTTTAAAGAGAGTTAAAAGTTATGAAGAACATATAAACAAAATTCTAAAATTACAAGATAGAAATATACCCTTTGATTAGTGAGGAAGAATATGATGTTTAGTGACTCTTGTTTTGACTTAGCAAGGATTCTTCCTCCTTCTTCTTCTTCCCTCTTTTCTCTCTAACATTCTCTGTATTTTCTTTGTTCTTTGTTTTGTTCTACTAATTCAACTAACGTAAAACTATTTTGAATAACATATAATACATATACTTACATAATATATGTAACTGACAATTACTTAATGCATATAATTTATATTATATATTAATTGCAAATAAAGATATAAGTTACATATTTTTTTAAAATTCAAAAGCTTTAAGGCTTTGTTTGGCAAAAACAGTTTATTTTCAAAACTAGTTTTTTAAATAGTTAAGGCCCCGTTTGGCAAAAAGGATTTAAAACATTAGCAAGGGCCTTCTTTGGCAAAACGGTTTTAAAATTCTTTCTTTATTTTAATAAATCCTTTAACACATAGTTTAAATGTTACACTTTATTTAATTAAATTTTAACCTTCTAATTTAATTAAATAAAAGCTAACATCAATTTATCACATAAAAATTTTCACATAACAATTATAATTACTCGCTAATTATAATTTCATGCAACAATTATCACATAAACTTCATCTAATTTAATTATCTCAATTAAATTAAAATCATACCATAAAATCATCACATATTAATTAAATTAAATATTAAATATTTATTTAATTAATATATAGAACTTAATTAAATTACTCTACACAATCACATAATTTATTTATTTAACTCAATAAAAAAATAATTAAAATATTTATTTAATTTAATAATATTTAAAATTAATATATAAAATTCTCATTCGTTACATTTGCTATCTCCTACTAACTCTTGCTTGAAGGCTACCAAACACATCATATTTCATATATTACTTATATAATATATATGTCGACGTCGGGAAAGAATCCTGTCATTTCTGGACCTGATCTTTCTCTTTTCCTAAATTTTATGGTTTTCTACCCTTATTACTTTATCTGTTTTATGATGGGTGAAGGTTTTTTAGGAAAAGGTCAACATGTATCATGTCGACTATTTGAACGGTTCACAGAGTCGCTAGTTGGTAGATTGGAAATGGTTGTACCAACTCAACCGAGTTTTGTTTGAATTTTGCAAGTAGGCCCAATTACTAGACACTGTCGACACTTGTTTTTGAAATTGAAATTCTAAAGTTCGGGGGCTTGTTTAAGTGGGGGGAAGGTGTTAGGCACCCCCCAACTCCCGTGAAACACGGTAACGCATCTTTTCAATATTTTCCTTTTAAATTTGTAATGTGTGTGTGTATGTTGGAAGTAATTGAGCCTACGTTTGTTTGTTTTGAAAGTATTGTTGTACTTCGTTGTACTTATATACGAAGAGTTTGATCTGATTTGCAAAAGTTCTTTTTAGACAAGTTATGAAAATGGCGTTTTGAAAGGTTGGTTTTTAAATCCTTACGCTCACATAGGAATTGAAGCATGTTGATACTTTCATTTTATTCTTTGTAGCCTTTGGCTAGATTTAAATGGTGATTGTCGGGCTGCGAAGCATCATCGACCACAAAATATATGTACAAGTGTCGGTCTTCTCATGGGCATAACAGCCATCGGAGCGACTCTAGCACGACAAATCATATTTCATTATGTTTGAGACCTTAAACCCGGATAACCGTTTTAAGGTCTTTCGGATGTACATTTTTACAGAAAAACTTGCGGGGTACATTTGTAATGTGGAGTTTGTCCATCGTGGGAATCAGATTCTGATCAGTTTGATCATGAATCCCACGATTCCTATGTTCACAGAGAAGTAGCCAAGAAAACCTGCACAACACAGATATTCATAAAGAATGTATATTTACATCTAGACGTCGCAAAACAAAAGATTCATCAGTCAAATCCTTGCATGCGCGTAGCCAAATCTTCTTGTTCCCACTAGATAGGGATCTAAGGGTCGCGAGGTCGCTTTAATATTTAACAAAACTAGAAAGAAAGCTAGATTTAAATAAATATTAGCCATTCTAGCTTCCTGGTTCCTGTTGGACTTATTTTGAACCGTTTGAAAGGTAGAAAGGGCTATATTTAAATAAATGTAATTCGCCCAATTGATATTAGTGCCGATTCATATCAAATAAATATTAAAAGCAGATATTTAATCACAATAAATAAAGAATATATATATATATATATATAATTATATATATAAAAGCTGTAAAGGGCCACGAATTAGCAATCCAGGCCCAACTAGAATATAAATAAATAAATATATATATATATATATATATATAAGCTATAAAAGAGCCACGAATTAATCCAGGCTCGACAGGTACGTAAATATATATATATATATATATATATATATATATATATATAAAAGCTGTAAAGAGTCACGAAATGATCCACTCTCAACTGAATGTAAATATATATATATATATATATATATATATATATATATAAAAGCGGTAAAGAGACACGAAATGATCCAGGCTCAACTGAATGTAAATATATATATATATATAGAAAAGCTATAAAGAGCTACGAAATGATCCAGACTTAACATAATGTGTGTGTGTGTGTGTATATATATATATATATATATATATATTTATAAAAGCGGTAAAGAGTCACGAAATGATCCAGGCTCAACTGAATGTATATGTATATATATATATATATATATATATTTATAAAAGCGGTAAAAAGGCCACAGATTTTTAATCCAAGCCAAACTGAAATATAAATGTTAATATATACAGTTAGTATATATATTAAAGCGAAAAACGCCACGAATTAGCAATCCAGGCCAAACGAAATCAGAAAAATTATATATATATAGTTATATATATAAAAGTAGTAAAAGGGCCACAAATTTGCAATCCAGGCCCGACAGAATGAAAAGTTAGTATATATATATATATATAGTCAAATATATGTATAATAAAGCTAAAAAGGCCACGAATCAGCGATCCAGGTCGAACAAGTTAGTCTATATATATATATATATATATATATATATCTATATATATATATATACACACACACACACACACACACACATAAAAGCGAGTAAAAGCCACGGATCATCGATCCAGGCTGTGCAAACAAAGAAAAACGTATATATATACTAATATATACTAAAAAGTTAGCTAAAACGGCCACGGAACTGAGTTCTGGGTAAAATCAAAAGATGAAACTTGATATGCACGTTCACATATACGTAATGAAGTAGAAAATGAGTTCTGATCGTAAAAATACTTACATTGGACTGCTACATGGGCTTTTTGCCACTCGGTAGGCTTCAAATTGATGTTTTCACCGGTTAATTTTTGATATGTCATAGAATATACGTATACAAACGTGTTAGAAGAATAAAATCAAAGTTTGGAGTACAAGAAGTAGGGCTAAGGGACAAAACGGGGGGAGTTTCAGAGCGTTTTCTTATTTTTTTTCTTATTTTTTGGCAAAGGGGGTCTTATATTTAAAGACTCGATGGTTGCAGGTGTAATCGCGGCAGCTACGGGTCTACCTGCGGCTACCCAAGTGGGTCCCACTCCCGTGGGTCCCGTCATCTCAAAGTACGTGCACTCATAGCAACGCAATGTCAGGTTCGAACCTTCCTAACTTTTGATCAGAGCGTCCGTTTGAGGCGTGCTATACCTTTTCGGAAAGCCCTTTCCGAGAGCGACACAATAACATGGGACTAAACCTTTTCATAATACAAGAAGACATGTTTATAACAGGATCTTTTTTTCACAGTTTGTCCGTTGAGCTGTATTATGCTGTTTTCACTCGGGATCGCTGTTATAGCTCTTTCTGACCTTCATTGCATCAATTCGGCATGATTTTGACTGAATTGGCTTCAAGTTGGTAAAATAACCATTTTGCCCCTCCAGGGGTTGTTGTGACGCCCCCAAATTCCAGGACCGTCACGGGGTCGCTCGAATTCGGTTCGTCACGTGCTCATGGTAATACATCACAATAATAATACGACTAAATATCGCATCACACAGCGAAATAATACACAACTAATACCAAATAAATTACATTCAAATAATATAATTATTCACGTCCCAAGGTCTCGTAACTTAAACAGTGATTATATAGCTTAGACATACCTTAAGCATAAATAACCTTAACTAGTACATAATATCATAAATTCTACATAATATTAAGCTACTCTGTAGCCTTTCCCTTGCCCTTGTCAGTACTCGAGGGTCCGCACTGCTCGGCCTTAATGAAATGTTTTTAGGGAAAGCAAGAATGAGCACAAGTTGCTCAGCAAGTAATATACAATAAGGGTTTGTAATATAATTCTTAATTCTCGAAAGGGTATAGCAAGGTTTGATAGTTCAATGATAACAAGAATATCAACAGTTTTTAATAACAGTCGCTAAGGACAGAATAATATCAATGTGATTCAATAATAAATCAATTCAAGATTTCAAGATAACTGAATACTGAGTAGTCACTAAGGACTATGAACTTCCACAGGAATTGACAGTAATAAACTGAAAATCCAACAAAAATAAGTACAACAGGTGATCAGCCTAAAGTACCCTATGTTATGCATAACACTCAATCATACTAATATGCGCATCGGTTCTCCGACAGTTATATTTTGTTCTTCTCAGTCAAATATAAGATCCCGCACCAATCAATCGATTTGGGTCGCCTTTCAATAATATAAGTCTAGCCTAATCAAATGGCATAGATCACAACAACTATAATTTAAATTTCAAGATTTAAAGTCCGAAGAATATAGTTTGACTTTTATCTTATTCATGAAGTATATGATTCATAATATTTAAATCTCAAGAGTTTACTTGTACGACAATAATAGCATATGCCAATTGAATGTTCAATAAAGAGTAGAGTTAGGAACTTGCTTACCACGTTCCTTGAATAAAGTAAAACACGAAGGTCTAAGATACTTGCACTTTAAAAGAATGTAAGTTAGAGAACTTGCCTTTAGCGTAGTTTATCCACGAAAAGTAAATCAACACTTTCGAATTCCTATCGTAATATAGTTACGTATATATATGATATTCATTAGTCATATAATTTAACTTCACATTATATCTTCGAATATACGATCAACACACAAGCTAAGTTTTAACCTAGCTACACAATTATTTAATATCTAATTTCTATTCTTAACTTCCTCTTTTCTCAAGTTGATCATATTCATACATCGTTACAATCATGTGAGACTAACACAATTAGCAAGCATACTCGCATATTATTAATATCACATAAGACCACAATCAATAATAAATATATTTTATTTTAGTAAGTTATGGCATTTCTATAAGTTAACCGTCAAAATCGGATTTCAAGTATTAACATATGATATCACATAGTATGTATACGTATTAAAGAATACTTTTATGTTTGTATAACCTTCCCTCGTTCCAAACATATGTGATATAGTTTCTAAGTTAACATTTTTGATAATTTAAAACCATTCAAGGTCATAATGTTACAAAATCTAGCATGCTCACCTTGTAAATACATAAGGTGTTCATATACTTATATTAAGCATATTCATGAGTATTCATATCGTATATGTAACGATTGAGATTTTATAATTAATTTTAATATTTATTGAGATAAATAAATATTTTATGTGATTTATTTATTGAGTTAAATAAATAAATTATGTGATTTATGGAGTGATTTAATTAAGTGTTATATACTAATTAAATGAATGTGTAATATTTATTTAATTAATATTAATGTTATATTATAGTTCTAATTTAATTGAGATAATTGAATTAGATGAATTATGTGATGAAGTGTTACATGGATTATAATTAGCGAGTAATTATAATTATGTGGCAATTTTATGTGATTAATTGATGTTAGATTTTAATTGATTAAATTAGATGATTGATATTTAATTAATTAAAATGTGACATTAAAGTATGTATTAAATAATTTGTTAAAATAAAAAAAAAGGATTTTAAATGAGTTTAAATAAACAAGGCTTTGCATTTGTTTTAAATCTATTCTACCAAACATGGCCTTAGTAATAATAACCTGTTTTTTTTTAAATAATGTTGTTTTGGCCAAACAAAGCCTTAAGGCTTTTTGAATTTTGAAACTTATGTAACTGCTAAATTAATTAGGCTAATTAGTATTAGTTAGTACGTGTATTATATTATATTACGTTAGTTCTATACTACGTTAGATTAATCCTAAGTCTAAACTAAGAGCAAAGAAGAAAGAAAAGAGCAGAGGAAAAAGAGAAAGTAGAGAAGAGTTGGAGAAGAAGAGAAGGAAGAAGAAGCTTGTGAAGGCTAGAGTGAATCTTTGTTTTCTTCTCCTATCACCGAAAGGTAAACCATAATCTCTACTTTCATATTTTCAAAACTCGATTTAAGTTTCATGTTTTATTCTCTGTGAAAACTGAGTTTTCATGTAATAGCATAAACATGGATGATATATATATATAGGTGGTGTTGTTCATGGTGAATTATATGGTTATCAATAATTTTCAGAAATCAAATTACTGTAGAAATATATTTTAACAGAAAATTCATGTTTATATGAGTTCATATAGAATTTCATGAGTTTATATATTATGGGTGATTTTACATTGAGAAATTGGTATATGTTAGTATGTTGTTTAGAAATTTTCTATGATACTACCTTGAATCATGAGAATAAAGCATGTTTTATAAGTTGAATTGCTTAAGAATTTGATTACAGTGACTTATTTTGGAAAATATATAAGTTTTCATGAAAATGGCCAAATTGGATTTTTAAAACTTGTGATTATCATTGTTTAAATGGTTTTGTGTTGTGGAAGCATGTTATATATATGTATAATTGCATAGGTATGATTTACAATGTTTAAGTTACTGTAAATATCCATTTGTTGGCTTGTATGGGTTAATCGGTGAAGCAGAGTAACGTGGCTATCTGCGTCTGGCCGAGTTGCTGCGCAGCTGCGCAGGCAGCAAGGCCAGGAGCAGCGCAGCTGTGCCGCTTGTCCTTCCCAGATCCTTACCCTGCGCAGCTGCGCCGGTGCCAAGGCATGTGGCTGCGCAGCTGCGCCGTGCACAGTGCAGAAGCAGTGAGTTTTAGTCAAGTGTGCAGTGTGTTGTTATGTTTCCATTACATTATTGCTAAGATAATGAGCATGTATCTAGCTGCTATAACATGTGTTAACATGAAGTTGATAATTTCATAATTCGAGAAAAAGAAAGTTTTGAAAAAACTAATATGGTATTTAAATTATAAACTATAATTGTTTAATTGTACAATAAGTTACTTAATTATAATTTTATTAATTATAATTAAGAGTAAATGTTTAATTTAAATTATAATTTTTGTGAAATTATAATGTATAGAAGTTGATTTATTTTAATCAATTAGATGTTAATTTAAATTATAATTTATGTAATTATAATTTAATAAATGCATGTTTAATTATGGATTATAAATTGATAATTTCATGATTAATTATAATTTGTGTAATTAAATGCATGATGTGGTTTAATTGATTATAATTATTATAATTTGTTTATAATTATAGTTTAAGTAATTATAATTTGATTAAGTGTTTGAATTATAATTATTTAATTATAATTTAGTTAAATACATAATTGATTTAATTAACTATGTGATAGTTGATTATTATTATTAGAGTAAGTTAACCATGAGGGTTAACCACTTATGTGAATTAGTTACGTGTTAACTAATTTAGGTTAGTGTGATTGAATATATATATGTAGGAAGTATTAAAGTACGTGAATTGTGTTAAGTAGCTTGCGCTTGAGGCAAGTCTTCTAAACCCTAAACTCGTTAATTTTATGCAAGTTTTCTGTACCCTAAACTTGTTGATTATATACAAATTCTTGAATTCATATATTCATTGTTGAGAATGTCCTTTCTATTTCTATATTAGACAATTGTTTATTTAATTGAAATGATCTTAACTTATTGTTCAAGTAAGATTCAGTTATTATTTTAAATGCTTTAAGTTGATTCTAAAGCATATGTTAATTTATAATTCTTTTATTTATGAATTATTGGAAGTTGATTCAACTAATCCTTAGTTGATGAACGTGAATTCTAAATTACCCTTGTAAGCTTATCCAAACCAAACTTTCTTTGGTGCGGACTTGAATTCAAATTACTGAGTTGAACAACCCTATTTACTAGAGGAGATTACTACGCATAGCGTTAAGATGTTTGTGCACAATACATGGTACGAAGGGCTGATCCCCCTAAGTACGAGTTAAGGTCCATAGTCTTATTGACTGTTAAAGGTTTAAATAGAAATATTTATAACCTAGGACAAGAGTTCAAAGGTCTTATGACACTCAGATAAATTCTATATTCGAATTTTAATGTTGATAGAGAATTATTATTCAATTCTTTATTGTTGAAGTAAGCTAAGTTATTCAGATTCTTTTTAAAGAATTCCTTTCATGTATATATTATTGTTAAACTCCAGTGAGCTGTGGTTTGCTCACTCTTGCATTAAATAACAATTTCAGTTAAGGTTGATAACGCTGATGCTCCTTCTACGAGTAAGGGCAAGGGAAAGCAAAGCAAGTGAAGACTTGTTTTTATTTAATTGAGAATGATTGTAATAATTGAATGTTATATTTTATTTCCGCACTTTATTATATTCATTTCAAGGTTAGAGTAACCCTGGGATTGATATGGAGAAGGTTGTAACCCTTGTTTTAAGGAAGATTTTATTAATAGTTGAATAAAGGTTGTAATTTATTTTAAGATATATTGGGTAGATGTTTGTTATAGTTAGAAAGTGAACACCAAATCATGTGAAAACGAAGTACCCGAATTTGGGGGTGTCACAGTATACATGCAACTATCATTGTCATTAGTTTGAAAACATACTTCGTTTACGCTAACTTGAATTACGGCAACTAATCATGGTATATATATATGCATGACACATGAATGAGTCAAAGAGTACTATCACATGTGTCCATAAATATCAGAATACGAAACTTACAATAACATGTTAAGGTTCACAATCAAAGCTTATATTTTTATTAGTGTTATTCACTATTTATGTCCATATGTTCATGTCATATTATGAAACCCATATACCTAAGTCAACACGCCTTTCCTGCACTTCTAAGTCATGCTATCATGCTTGCAAAGTCAGTATATAACATGGCACGCATATTATCAAGTTCACTACTAAAGTTCTAAAGTTATTTCAACTACATGCTTTTGGTAACCATACATGCTAATATAGTAAAACATGCTCAAATTAGATCAATATACTCATATATATACATTACCCAAACTTACATACTTGCCTAAGCTTACAGTAATTCATTACACTTAGCAGTTTTTTAAACAAAAGTCAAAACTGCAGCAAGCTGCTGGCGCAGCTACGCCGGCTGGAGGCCAGATTCAGACAGTTCCAGTTTTCGATAGCTCCAAAACCCAAACACAGAAATTCTCTACGAAATCAGTTAAAAAACATCTACATTGACTACTAACGCATACATTGGCTTATATAACAACTAAATAAGCATCTCATGCTTCAATTACCATCTTAATTCATCATGGTCAAGAATGAAATTTTGACAGAGAATAAAATTTGACAGAGAATCAAAATGAAGAACAAGAAAATATTATACAAATTTTGATTTCTAGTAAGCCACTTGTATACCAATATGGTTATAAGTTTTATTCAACGACTCACAAACATTATTTAATCATAGCTTTATGGATCCATGCCAAATTCAAGAATTTGAACTCAGTGAACAAGAAATGAAGTTTTTGACAAAAAATGAAAATGAAGACATGAGAATGTGATTATACCTTTCTTATGCAATGAACTGCTGCTATAGAATTCTCTACTAACACTGATATACAATTGCTCTCACTCAACATTCTTGCAATTTTCAGCAGTTTGAAATGTGAAGGAGAAGAGTTCGTATATATAGAAAAACAATTGTCCAGACATTGCTTATACACACCAAATTAAACCAACGAGATTTTAGATTTGCTTGATGGTTAATAGAGATTAGGTAATGGTTGTTGAATGTAATCATAATTCCCACTCCCTTGTTCATCATGATAGCTAAGCTTGGGAGAAGAATGGGGAGAATAGGCCTTAGCCTTTTTGTCAAACACGTGAAGGAGAATGAGACTAGCATTTAGGGACAAGGCACAATACTAACTCAGCATTTGCAATATACTACACTTAAATCATTATACACATATGTATTAAATACTTAGGCTATCTACATATATATATATATATATATATATATATATTTTATACATATGTCTTTAATGATTTGTCACACTATAATTCACATAATGTAGTAAGTGTGACTTGTACACATATAATCCATGTATATTTTTATCATACTGGTATAATTTACTCGGATATAATCACATCACATTATTTTCTTTATTATTAAATTCTATTAATCAACCCTTGTTTACAACACTCTCAAGATGTATTAATTTAATGTATACTTGCATACATATTGTCACATACACATAATTCATGTAGCTCACATAGTTTAGTTGATTATAACATATAGTTTTAATATGTTCAATCACATTGCACTATATAACATAGTTTAGGTATACTTGCATGGTCACACTTAAGTGTTTCTCTACACTATCTAATAGAGTGGTATCCCATATATTTTATATTTAATACTTGCACACTTGCACATAACAATCAACATAATATTATTATATTAATAACCTGCTTAGTTATTTTATTATTCATGGTGTCAAATAAATATCGTCTAATTGATTAATTAACGACAATATTAATTAATCCGTTCCTCCTTGATTGTTAATTTTCATAATAATTAGCTAACATTTACATGATCTTATTACGTTAAATAAATATAAATCTTATTATATTTATAAGCACGTTGCTTATTATTATCCATTAGTTGCAATAATAATAATCAACACATCATCAATTAATTATCTTTAATATTCTATAGCAATTAATTAATATTCTACAATATCAATTAATAATAATTAACAACTAATATAGATTAATTGTTCGCTTAATAATTCCTTCGTTGATTAATTATATCACATCACTGTGCCACACAAGGCTTTCACGAGTTTATTATCAACTCCACATTTTTCTCAATTATTATAATTATTCAGTTTAATATAATTGAGTTACTCGCAAAATCATTTATATTCAAATAAATATTCATTCTCATTAATACATTTATTTATTAATACTAGGAAATTTCTCGGGTATTACATCCTTCCCCCCTTATAAAAATTCTGTCCCGGAATTGCTACAAGGTTACACAAATAAATGGGGATAATCCCTCATTATCCTATATTCTAACTCCCACGTTGCCTCCTCGACATCGTGGTTATGCCAAAGCACTTTTACAGAAGATATAATTTTATTTCTCAAAGTTTGTTCTTTCCTATCTAATATCTGGACAGGAATCTCTTCATATGCCAAGTTCTTCTCCACTTGAATGGGCTCATAAGAAATCATGCGCTTGAAGTCGGCCTTGTACGGTCGCAAAACGGAAATGTGGAACACGTTGTGGATGTGCTCCAACTCGGGTGGTAACGCAACTTTGTATGCCACTTCGCCCACTCGCTTCAGTATCTCGAACAGTCCTATGAATCTTAGACTCAATTTTCCTTTCTTACCGAAACGAATCTTTCCCTTCCATGGAGATACCTTTAAGAATACGAAACTGCCGACTTTGAAGTCTTGGTCCTGCCGATGCAAATCTGCGTACTTTTTCTGGCGGTCTTGAGTTGCTACTAATCTGGCTCTTATCATTGTCACCACGTCTACGGTTTGTTGAACTAACTCTGGTCCGAGTATTCGTCGTTCCCCGACTTCGTCCCAACTCAATGGCGTTCTGTACTTTCTCCCGTAAAGAGCTTCGTACGGTGGCATGCCGATACTTGCATAGTAACTATTATTATACACAAATTCGACTAAGGGTAGGTGGTCGTCCCAATTTCCCTTAAAATCCATCACGCAAGTCCTAAGCATGTCCTCCAGCGTTTGTATTGTTCGCTCACTCAGTCCGTCTGTCTGAGGATGATAAGCCGTACTCAACCTCAAATGCATTCCCATTCTCTCTTGCAAACTCTTCCAAAAATTTGACGTGAAGCGCGGATCTTGATCAGAGACAATTGACACTGACACTCCTTGTCGTGAAACAATCTCCTTTACGTACAGACTCGCTAATTGGTTCAAACTGTAGCGGATCTTGATTGGTAGAAAATGTGCGGTCTTCATTAGTCGATCCACGATAATCTAAATGGCATCATAACCTTTCTGTGTAACTGGAAGTCCTACCACGAAGTCCATCGCAATATGCTCCCATTTCCACTCTGGTATTTCTAACGATTGTAGTAAACCACTCGGCCGTTGATGTTCTGCTTTAACGCGTTGGCAAATCAAACATCTACTAACACACTCTGCGACTTCCCGTTTCAAATTAGGCCACCAAAAATGTTGCTTCAAATCTCGGTACATCTTAGTGCCTCCCGGATGAACGAAATATGTCGTATTATGTGCCTCGTGCAAAATCTCTTCCCTTAACTCGGTTATCGCTGGTACCCATACTCTTTCTTCAAATCTCAAAATACCGTCTTTATCCATTCGAAATTTCTCTTCCTTATTTTCTGTGATCCTCTTTCGGATTTTCGCACACTCTTCATCCTTTTCCTAGGCTCCCTTTACTCTATCCAACAATGTCGGATAAGCTTCCACTACAAACAACCTTTCTTCAGACCTCTCGGGTCCCTTCACTTCTATTTCCAATTTCTCCATCTCTCTTATCAACTCTTCCTGAGTCGCCAAATTAAACAACTTCTCCCTTCCTTTCCTGCTGAGAGCGTCGGCAACCACATTTGCCTTCTCCGGGTGATAAAGAATATCACAGTCATAGTCTTTGATCAATTCTAACCACCTCCTCTGACGCATATTCAACTCCTTTTGAGTGAAGATATACTTCAGACTTTTGTGGTCTGTGTATATCTCACATTTTTCCCGATACAAATAATGCCTCCATATCTTTAACGCAAAAACTACTGCCGCTAACTCTAAGTCGTGAGTAAGGTATCGTTTTTCGTAATCCTTAAGTTGTCGTGATGCATACGCAATGACTTTTTCGTGCTGCATAAGCACACAGCCAAGTCCCTTGTGCGATGCATCACTATACACCACAAAATTTCTCGCATCATCTAGTAATGATAATACAGATGCTTCGCTCAATCTCCTTTTCAGTTCTTGAAAACTTTCTTTGCATTTGTCGGTTCATACAAATTTCACCGACTTTCTAGTTAAATTGGTCAACGGGGTTGCTATCTTAGAAAAATCTTGGATAAATCTTCGATAGTACCCAGCTAACCCTAAAAAGCTTCTCACCTCCGTCGGTGTTCTCGGTTGTTCCCAATTACTTACTGCTTCTACCTTCGCAGGGTCTACTGAGATTCCATTCTTATCCACCACGTGGCCTAAGAATTGAACCTTCTCCATCCAAAATTCGCACTTAGAAAACTTCGCATACATCTTCTCTTTCCTTAGTGCCTCCAAAACAATCTTCAGATGTTCGGCGTGTTCTTCCTGTTAGAGTTTATGCCCTAGAGGCTAATTCTTTGATGTAATTGCTTAAATATTTTTGATATTATATTTGATTGAATAAATGAATTATTTTATTATGGTTTTATTTACTGCGTTATATAAATGTTAACATAATAAAAGTCCTTAGAATAGTGATACAAATTATATGGCTTCAAGTATGTGACTTGAACATGAGATCATATAATTACCATTAGTATCATTACTCTTAAATGTCCCTAGTCGAGTGTCATTGTTAATGGGACAACAATGATACATTGAGACTAGTATGTGGATTGACTGATGGCCAAATCTCATTGGTCATAAATATATGAGATATTAAGTCAATGCATAGGTACATGTTAGAGAACAATGTACTGGACAGACCCACCATGAGAATTCTACGTGGAGCATTATGCAAAGTGTCATAAGCAATTCTCATAGTGACAATGATGTAATGATCCTCCGACCTGAAATCACTATATTACTACACGGAATTTATGTACTTTGATATCATCAAAGGCCACCTTTAATAGGGTGGACGATAAAGGTGATTATTGGGTATATCATGAATCGTGTGAGGAATATGAGTGATCTAGATGGAATTTAACCCTCCTATATATTAGGGGTGATATCCATAGGCCTCTTGATTGAGTAGGACTATGAAATGCATGGCCATGCTCAAATAGTGATTTGTTTCATATAGTCTACTCATCGATCAAGAAAACTCAGATTAAATTATGAAGAGGATGACACATTCCATGCCTCGAGTTTAATCTAAGATATCAAGGTTAAAAGGATTAAATTACATTGAAACATTGGTCACGAAAAGGTTGTATCGAATCACCGATCTTATTATTATTTGGGTAGCAGTGATGCATTACTAGATGCCGCTCACTGTTTATAATTTTATAATTTGATTTTAAAATTATTGCCAACATAATAATAACCTATAGGGTCACACACTTAGAACGTAATTAAAAGGAAATTAATTTAAATTGTATGGATTTAAATATATCAATATGATTGATAGTATTTAAATTACGAATTTAAATTAATAGGATAATTTGTATATATATATATATATAAATTCGAATTTTATTTTTCTAGTTGGATTAGGTTTTAGTTAATTCCTTTAACTGCTATATATATGATATATCAGCCGTTTAGGGTATTATCGATATCAAAACCCTAGCCGCTCTTAGAGAGAGACTAGAGAGAAAAAATTTCAAAAGTCCAGATCCTTGGCGGCTAGTACCGCAGCTTTCCTTGCTGCAGATCGTGTGACGATTCGCGGGACGTTCGTGTGGATACCGTAGAGGCACAGTTCTGTTGGATTGCGTTAAGGATTCAAAGCAGTTCCAGAATCTCCATCGTCTCCGTTCAGGCTTGAATAATCGGTAAAACAAATCTTAACCTCTGAATTAATATATTTTTCGCATGGATCCTGTTTTAGGGTTTCGGAAAATTTTAATTTTCGCTGCGTTTATATGCCGAAAACCCTACAGTGGTATAAGAGCTACTTGCGAAACGATTAATTCAGATTACGTGTTTTAATTGTATTCGTTATATATGATATATGATGATGCATGTTTACCGATCTGAAATTGAATATATGATATTCTGCATGTATGCGTATTCTGGAAATCTGTAATATATATGCATGTATATGATGTTCTGATAAGCGTATCCTAGAAGGTGGAATAACAATTCAACTTCTGTTCTAATTGGATTAGAAACATGAAGATTCGATTTAATATAATTAATCGAAACTGGACATATATGATATGTTCTGGGTGTATTGTTATTATGAATGTGTTGGCGCCGTTGCCGGGGAGTGTTATTTGTTTTTGTTTATTCTTTGTTTTCGTTTATTTTTATTATTTTCTTTTTATTTTATTTTTTTTCTTTTTGTTTTATGACTCAATCCTCTCACTCTAATTTTGATTAAGAGATAGAGAAAATTACAGATACAAAAGAAGCTCTTCTTCTAATACTTAAAAAGGAAAAGATGGTGGTGCCGAACAACAACCGGACTTTAAAAGAACTGGCTACTCCGGACCTTGATCAGCCATCCCTGTGTATTAAATATCCTACCTTAGATGTTGCTTTTGAACTTAACTACGGACTAATTCGCTTTTTGCCTATTTTTCGTGGTCTAACAGGTGAAAATCCATATACGCATCTAAAGGAGTTCCATGTGGTGTGTTCCACGATGAAATCACAAGGAGTGTCAGAGGAGCAGATCAAACTTAGACTTTTTCCTTTCTCATTAGCAGATTTGGCTAAAGACTGGTTATACTATCTTCCTTCAGGATCGATACGATCATGGACTGATATGCAAAGGCTATTCTTGGAGAAGTATTTTCCTGCATCAAGAGTTGGCGATTCAAGGAAGGAGATATGTGGAATCAGTCAGTTCAATGGAGAAACTCTCTACGAGTATTGGGAAAGGTTCAAGAAGTTGTGTTCCAGCTGCCCTCCCCACCAAATTGATGAGCAACACTTGATTCAGTACTTCTACGAGGGACTGATACCAACGAAAAGAAGTATGATCGATGCGGCTAGTGGAGGAGCATTAGTAGACAAGACACCGGAGGCTGCAAGAAATTTGATTGCAAACATGGCCGCTAACACACAACAATACGATCATGCTCCACAAAGGGTAAGTGAGGTAAGCACGAGTGAATTGGCACAACAGATTTCTAACTTAACTGCTGTGGTGCAACAATTAACAACAGGAAACGTACCGGTTGCAAAAGTATGTGTAATTTACTCAAAATCAGGGCATACAACAAATGATTGTCCCATAGTGCAAGAGGATGTAATTGTTCATCAAGTTAATGCTGTGGGGACATTCTTCGGACAAAATCCACATCAATGTGATCCTTGGGCAGAAACTCACAATTTCGGATGGAGAGATCATCCCGACTTAAGCTATGAAGGTACTAGGCCACCAATGCAACCTGTCCTTTCAAGTATGTAGCAAGATCTTCAGCAGACTCAACCTCAGTACCACACAGAAAACCAAGAAGTACCTGTTAATTCTGGGACATCTATGGAGGATATGTTCAAGGCATTCATGAGCCGAACACTACAGTTCATGAGTCAGACACAGCAGTTCCAACAAGAGACAAAAACTTCTGTTCAAAATCTGAGGGATCAAGTTGGTCAGCTTGCAACCACAGTAGGAAGGTTAGAATTTCAAGGCTTCGGGGAGTTATCTCCTCCATTTGTTGAGAACTTTAGTACAATGGGATTTGACGAAAAGGAGCAGGAGGATTCAGGGCTTACTCCAGGAACGGACTATAATATGGAATTTGACGAAGAGAGAACAAGAGGAAGAAGAGAATAATTTGATAAATTCTGCAGATCTCGATAAGAAAGACGTGGATTCATCTCCATCAGTACAACTAACAGAAACAAGGAGTGCTACACACCATCGTACCTTTACCATGGACTTGGACAATGCAAAGTTCCAGTTCAACGCAGATCAGGCTAAAAGGTATCTTGATAATATTAAATATATTTTTGTTATTGATGTTGTGGATTATTTAGTGCAGGAATCTTTTGATCGAATACAATTATACGAGGAGGATTTGGTGGCTGGAAAGGAGCAAAATCATGAAGTACACAATGTTCCTCAATTAAGGAAGAAACTGTTACCAATCCACTTAAAGTTCACAACTCCAATTACATAGAACGAGAGGGAAGATGTCAAGCCAATGACAATAAACAAGGGCAGCTGCTTGGGAGGCAACCCAAGAAATCAGATTTGATTTTTCTATCCCTTTACTATTTAGTTTTTATTTTATTTTATTTTATTTTTGCATGTAGTTCTTTCTTCTTTGCATGCTTTTCTTACATTGGGGACAATGTAAGGTTTGAGTGTGGGGGAGAGATTTAGGTTTTTTATTTTTTTATTTTAGTGATATTGATCTGCTGATTTTGCTAGGAAATAGGACCATCTAGATGCCTTTGAAAATTTTTAAAAAAAATTGGATTCCATGATTCTATTTGCCTATGTGTTCGAAGGTTAAGATCAACAAATGAGAATCAATGCTAAAAATTCAAAATCTTTTTAATGCTTAATTGGTTAATGATTGAGAAAAATTAAGTCATGATCCATAGTAATTGATTTAAATTGAATTTGTGTCTCATGAGCACTTGAACATGTGATATATGCTTAGTTGGCTAAGTTATCCGTGGAGTTGTCTATGTGCACTAATCTCATGCTCTAGAACTATTGAACTGCTTAAGCTTTTTGTAGGACCATATGAAAAAAAATAATAAGAAAAATTGGAAACCAGTGAACTTGTTGAAAAAGAAACACAAAGAAGTCATGTGGTGGGATGAGATGGAGCGTAAAACGCACTCTCCCATAAACACGTGCGAATAAGTGAGATGGAGCATAAAATGCACTCACTTACAAAATAATGATTGAGGAAGGTGAAACGGAGCATAAAATGCATTCACCGACAATAAAAAAAATTTAATTAAAATGAAAAGATTCTGATAAAAAATAAAGCAGAAAAAGTATGTTTTGAGTTTTTGAGTGGTGTGCACGGTTTTTGCTCCATGGTAACTAAGTTGAGTAAGTATGTGGATCATAGACAAGGGCTTATGTGGCTACAATTTAACTTAATAAAACTCATTGGTGAAGTGGTGAGGTACTTATCTTGAGTTGATTGATGAAGCATTGATCATGTTTTTGTGGGTTTAGTGTTGATAATCATGATTTGATCTTAAAATCTTTTTACGTTATGGTTGAGTAGAGTTTCTGGAAATTAAACTTTTAGTTTACACGAGGACGTGTAAAAGACTAAGTGTGGGGGAATTTGATAAGTACACAATATTTATGATTTTTTATTCCTTTACATTTGGTTTTATTACATGTTTCATGTGTATATGAGCTTAATAAGTTGTTTATTATTTTCAGGTGAATTAAAGCTAAAAGGATGGAAACAAGTTGATTTGGAGTTAAATTGAAGAGGAGTTTGACCAGCAGTTGACTTTCTTAATATTTGGAGATTCCTACATGGAATTGGATTGATATTACTATTAGAATTAGGACTTCTTTGGACTGAGATTTTATTTCCTTATTAGATTCTATTTCTTTATGGAAATTAGTTATAATTGTAATTCCTTTTAGGATTTAGATTCCTAGTTCTTATAGGATTTAAGTCCTTGTCTAGCACTATAAATAGAGGATGATAGTCAAGGTTTTATTCATTCAATCTTCTACCAACTATCATACCTCATTGAAGTGCAGAGTTGGAGCATGTCAGGCTAGTTTCTTTATTCAGTTCTAAAGGGAGGTGGAACCTTGTTACAAGTAATTGATTAATTAAGTATTATTATTTGTTCTTTCTTGTATGAAATTTCTTCTGATAATGTGTTTTCATTGATTATATGCTAATTGATCTAATTAATTTGATATGGCCAATTGAGTTAATTTAATCATTATCATATGCTAGATTAAGATTGGTGTTACGTGTAATTGATATCTGTCTTCATCACAAGTAGTAAATTAGTGATACTAATTGTGGACAAGCTTTTGTGTATTGCTAAGATTATCAGAAAATAAGTTAAACAAATCGAGCTTATGTGTTTGTTGCTTGGATTAGCCTAATTCTCTATTTTTTAATGCTTCTATCATATTAAATCTAGAGAGCATGTTCTAGGTTATATGCTAGTTGAATCTGGTGAAGAGCTTGTTTCATACAGTGAATATCTAAGGAGAATTTCGGATAGCAGAGCTTATTGTTATCTAGGGTTAATAGTTTCATTGAAGGGTAAAGAATAATAACTTGATTAATTGATTGCTATGCTTGGTGAAACTGAACTACAGAACTGAAGTTTTTACATATTTGGTTAATCTCTTTATTTAAATTCTGTTTTTCTTAGTTTAAAACAATATCAAAAATCCCCCATCTTTATTTTCTGTTAAAATAGTAGAATAAATCTAAAACAAACTTACTCTCTGTGGGATCGATCCTTCCTTACTACTGTGCTAATTATTTAAATTCGTGAAGTGAAAGTGAGGTTAATTTAGGAGTGTAAACGACAGCTTCCAACATGTTTAATAAGATTAAAATTGGTGAGATCTAAATTAATTATTAAAATACCTCATAAAATTATTAAGTCTAAATCAGATGCCTTCCAATGAATAACACTCATCAAGACCTTGACCGATGGATGTAGGTTTGCCAAAGTAAAGTACCACATTTATCTTGGTAAGATGCGATAGGATAATTGTGATATCCAAACTGTTAAAATCATTGGGCCAGACTTAACTAAGTTATCACAATAGGATTGTGGACTTAGAGGCATAGGTACCATTAGATGGACTAGAAAAAAATGTTGTTCACCAAACTATCTAAGAGTTATATATGATATTGTTGGTCCGATTTATATGACACAATTAACGCGCAAGTATACGCGGCCAACGAGTAATAAAGTGAAAGTAAGATATCGTTCCCACGAGGAATTAACAGATAAAAGGTCACCAAAGCACTAGCACATAATCATTTCAGTCTTATTTAAACGGGTGATAAAGAGGATGAATTAAAACTAAGTTAAACTAGGCAAGAATTGAAGTTAAACTAATTAATCCTAGAGTCGAATTAGATAATGAAGATAAGAGATCCCAATTTCCCCTAATGATTCGTCTAAGTCGATACACTCCCAAGTCAGGTCAAATCAATCATTATAGTTATTAGCCGAGAACACGAAAGTGGGAGTAGGCCATCTTTCAATGCACCTAAACCGTATCACGTGCAATCCACAGGTGATAGACGCACATGAACACCCACATTACCTAAACCACTATATGTTTATGTAATTTACAAATAAATAGGGTTGAAGGTCAAGTTATCTAATGACTACGAGCGGTGCTTCGGTATATGTCTATCCTAAGCACAAATCATAAGTCCAACGCCATGTGAACCTACAATCACCCGCTATCGCAATTAGATCTGAACCTATGCTTCGTCTTTCGATCCCACATAGGTTATCAAGTAATTGGTTGCAACTCAATTAAGCAAATAAAGCATACATCGCAATAAATAAGCATATAACAATCAACTAAGACCAACATGGAAGGGAAATCAATATTGACTACTCAAAAGGTTCCATTGGAACCTTAAAAAAGATTTAAGGCATAGACAACCCAAATATATTATCCACAAGTTGTTATACATTATCCAAATACACAATGATAGCAAAGAGAGTTAAGAGATAGAGAAATGCAAATCTTTGTTCTTCTCTCTAAGCTTGAATCTTTGAATACAACCACTTGCTTCAATCTTCAACACTAACCTAACCCTAGAATCTAACTAACTAATTAAACCCTAATCTAACACTAAACTACTCCTAATCTAACAAACAAGAAAGAAAAAAGAGAAAATGAAGAACAAGCTAGGGCTTAAGGCCAATGTTTACTCGGCCAAATGAAGGCTCAAGCCCTTATATCTCTGCCTCTCCTTATCTGCTAAGTCGAAAGTCAAACATGGTCAAGCTGGGAGTCGGCGCGGCCGCGCGGCATTTGGCTTTGGTCTTGGCGCGACCGCGTGAGCACAAAAATT
This sequence comes from Panax stipuleanatus, assembly GCA_020205555.1. Lineage (NCBI taxonomy): Eukaryota > Viridiplantae > Streptophyta > Magnoliopsida > Apiales > Araliaceae > Panax > Panax stipuleanatus. The sequence continues at coordinate 106,388,562 of CM035124.1, read as the reverse complement.
GGGACTCTGGTATGGGGGTTGGCGCGGGCGCGCGGGCTAGCTGCCTTAACACGGCGCGGCCACGCGTGCCATGAAATTCTGCTGGTGCATTTCTTTGTTGCTGCACTTGGCTTCCGCTCTGCTTCCTTGCACTTCTGCACTTTTAGCCTCGCAACATCTTCATCTATCATGCTATCATGCCTTTAACGCTCAATTTGCTCTCGGAGAGTTCCTAAACATAAACGCTACAAACAAAGGAAAAACATATTAAAAGCATGGGATTACTTGGGCAATAGCAACAGAATGAGCTGGTTACTATCCGAATAAGTGGTCATAAAACCACTTATCAAATACCCCCAAACTTAAACATTGCTTGCCCTCAAGCAACCAAAACAAAACTAAACAACATATATAATGCAGTATCTATAATGTATGCAACCTACGCTATTATAAATGCGAATCTAAGCGCCAGTTAGTATTGAACTTTCAAAGCAATGCCTCAGAAAACCACGAGATAGTCGAATAGATAAGCTACCCAAAATAAGACCATAAGGCATATTCTGCAAATCCAAAACTGTCAGCACTGATGTATTGTGCGTTGTGTGCCTTGCAACCATTAGATATGCATTTAGATAAATAACTCACATACTATGCTTTTTATGGGAAAAACAAGCTTTAAGTTCAGAAAAATAGTAAATCATATAAGTTCTAACTAAGACCATGTATTACTAGAGTTAAGAGTCAACATGGGGTTTTCATTAAGTTCTTATTATTCACGAGGGCGTCTTTGCATTTTCCCGTGTACACATTCGACTGTGCAATGCCTAGTCCTCTTAGGCTTTTTAGTGATACCCGTGTAGCGAGCTTTCGACCAACGACTCCCAGACCAGACGGCCTTAGGGCGCTGGGTGTAGAGACACCCCTAGGGCTTACTTGCTCGAATATCAAAGGCCACAGAACTCGACGTAGCCGAAGTGTTTATTCTATTTTTTTCTTTTTCAATGCATTTTCTTTTGTTTTCTTATTCTTTTCAAAGGGGAGTGCGTTTTACGCTCCATCTCCCCACATAGAATGCAAAACCCCTGTTTCCCCTAAACTTAAGCTTTTAACAGTCTAGTTATTATTATATGCGAACTGAAACTCTTTTATTAAAACATAGTTTTTCCACCAGAAGATAAGTATGTGAAAATTTAGACTTAGCATGTCATGGTGGTTACTCTATCTTGCTCACTGGCTACACAGTATCTGACAGGTAAGGATTTACATATATGACAATGAAATCAAGCTTAAGTCTCCAATCAGTTCAACAATCAAGTGATTTCAGTTTCTTCATAGGCCACATACATAACTCACCAACTGAAACTGGATTCATGCAAAATGTCCTAACACAGAATGCAAAACAGAATGCAAAAATTTTAAAATTTTGACAAATTTTAACACTACATGCACTAAACATTTTTATTTTTATTTAATTCTCTTCCTATATTCTCTTCTCAGGTACAATGGACTTGAATTTCTATCCATGGAACCAAAGGCAAGAGCAACCAAGGGAAGCATACAATGATGGTGTCAACCCAATTGCAACACTTTCAGCACAACTAGAGGTTCTCTCGAGGAAGTTGGATACTGTTTCAGCCCAACGGAATCGAGAGCCAGTGACTTCATATGACTACGGTGCTGGGAGCTACGCTAGCCATCAGGAGCCTATCAATTATGGACAGGAGCAGTATAGGGGTGGTTATTCCTACACCGAGCCTTATCCCACTTATCAACAAGAGTGGGGGTATCACCCAGACCCTTCAGCAAACCCTTCATCAGACTATTATCAAGACCAGTACTGGGATCCAAATCCCGTTTACCCCCCAGAATGCACATTCCAGACTCCAATTTATGAGCCTCAACACAATTTTGAGGGTGACACAGAAAATGCAAGCTTGGAGGAAGGAGGTGACATATCACTGAAGGACATCTTGAGTGAGCAACAAAAGTCAGTCAAGAATATCCAGAACTGGGCAGAGCAAATTAGTAGGGCCTTGATGATAGAGGATGAACAAGGGATGCAAAACCATACTGTGAGCTATCAAGAACAATGCGAGCCAAGTCCAACTTATGCACCAAACCCCACTTATCCATCACCATGTTTGCAAGGAGAACAGTCAACATTGGATTTCATGTATATGAGCTTAGCGAACCAAGAGGAGGTGATTAGGAGCCATGATGAATCGAGCCAAAATTTTCAATATCAGATGGCCGCAATCAACAATGCTCCTACCTATGAGACGCATTACATGGAGCCCATGGCTGAAACAGAAAAGGAAGGATTGGAAATTATGTGGGGGAATTCCATAGCATCGACAGATGAGACCTTGATTGAGCAAGAGCAATCGATTGAGGATCTTCAGATTTGGGTTGAGCAGATTAGCACGGCATTAAGGAAGGAGGAGGTATGTGAACAAGAGACAACAGTGCAAGATTTTGTGCCTCCAATGACTGAAGCCGTAAGTTATGATCCCCAGACTACTTGGTGCTATGACATGGGTGCAGAAACTGATGAAGAGCCCGAAGTGCACTTGGAACTGGACGAGCACAAGGCAATGGATATCAAGGAGCCAATTGGGGCTGTGGAGTATGAATGTGAGCCAACAATGATAATCCCCCAAGAGCCTCCTCCGCCTGAGTGGAACAAGCCAGTCAAGTTTGCACACCCTTGCCCCCTTGGTAGCCACATTACAGATACGGATCTCTATGACATGAGAGAGTCCGTGAGCTTCAAACCATGGTGGTCAGAAGAGAAGAGAATAGAAGAAGCGTCTGTTGTGTGGTCTATACCTCCATGCCCCGATCATTTCACCTACACAATGGAACCCGTGCCTAGCTCCCCGACCTTTTATCCGGAGAATTCTTACACACATCCAATGCTAGGTAGTTTAATTTCGAGTCCTCCTTTATTGGGAAGCCTACAAAAGCATATAGCAATTCTAATGGATGGAGGGGTTCTCAAATATCGTTGGGGAGTCGGATAGCAGTGGTCAGACACAGTCCAGCTAGAGGACTATAAATCAAGCGCTAGATGGGAGGCACCCCATCATTTCTCTCTCTCTTTGTTTAATTCTCCATTACCTACTTTCCATCATCCCTCTCTCTTTCTCTTTGTTTAATTCTCCATTTACATGCTTTATATCACATTTCCCTCCACCTCGTTTAATTCTTATTAGTTTAGTATTTAGTTTTAAAAAAAAAATTTGAATGCCCTTAGGAATTAGGAGTTCATTGCCTACATTTTTTAACTTAGGCATGAATGCGTATATTTTTGGGATTACAAAGCTCATAGCATATTTTTGATGCACTTGCATTGCTTATACGCACTTAGAGAATTTTTGGGAATTTATATGCATATATCTTTCCATGTTTAATTCTCTTGATGTAAATAGTTAATATACTTTTGTTAGTATAAGAGGGCTTAATAAAGATGTTATGCTTTCTCTCAGGTCAAAGTTGCTGGATAGAATGCAAGCTCAAAGCCAACTTCATTGCCTAACAAAAATCTGGCAGCCCGCGCGGCCGCGTCAGGATAAGCCTGAGTTGGCGCGCGGTCGCGCCACACATGCAGACTGAGCCTGACTTAGGAAAATCTTGCAGATTTTGGGGGGGGGCATCGCTTTATGTAAATTATCAGCAGCACACAAGCCTCTTATCCCAAACCCTCAAGTTCCTTCATGCAATCCCCCATCTCTTCCATTTCATGCAATCCCCTCCACTACAAGCCTTAGTTTTGAAAACCTCCTACCTCATCAATCCAAAGTACCAATTCTCATCCACCTCATCCTCTCAACCTGATCAATTGAGATATTGAGTGTGGGATCTCTAGCAGAGTAAGATTGATATGGAGCTGGGTTGATTCATTGAGTATAATGTTGAGCGGAGTTTATTTTACCAAGAGCAAAGATGAGATGGGGAAACTTCTAAGAGGGCGCCACTTCATTTCATGCAGCATCAGAAGCCAAATAGGGGAGTTTCTTTTTACCTTTACCTTCAATGAGGACATTGAACATTTTAAGTTTGGGGGTATTGGTTTTGTTTTTGCATGTAGTTAGTCCATTTCATGTTGTGTCAGTTCATTTAGTGCATGTAGTGTTAAAATTTGTCAAAATTTTAAAATTTTTGCATTCTGTTTTGCATTCTGTGTTAGGACATTTTGCATGAATCCAGTTTCAGTTGGTGAGTTATGTATGTGGCCTATGAAGAAACTGAAATCACTTGATTGTTGAACTGATTGGAGACTTAAGCTTGATTTCATTGTCATATATGTAAATCCTTACCTGTCAGATACTGTGTAGCCAGTGAGCACGATAGAGTAACCACCATGACATGCTAAGTCTAAATTTTCACATACTTGTCTTCTGGTGGAAAAACTATGTTTTAATAAAAGAGTTTCAGTTCGCATATAATAATAACTAGACTGTTAAAAGCTTAAGTTTAGGGGAAACAGGGGTTTTGCATTCTATGTGGGGAGATGGAGCGTAAAACGCACTCCCCTTTGAAAAGAATAAGAAAACAAAAGAAAATGCATTGAAAAAGAAAAAAATAGAATAAACACTTCGGCTACGTCGAGTTCTATGGCCTTTGATATTCGAGCAAGTAAGCCCTAGGGGTGTCTCTACACCCAGCGCCCTAAGGCCGTCTGGTCTGTGAGTCGTTGGTCGAAAGCTCGCTACACGGGTATCACTTAAAAGCCTAAGAGGACTAGGCATTGCACTTATATGATAAAGAGGATGAATTAAAACTAAGTTAAACTAGGCAAGAATTGAAGTTAAACTAATTAATCCTAGAGTCGAATTAGATAATGAAGATAAGAGATCCCAATTTTCCCTAATGATTCGTGTGGTCGATACACTCCCAAGTCAGGTCAAATCAATCATTATAGTTATTAGCCGAGAACACGAAAGTGGGAGTAGGCCATCTTTCGATGCACCTAAACCGTATCACGTGCAATCCACAGGTGATAGACGCACGTGAACACCCACATTACCTAAACCACTATATGTCTATGTGATTTACAAATAAATAGGGTTGAAGGTCAAGTTCTCTATTAACTACGAGCGGTGCTTCGGTATATGTCTATCCTAAGCACAAATCATAAGTCCAACGCCATGTGAACCTATAATCACCCGCTATCGCGATTAGATCTAAACCTATGCTTCGTCTTTCGATCCCACATAGGTTATCACACTAATTGGTTGTAACTCAATTAAGCAAATAAAGCATACATCGCAATTGATAAGCATATAGCAATCAACTAAGACCAACATGGAAGGGAAATTAACATTGACTACTCAAAAGGTTCCATTGGAACCTCAAAAAAGATTTAAGGCATAGACAACCCAAATATATTATCCACAAGTTGATTATACATTATCCAAATACACAATGATAGCAAAGAGAGTTAAGAGATAGAGAAATGCAAATCTTTGTTCTTCTCTCCAAGCTTGGATCTTTGAATACAACCACTTGCTTAAATCTTCAACACTAACCTAACCCTAGAATCTAACTAACTAATTAAACCCTAATCTAACACTAAACTACTCCTAATCTAACAAACAAGAAAGAAAAAAGAGAAAATGAAGAACAAGCTAGGGCTTAAGGCCAATGTTTACTCCCTAGTGGAGATATTCGGCCAAATGAAGGCTCAAGCCCTTATATCTCTGCCTCTCCCGATTTGCTAAGTCGAAAGTCAAACTTGGTCAAGCTGGGAGTCGACGCGGCCACGCAGCATTTGGCTTTGGTCTTGGCGTGGCCGCGCGAGCACAAAAATTGGGACTCTGGTCTGGGGGTTGGCGCGGGCGCGCGGGCTGGCTGCCTTAACACGGCGCGGCCGCGCGTGCCATGAAATTCTGCTGGTGCATTTCTTTGTTGCTGCACTTGGCTTCTGCTCCGCTTCCTTGCACTTCTGCACTTTTAGCCTCGCAACATCTTCATCTATCATGCTATCATGCCTTTAACGCTCAATTTGCTCTCGGAGAGTTCCTAAACATAAACGCTGCAAACAAAGGAAAAACATATTAAAAGCATAGGATTACTTGGGCAATAGCAACAGAATGAGCTGGTTACTATCCGAATAAATGGTCATAAAACCACTTATCAAATATAATTGACAAAGGGTTGTCTACCTAAATAATTATGTTTTGAGAGTATAGCCAAAGCTAACTTAAGGCATAATGAAATATGGATCTTAGCTCACTAGAAAGATTTAATTGAAAATGCTTTCCGAATTAATGGTGAGGGCTATTAATTTGAATAAAATAGTGGGAGGTATATTTTGAATGTACTATTATCAATTACATAATATCAAAATTCTGCAATTTGACTTATTATTTTTGCACTTATAAATTGTAGATATCAATGGCAAACAACAACACAAATAGTCTGTCACTACGATCAGTCCTTGAGAAGGAAAAGCTGAGTGGAGTTAATTTCCTAGACTGGCATAGGAACTTGAGGATTGTCCTCAAACAGAAGCGCAAGCTATATGTCCTTGATGGGCCCATTCCTACAGCACCAGCTAACACTGCACCACGTGTAGAGCATAATGCTTACAAGAAGCATCAAGATGATGCTCTGGACGTGAGTTGTCTCATGCTAGCAACTATGAACTCTAAGCTTCAGAAGCAACTTGAGTTGATGGATGCTTATGAGATGATCGAGCATCTCAAGAAATTGTTCAAAGGGTATGCTCGACAGCAGAGGTATGATACAAGCAAGGCGTTGTATCACTGCAAGATGAGTGAACGTGATCCAGTTGGTCCACATGTGCTGAAAATGATTGGGTATATTGAGTACCTTGGTAGGTTAGGTTTTCCGATTACTCCGGAAGCCCAAACTGATCTTATTTTGCAATCTTTGAACAACAGCTACTCTTAATTTGTTATGAATTACCTCATGAATGAAATTAAGAAACCACTTACTGAGTTGTTGAGCATGTTAAGAACTGCCGAGAACAACATGAAAAAGGCAGGACCCGCTCCCATAATGATGGTGCAAAAGGGGAATGCTAAGGGAATAGGGAAAGGCAAGAAGAAGATAGGATCTAAATCTGCCAAACCCAATCCCAAAACCAAACAGGCTTTAAAACCTAAAGGTGGGGTGGCTAAAGAAGGTGATTGTCACTTCTGTCAAAAATCTGGACACTGGAAGAGGAATTGTCATGCTTATTTGGAAGAACTGAAGAAAAAGAAAGGATGTATGACTTCTGATTCAGGTATATATGTTATAGAAGTCAATTTGTCCACTTCTACATCATGGGTATTGGATACTAGATGTGGTTCTCACATTTATGTTAATGTGCAGGAACTCCGAAGGAATAGAACTTTGGCGAAAGGCGAGGTTGACCTACGGGTTGGGAATGGAGCAAAAGTTGCTGCACTAGCCGTAGGAACTTATCATTTATTTTTGCCCACTGGGCTAATATTAGAATTAGAGGATGAGCAAAAACATTATTTCTGTTTCTTGTTTGGACAAGAAAGGTTTTTCATTTTTAATAAAGAACAACAGTTGTTCATTTTACTTAAATGAAATATGTTATGGTGTTGCACAATTGTTTAATGGTCTTTATATTCTTAATTTAGAAATGCCTATCTATAACATAAATACAAAACGATTTAAATCAAATGATTCAAATCCGACATATCTTTGGCACTGTCGTTTAGGCCATATAAATGAGAAACGCATATCCAAACTCCATAAAGATGGGTTTTTGGATTCATTTGATTTTAAATCATATGAGAAATACGAGTCTTGTTTATTAGGCAAGATGACTAAAGCCCCTTTCACTGGACACAGTGAACGGGCTAGCGATGTATTGGGACTTATACATAGTGATGTATGCGGACCCATGAGTTCGTTAGCAAGAGGTGGGTTTTATTACTTCATTACATTTACTGATGACTTTAGTAGATATGGATATGTGTATCTTATGAGACACAAATCCGAATCCTTTGAAAAGTTCAAGGAATTCAAGAATGAAGTTCAAAACCAATTTGGCAAAAGCATAAAAGCCCTTCGATCCGATCGAGGAGGTGAATACTTAAGCCAAGACTTTGATGACCTTCTAAAGGAGTGTGGTATTATATCACAGCTCACTCCACCTGGAACACCACAATGGAATGGTGTGTCTGAGAGGAGGAATCGCACCTTGTTGGACATGGTACGATCGATGATGAGTCATGCAGATCTTCCAATAAGCTTCTGGGGTCATGCCCTAGAGACAGCTGCATTCACATTTAACCGTGTTCCTACAAAGACGGTTCATAAGACACCATATGAGATGTGGACTGGGAAACGTCCTAGTATGTCGTTCATGAAGATTTGGGGTTGCGAGGCGTTTGTAAAACGTCTGGCTTCTGACAAGCTCGGACCCAAATCTGACAAATGTAATTTTGTGGGATACCCAAAGGAAACAAAAGGGTATTATTTCTACAAACCTTCTGAGAACAAAGTATTTGTTGCTTGAACTGGTATTTTTCTAGAAAGAGAATTTGTCTCAAAAGGAAACAGTGGGAGGAAAGTAGAACTCGAAGAAGTTCGAGAACCACAAAATATCATTGAACCTGAGTTGGAATATGAGCAGGAACCACAAGATATTGTGGAATGTGAACCTGCTCAAATTACACGAGGCATTCGTAGATCTGGTATGACACGCCAAGAGCCCGAGAGATATTATGGATTTCTTGTGACTCAAAACGGCGATGTGATGCTCATAGATCATGATGAGCCTGCTTCCTACCAAGAATCTATGAATGGACCAGATTCTGAGAGATGGCTTGAAGCCATGAAATCTGAGATGGCCTCCATGTATACTAACCAAGTATGGACTTTGGTTGATCCACCCGAAGGGGTAAAACCAATCAGGTGCAAGTGGGTTTTCAAGAAGAAAACCGACATGGATGGTAATGTACAAACCTATAAAGGCCGACTGGTAGCAAAAGGTTTCAAACAAGTTCAAGGTGTTGACTATGATGAAACCTTCTCTCCAGTGGCAATGGTTAAATCCATCAAGATCTTACTTGCTATTGCAGCCTTTTATGATTACGAAATCTGGCAGATGGATGTCAAAACTGCTTTCCTTAACGGAAATCTCCTTGAGGATGTGTATATGACACAACCTGAGGGTTTTGCCAATCCAAAGGATGCTGGAAAGGTATGTAAGCTGCAGCGATCCATTTATGGATTGAAGCAAGCCTCTCAGAGTTGGAATCTTCGATTTGATGAAGCAGTCAAAGAGTTTGGCTTTATAAAAAATGAAGATGAACCTTGTGTATATAAGAAGGTTAGTGGGAGTCACATTGTATTCCTGGTATTATATGTTGATGACATATTAAATATTGGGAATGACATTCCTTCCTTACAGGCTGTAAAAATATGGCTAGGAAAATGTTTCTCCATGAAAGATTTGGGCGATGCAACCTACATTTTAGGTATCAAGATCTATCGAGATAGATCAAGAAAAATGCTCGGCCTAAGTCAAAGTACATATATTGATAAAGTGCTGAAACGGTTCAGCATGCAAGAGGCAAAAAGAGGACACTTACCCATGTCTCATGGTGTTAAGATCTCTAAGGCCCAATGTCCTAAATCACATGATGATGAGGAGCGTATGAGAAAGATCCCTTATGCTCCGGTAATTGGATCTATCATGTATGCAATGATATGTACTCGTCCGGATGTCTCGTATGCTTTGAGCATGACGAGCAGATACTAGTCGAATCCAGGTGAAGGTCACTGGACATCAGTCAAGAATATCCACAAGTACCTGAAAAGGACTAAGGATTCATTCTTGGTATATGGAGGTGAAGACAAACTGACAGTAAAGGGTTACACATATGCTAGTTTTCAGACTGACACAGATGACTATAAGTCTCAGTCAGGTTTTGTGTTTTGCCTTAATAGTGGTGCTGTTAGCTGGAAAAGTTCGAAGCAAGAGACAGTAGCCGATTCTACAACAGAGGAAGAGTATATTGCTGCTTCTAGTGCAGCCAAGGAGGCTATATGGATTAAAAAGTTCATCACTGAACTTGGTGTTGTTCCAACCATTGTTGATCCAGTTGAGCTATACTGTGATAATAATGGAGCCATTGCACAGGCTAAGGAACCCAGATCTCACCAACGATCCAAGCATATACTTAGGCGGTACCATCTCATCCGTGAAATCATTAATAGAGGAGATGTACATATAAGCAGAGTGCCAACAGATGATAATGTTGCAGATCCACTGACCAAAGCTTTGTCGCAGCATAAGTACGAAGGTCACACTAGTTCCATAGGTATTAGATACATGAGTGATTGGCTCTAGTGCAAGTGGGAGACTGTTAGAGTTTATGCCCTAGAGGCTAATTCTTTGATGTAATTGCTTAAATATTTTTGATATTATATTTGATTGAATAAATGAATTATTTTATTATGGTTTTATTTACTGCGTTATATAAATGTTAACATAATAAAAGTCCTTAGAATAGTGATACAAATTATATGGCTTCAAGTATGTGACTTGAACATGAGATCATATAATTACCATTAGTATCATTACTCTTAAATGTCCCTAGTCGAGGGTCATTGTTAATGGGACAACAATGATACATTGAGACTAGTATGTGGATTGACTGATGGCCAAATCTCATTGGTCATAAATATATGAGATATTGAGTCAATGCATAGGTACATGTTAGAGAACAATGTACTGGACAGACCCACTATGAGAATTCTACGTGGAGCATTATGCAAAGTGTCATAAGCAATTCTCATAGTGACAATGATGTAATGATCCTCCGACCTGAAATCACTATATTACTACACGAGAATTTATGTACTTTGATATCATCAAAGGCCACCTTTAATAGGGTGGACGATAAAGGTGATTATTGGGTACATCATGAATCGTGTGAGGAATATGAGAGATCTAGATGGAATTTAACCCTCCTATATATTAGGGGTGATATCCATAGGCCTCTTGATTGAGTAGGACTATGAAATGCATGGCCATGCTCAAATAGTGATTTGTTTCATATAGTCTACTCATCGATCAAGAAAACTCAGATTAAATTATGAAGAGGATGACACATTCCATGCCTCGAGTTTAATCTAAGATGTCAAGGTTAAAAGGATTAAATTACATTGAAACATTGGTCACGAAAAGGTTGCATCGAATCACCGATCTTATTATTATTTGGGTAGCAGTGATGCATTACCAGATGCCGCTCACTGTTTATAATTTTATAATATGATTTTAAAATTATTGCCAACATAATAATAACTTATAGGGTCACACACTTAGAACGTAATTAAAAGGGAATTAATTTAAATTGTATGGATTTAAATATATCAATATGATTGATAGTATTTAAATTACGAATTTAAATTAATAGGATAATTTGTATATATATATATATAATTTTTTATTTTTATTTTTTTAATTGGATTAGGTTTTGGTTAATTCCTTTAACTGCTATATATATGATATATCAGCCGTTTAGGGTATTATCGACATCAAAACCCTAGCTCTTAGAGAGAGACTAGAGAGAAAAATTTTTGAAAGTCCAGATCCTTGGCGGCTAGTACCGCAGCTTTCCTTGCTGCAGATCGTGTGACGATTCGCGGGACGTTCGTGTGGATACCGTAGAGGCGCAGTTCTGTTGGATTGCGTTGAGGATTCGAAGTAGTTCCAGAATCTCCATCGTCTCCGTTCAGGCATGAATAATCGGTAAAACAAATCTTAACCTCTGAATTAATATGCACATAAACGCAGCGAAAATTAAAATTTTTCGAAACCCTAAACTTCCTCTGTCTTCGAGTAGATCAAAATGTCGTCGAGAAAAACCACTACAAATTTATCCAAGTATGGCTTGAAAACTCGGTTTATTAAGTCCATAAATGCTGCCGGAGCATTAGTCAATCCGAATGACATTACCAAAAACTCGTAGTGTCCATAACGGGTACGAAACGCAGTTTTTGGTATGTCCTCATCCCATACTTTCAGTTGAAGATATCATGTTCATAGGTCGATTTTCGAGAAACACTTTGCTCCCTTCAGTTGATCAAATAAGTCGTCTATCCTCGGTAGCGGATATCAGTTCTTGATCGTTACTCTGTTCAATTCTCGATAATCGATACAAAGCCTCATCGATCCGTCTTTCTTCTTAACGAATTGTACTGGTGCTCCCCAACGAGACACACTGGGTCGAATGTAACCTTTATCCAACAACTCTTGCAATTGTATCATCAATTCCTTCATTTTTACTGGCGCCATACGATATGGAGCTTTTTAAATCGGTGCCATTCCCGGTGCTAAGTCTATTACGAATTCGATTTATCTGTTTGGCGGAAGGCCAGGCAGATCGTCCGGAAACACATCTTGAAATTCATTAACTACGGATATATCCTTAATTTTTACTCCCTTTTTTCGAGTATCTACGATGTAAGCTAAATAACCTACACATCCTTTCCTTAACAATTTCTTGGCCTGCATCATCGTAATGCAACACGATTGCTTAAGCGATGAGCTACCATAAAACACTACCTTAGACTTACTCGGAGTCTGAAGGTTCACACATTTATTCTGACAATCAATTATCGCTGCATGGTTATACAACCAATCCATTCCCAGTATCACATCAAATTCTCCCAATCTAATAGGAATCAAGTCTACGCTCAGTTCATGTTCTCTAATGTTTGCGCGATAATTTCGATAAACGTATTCTATAGGGATTACTTCCTTATTTACAACTTCTATGTTCAAAGGATTTTCTAATCGTTCTCGGGGTGTACTCAGTTTACTAGCAAATTCTTCAGATTTAAAAGAACAGGTGGCACCCGAATCAAATAATACATAAGCATTTATATCATTGATCGGGATTATACTTGACACCACGTCCTTCGCAGCCACGGCGTCCTGGACGGTCATGTTAAAAGTTCTGGCGGTTGGGCAGTTGGATTGTGCCGGCCTGCTGATCATCAGCTTGTTGCCTCCTTGCTGATTGCTACTCCCGCCACTTCCCTTCTTTGGGCAGTCCTTAATTCGGTGCTCCGTCGAGCCACACGCAAAGCATCCTTGTATCTTCTTTGGTTTCGGATAGTTTGGCGATATGTGCCCCTCTTGGCCTCAGTTATAACACGTGCCCTTTCCTTTCTAGCACTCCCCTTGGTGACTTTTCCCACACTTATTACAAGCTCCACTCCTTTTCTTAAAATTTCCCTGGTGACTCCCACCTTGATTATTGTTTCTGCTATTATTGTTGTTGTTGTTGTCCCACTTTCTCTTCTCGGAGTTACTCCCTCCGCCACTGCTTCCTCCACGATTTTCACTACTAGTGTTCTTTCCTTTCTTCTCTTTATTATACAAGCTCAAAGCTTCACTTCCTCCCTCGGCGATAATAGCCTTCTCCAGCAGTGTTGCAAAAGAATCGATCTGAAGAACTGACACCTTATTGAACAGCCAAGGCTTCAGTCCTTATTCGAATCATCTAGCCTTCCTCTCTTCATCTCCTACCTGGTGCTCTGCAAATTGGGCTAGTTCGTTAAACCTAGCAGCGTATTGCGCCACCTGTCATCTCCCCATGTTTTAACTCTAGGAATTTCACCTCCATTCTATTCTTCATGCTTTTCGGGAAGTAATTCTCGAAAAATAGCGTTTTAAACTTATCCCAAGCTATTATCCCTTCTCCAGCTCTTTGTTGATTAACCTCCCATCAGTAGTTCGCTTCCCCCCTCATCATGTACATGGAAAACACCGTCTTCTGATCTTCTCCTACGTGATCTATAGTGAAAGCTTTTTCGATCTCCTTGATCCACATTTGTGCGACGATTGGGTCGGTAGTTCCCTCGAACTCCGAGGGTCCTACACTCTTAAAGTCTTTAAAGGTTGTTACTGGCACAGCCTGAGGGTTGGGGCGAACGGGTTCATTGTTCCTTCCCCTTAATGCCTCTCCTAACAGGTCTACCAGTTTTTGGATCGGGTCAACTTTTTCCCTCTCGTTATTAACAGATTCTTCGGGTGCAGTCAATCTACGTCTGGGCGGCATTATCTGCATCACAAATTTTTATTTTATTATTATTCAAGTATATTACTTAAGTATTTCTTTTTAATACAAAAGAAAAAATTTATAACACGTTTCTGAATAAACTCCATTTATATTCATATGCCATTTCATTTTATTACATGATTATCCTAGCATACTGCTATAAATGTTATCACATATATCCCCTAATATCACAAAAGACGGGGAATATACCAACCTACTACCACACTACCCCTCTAACAAAAGCTAACTCAGGGTTTACATCACTATCCCACATCTTACACAAAAGATTGGGATTACAACATAGTATATACAATACATAAAGAGAATATTACTAGACTACTACTAATCTGTCTAAGGAAATCTCGTCACATCATGCCACGCTCCACAACGCTCTTGTACTCTAATTGTGCTATATATGCTACCAACTCTTGACTCATAGTGTGTAGAGTCTGTCCCTGCTCCGCTGGGTAGTGGTACACACCGTCAATCACCCTCTCAAAAGCTGAACGGAACACATACCCCATCTTGTTCATCTTCCTCTTCTTGCATCTGACCTCATCCTCTAGGTCGTCAGCTCTCTCATTAGATGCTTCCCACTTCTCCTCGAAGTGTATCCTATCCATCACCTCCAACTCTAACTGAGTACGAAGTGCTTCCTTCTCGGTCTTCTCACTCAGCTCCCTCTGCTCGACCTCTTCTAGCTTCCCTGCCAGATCTATATTTCTCGCCACCGACCAGTGGAATAGGGTTCCCATCTAGATCCCTACCTCCCTACGATATGCAATCTCTACCTCTAACTCCTGCATGGCCAGCTTCCTCTGGTGGTCCTCGTCCCTCAGTTTCTGGAACTCGGACTCTCTCTCTTGGGCCTCTGCCTCCAGCTCCTGGACTCTGCAGTCTAACTCTAGAATACGCTCCTCATACTCACCCTAGCATATGCTCCTCTAGGTTAGGCTCGTAGGAGTCCTCCATGGGCTCCTCCTCTGAACGCTCGTCCTCTGAAGGCTCGTCCTCAACCGGCTCGTTCTCCATCGGCTCCTCCTCGGGGTCAAACTCCACCTCGATCTCATCCTCGTCGTTAGACTCGGATGGTGTAACAGCCTGCACTGGCACAACCTCTAAAGGTGCCTCGTACACTACATGTATGTCTCTAGGCTCCTCCTCAGTCACTCTACTAGGTACACCTGTGTCTGTCATCCTACAATCATAAACACAAGACAAACAAATAGCAACCCCATCAGAATGTTAAACAAAATATAAGTTCATTGTATAAAATGAAGTTACATTTCATAACAGACTAAGCCTCTCAAGGAAAACTCTACATGAGTTTTATCTCCTTCCTAACTTCTAAGTTCGCCTAAGTTATAGTCTAAGGACACTCGTTCCTAAGGTTTATAACTACAGCTCTGATACCAACCTATGACGCCCCTAAATTCCAGGACCGTCACGGGGTCGCTCGAATTCGGTTCGTCACGTGCTCATGGTATTACATCACAATAATAATACGACTAAATGTCGCAATACACAGCGGAATAATACACAACTAATACCAAATAAATTATATTTAAATAATATAATTATTCACGTCCCAAGGTCTCGTAACTTAAACAGTGATTACATAGCTTAGACATACCTTAAGCATAAATAACCTTAACTAGTACATAATATCATAATTCTACATAATATTAAGCTACTCCGTAACCTTTCCCTTGCCCTTGTCAGTACTCGAGGGTCCGCACTGCTCGGCCTTAACTGAAATATTTTTAGGGAAAGCAAGAATGAGCACAAATTACTCAGCAAGTAATATACAATAAGGGTTTATAATATAATTCTCAATTCTCGAAAGGGTATAGCAAGGTTTGATAGTTCAAGGATAACAAAAATATCAACAGTTTTCAATAACAGTCGCTAAGGACAGAATAATATCAATGTGATTCAATAATAAATCAATTCAATATTTAAAGATAACTGAATACTGAGCAGTCACTAAAGACTATGAACTTCCACAAGAATTGACAGTAATAAACTGAAAATCCAACAAAAACAAGTACAACAGGTGATCAGCCTAAAGTACCATATGTTATGCATAACACTCAATCATACTAATGTGCACGCAGTCGGTTCTCTGACAGTTATAGTTTGTTCTTCTCAGTCAACTACAAGATCCCGCACCAATCAATCGGTTTGGGTCGCCTTTCAATAATATAAGTCTAGCCGGATCAAATGGCATAGATCACAACAACTATAATTTAAATTTCAAGATTTAAAGTCCGAAGAATATAGTTCGACTTTTATCTTATTCATGAAGTATATGATTCATAATATTTAAATCTCAAGAGTTTACTTGTACGACAATAATAGCATAAGCTAATTGAATGTTCAATAAAGAGTAGAGTTAGGAACTTACTTACCACGTTCCTTGAATAAAGTAAAACACGAAGGTCTAAGATACTTGCACATTAAAAGAATGTAAGTTAGAGAACTTGCCTTTAGCGTAGTTTATCCACGAAAAGCAAATCAACACTTTCGAATTCCTAGCGTAATACAGTTACGTATATATATGATATTCATTAGTCATATAATTTAACTTCACATTATATCTTCGAATATACAATCAACACACAAGCTAAGTTTTAACCTAGCTACACAATTATTTAGTATCTAATTTCTATTCTTAACTTTCTCTTTTCTCAAGTTAATCATATTCATACATCGTTACTATCATGTGAGACTACCACAATTAGCAAGCATACTCGCATATTATTAATATCACATAAGACCACAATCAATACTAAATATATTTTATTTTAGTAAGTTATGGCATTTCTATAAGTTAATCGTCAAAATCGGATTTCAAGTATTAACATATGATATCACATAGTATGTATACGTATTAAAGAATACTTTTATGTTTGTATAACCTTCCCTCATTCCAAACATATGTGATATAGTTTCTAAGTTAACACTTTCGATAATTTAAAATCATTCAAGGTCATGATGTTACAAAATCTAGCATGCTCACCTTGTAAATACATAAGGTGTTCATATACTTATATTAAGCATGTTCATGAGTATTCATATCGTATACATGCAACTATCATTGTCATTAGTTTGAAAACATGCTTCGTTTACGCTAACTTGAATCACGGCAACTAATCATGGTATATATATATATATATATATATATATATATATATATATATATATATATATATATATATATATGCATGACACATGAATGAGTCTAAGAGTACTATCACATGTGTCCATAACTATTAGAATACGAAACTTACAATAACATGCTAAGGTTCACAATCAAAGCTTATATTTTTATTAGTGTTATTCACTATTTAGGTCCATATGTTCATGTCATATTATGAAACCCGTATACCTAAGTCAACACGCCTTTCATGCACTTCTAAGTCATGCTATCATGCTTGCAAAGTCAGTATATAACATGGCACGAATATTATCGAGTTCACTTCTAAAGTTCTAAAGTTATTTCAACTACATGCTTTCGGTAACCATACATGCTAATATATTAAAACATGCTCAAATTAGATCAATATACTCATATATATACATTACCCATGCTTACATACTTGCCTAAGCTTATAGTAATTCATTACACTTAGCAGCTTTTTAAACAGAAGTCAAAACTGCAGCAAGCTGCTGGCGCAGCTGCATAGCTGCGCAGCTGCCCAGTGCAAAACTGGCGCAGCTGTGCCGGCTGGCGGCCAGCGGCAGACAGTTCCAGTTTTTGGCAACTCCAAAACCCAAACACAGAAATTCTCTACGAAATCAGTTAAAAACATCTACATTGACTACTAACACATACATTGGCTTATATAACAACTAAACAAGCATCTCATGCTTCAATTACCATCTTAATTCATCATGGTCAAGAATGAAATTTTGACAGAGAATAAAATTTGACAGAGAATCAAAATGAAGAACAAGAAACTATTATACAAATTTTGATTTCTAGTAAGCCACTTGTATACCAATATGGTTATAAGTTTTATTCAACGACTCACAAACATTATTCAATCATAGCTTTATGGATCCATGCCAAATTCAAGAATTTGAACTCAGTGAACAAGAAATGGAGTTTTTGACAAAAAATGAAAATGAAGACATGAGAATGTGATTATACCTTTCTTATGCAATGAACTGCTGCTATAGAATTCTCTGCCAACACTGATATACAATTGCTCTCACTCAACACTCTAGCAATTTTCAGCAATTTGAAATGTGAAGGAGAAGAGTTCGTATATATAAAAAAATAATTGTCCAGACATTTCTTATACACACCAAATTAAACCAACGAGATTTTAGATTTGCTTGATGGTTAATAAGATTAGGTAATGGTTGTTGAATGTAATCATAATTCCCACTCCCTTGTTCATCATGATAGCTATGCTTGGGAGAAGAATGGGGAGAATAGGCCTTAGCCTTTTTATCAAACACGTGAAGGAAAATGAGACTAGCATTTAGGGACAAGGCACAATACTAACTCAGCATTTGCAACATACTATACTTAAATCATTATACATATATGTATTAAATACTTAGGCTATCTACACATATATATATATATATATATATATATATATATATATTTTGTACATATGTCTTTAATGATTTGTCACACTATAATTCACATAATGTAGTAAGTGTGACTTGTACACATATAATCCATGTACATTTTTATCATACTGGTATAATTTACTCGGATATAATCACATCACATTATTTTCTTTATTATTAAATTCTATTAATCAACCCTTGTTTACAACACTCTCAAGATGTATTAATTTAATGTATACTTGCATACATATTGTCACATACACATAATTCATGTAGCTCACATAGTTTAGTTGATTATAACATATAGTTTCAATATGTTCAATCACATTGCACTATATAACATAGTTTAGGTATACTTGCATGGTCACACTTAAGTGTTTCTCTACACTATCTAATAGAGTGGTATCCCATATATTTTATATTTAATACTTGCACACTTGCACATAACAATCAACATAATATTATTATATTAATAACCTGCTTAGTTGTTTTATTATTCATGGTGTCAAATAAATAAATTAATCGTCTAATTGATTAATTAACGACAATATTAATTAATCCGTTCCTCGTTGATTGTTAATTTTCATAATAATTAGCTAACATTTACATGATTAATTATTACGTTAAATAAATATAAATCTTATTATATTTATAAGCACGTTGCTTATTATTATCCATTAGTTGCAATAATAATAATCAACACATCTTCAATTAATTATCATTAATATTCTATATCAATTAATTAATATTCTACGATAACAATTAATAATAATTAACAACTAATATAGATTAATTGTTTGCTTAATAATTCCTTCGTTGATTAATTATATCACATCACTGTGCCACACAAGGCTTTTACGAGTTTATTATCAACTCCACATTTTTCTCAATTATTATAATTATTCAATTTAATATAATTGAGTTACTCGCAAAATCATTTATATTCAAATAAATATTCATTCCCATTAATACATTTATTTATTAATACTAGGAAATTTCTCAGGTATTATAGTTGTCTCCTGTATTGGCACGGTCTTCGACTTTTTTCCCGGGGTTGTCTCCGAGGTTTTGATCCCAGTCGAGTTTGTTCTTCCTCAGGGTTGTATCCGAGGTTGACTTGGTCTCCTAGGGTTGTCTCTGGGGATGATGTGATGTTTCGGGGTTGTCTTCGAAGTTGACTTGGCTTCCCAGGGTTGTCTCTAGGGTGACTGCTTCTCCCAGGGTTGTCGCCGGAGTTGACTTGACATCCCTGTGTTGTCGTCGGGGTTGAGTTAGATCTCACGGTGTTGTCGCCAGAAATGTTGTACCTCCCGGGTTGTGGTCGGGGCTTGACTTGACATCCCGGTGTTGTCGTCGGGGTTAAGTTGGATCTCCCGGTGTTGTCGTCGGGGTTACTGTACCTTCCGGGTTATGGCTGGGGATTGACCTGACATCCCAGTGTTTTCTCTGGGGCTGAATTGGATCTCCTGGTGTTGTCGTCGAGGTTGCTGTACCTCCTAGGTTGTGGCCGGGTTTTGACTTGACATCCCGGTGTTGTCACCGGGGTTGAGTTAGATCTCCCGGTGTTGTCGTCGTGGTTGCTGTACCTCCCGGGTTGTGCCCGGAGTTTGACTTGACATCCCGGTGTTGTCGCCGGGGTTACTGACTTTGGTTTGAACTTCCGGTGTTGTCTCCGGAAGGTAAAAGACGATTTTGCCCTCCTGCAGGGTTAGTAACAAGAATGCAAAATTTTGAGTGTCTATAATATACATACGGATTCCCTACTTAATATAATACATAGGTAATACCTATGTACTACCTATATATCATACCACATACATAATACATTACATAAATTTTTTCCTATAAAAATGGATGTTATATATTTAAATAAGAATAGTATATTTAATGTGAACATTTCTCTATATTAAAATAATTTAATTCTATAATTTATTTTAATATATTTTATTTAATGTATACAAAAAATTATGTATACTTACTAATTATTTTCTTTTCATGTTATAAATTTTTTTAACAATTTATTTACATGCAGTAAATATTTAATATTATATTCACTTCATCACATATATATACATATTACACCGCACGTATTCACATATGCAATGTAATATAATAAATTATAAAAATAAAAATTTATTTCATTAAATTCTTATTTTAATATTTATCCGAGAATTCGAATTATTACACCAACTCCAATAAACTTTTTGCAGGTTTTTCGGCAAGATCAAAGTGGTCAAAGTCAAAATTTGTGGGTTGACCAAAACCTTAGTTGGGAGGTTACTGATTGACGCATCACATATTTTGCGCCAATTAATCTTGTGCAGCTTTCGACCATCACCATTACCACCTCATAAGAATCTTCTTCTAATTTTTTCCGACCCAATTAATCACTTTTTTTGGTGCTTTAAAGACAGACATGTAATATAAGGGAAATGCAGTCAAAACTGATTTTATTAACATAATCCTTCCTCCCAAAGACAAATTCTTTCTCTTCCATCCATTAGTCTGTGTTTGCATTTCATCAAGATGGGTTCCTATATCTTATTGGGTTGCTTCCAAACATCATATCAAGATGATTGAAAGGCAATTTTCCAAACATCAGACCTATTTTTCATTTTCACCCTTTGAATGATGTATAACAAAAAAATCAATTATATATAACGCTAGTTCGTTATCAATTAAAAGTCTACCTCCAAGGCTCCAATTGCTAATGTTGCCAAATAATCTATATATAATAAATAAGACAAAATCATCATTTAATCCTACATTTTAGAGTAGTCGTCAACCCTACTTTTTAGTAGTGACTATTCAACCCTAAAATTTAGGAATAAATTCTATCTATAAATAAGACCTATATATATAATAGTACAAAATGGTCTCTCAACCCTAAAATTTAAGAATGCTCCTTCAACTCTAAATTTTAGGAATAAAAATCTAAAATTTAGGATAATTAAGAAACTATATTTTCATCTTTTGTTTAATTTCAAAATATTTTCATCTGCATTATTATTATCATAATTATCTACCTACAATCTCTTATTCTTATACATTTTTTAAATTTAGTTAGCATTCATTAAAATTCATATTCTTCATAACAATAATATTTAATTAAATAATAATTTTTATTATTAAATTATATAAGTACAACTATTTGAGTTGAAATAAGATTTTACTTCTTACATAAATAGATGAATATATGAATAAATAAAAATAAATAAATTATTAATTTAATAATGAAACTATCATTTATATTATATAAATAGATGAATTATTATTGTAGATTTCTTAATTTATTTAACTTTTCCTCAATAATTAGTTATACATTATTGGGTAAATAATATATTTTAGAAGAAAAAAATATTTTTTTTATAACACTCATCCTACACAGTATTAATCTATTAATCTTATAATTGATATATTGGTATAATATAATACAAAAAAATATAAACAATAAAATAATTATGTATATATAAAATACGTGTTTCACACAAAATGATGAGCTAATATGTAATAAGGGCAAAGATGTAAAATTGCCCTTGTGGTTTTGGCCGAAGTTTAAGTTAGCCCAAGAATTTTTTTTCCAAAAGTGTCCTTGACGTTATAAAAATCAACTCAACCACGCCCTTTCGTTAACAGACATGCCAGCCAGACAAAAAGGGCTTAGTAGTGACTGACACGTGGCAAAAATAATATTTAATAAAAAATATATACATTTTCCTCTTTCTTCCCACACTTTTCTCTCTCTCATCCGATCCTAGATGCTCACTCTGCAATTTAAAGAACTCCTTATCCAATCTATCTCTTTGAATACAAAATGACAAATCTTCCTTGTAAGAACCCAGATTTTTTAGAAGTATTAAAATAAGAATTAAATAAATAAAATTCTTATTAAATGATATGTGGTGTGATATTATATTGCATAAGTGAATATGTGTTATGCAATATATGATTTTGTGTATAATAAATATATTAGTAGTATATTTTTATTATATGTAAATAAATTGTGGGATTAATTGGTTAAGGGAAATGAGATGGAAAAACTTAAAATAATTTATAATATGAAATTATTTTAATGTGGTAATTGGTGGCATTAAATATACTTAATGTTTAACCACGATTTTATGAAAGAAATTATATATTACATTATTGAAAGTAATGTATGCATGCTTTAATGTAATGAATATATTATTATATTTATTAGAGATAAATTGTTGAAAACAATTTAGAGAAGGGAGAAGGAAATAATTAGTTTAAGTATACAAATATTATGGTGTACTTTAACTAAAGGATATTAAAATAAATTATAGCATTGAATTATTTTAATAAAGAGAGAATATTATTTTAATTATATATGTAAATAAATTGATATAAACAATTTATAATGTGAGAGAATAAAATTATTATTTATTTTATATACGTAATGAGAACCTAATATGTTATGTTTTATATAATTTATATGTTTCCAAATGAGTAAAATGTTTAGTATTGGTGAATTAGTAACTTGAGATATCAAAACTTAGTTGCTAATTATGGACTAATTAGGTTACTCAATAAAAACATTATAAGAGTTAATGGATAATTGATTTAATTAAGCCAAATGGGTTATTTCCTAATTTATCCTAGCTACAATTCAAAGATTGGCTTCCAAGCTTATTTGATTTTCTTTCTAGCTGTGTATGTGAGGAGAAAAAGAACTGTGAAGTTTACTCCATATTCAAGCTTGGGCACCAAGGATTTTTGGTTGACATTTGATGAAAAGTCTTCTTCTTTTCTCCTTCCCCATATCTGAAGCCTTCCTCTCCCAAATTTCTTGGAATTTTGTAATTTTCCAAAAATGGTTAAATGTAGAAACTGTGAGTTTGAGGGAGTTTAGCAAAATTGGAATTGAGGGTTAAGCTATATTAGAGGATACCAAGACTTGGGATTTATTAAAGGAAGCTAGCATGAGGAATTGTGGAGAAACTCTAAGTTAAAATTTAGCGGTAATCTCCAATCAAGACAAGTTTTTCAGTTCTGTTATGTTTGTGGATTGTATGTGATTATATGGTGAGTTATATACCATATTTATTGAATTGTTAAAGTCAAAATATGACTAAGTCAATTGGGTTATGGAACTCAATTGCTATATGTGATCTGTGATAGAATGTGTTGTATGAGAATGTGAGACGTAAAAGGCATGGATAAATGTATTGCATGAAATTATATTGCATAAATGATATGCCTAGTAGAAGAATTATTGATGCAAGTAAAATATGCATAGTAAAGAAGGTATATTGCATATAGAGTTGTGTGCTATGTGAAACATGATAGACTGTTAAATTTGTTGGGCTGTTGAGGTCAATCTTGCAAACACAAACCCTTTTTGCAAGTTAATGATGTTAAGCAATATTATTTGCTATATGGATGATGAAGATTGAACGATGTACGAAATGAATACATTTCCTTGAGTTAGAAATGGTACAAAGCTATGCTTGATGATTTTGATATATGTAATCAACAACTATGTATAGTTTAAAATATTCAATAAATAATATTTATTTTAGATGTATTGTAATAAATACTTTATAAAAATAAAGTGATATAGTAGCATTACTATATAAAAAAGAATTCATATTGAGGATTGAGTTGTATATTTATATATATATAACTTTGATAAAAGAAATCATTAAATAAATATGATTTCAGTATAAAGAAGAATTGTAAAGGTTGAGATTCAGGGAACGAATGAATGGAATAAAAGAAAAAAAAATATTCTGCATTTTTAGCTATTTTAACATTAAATAATATTTTAAAAGCTAGAACAAGATAGTATTAACGCACAAGATCGGAAAGAGAAATAGTCCTGATTTTGGAGGCGTTACATTTCTGCTCAAAAAGCAAAGACAACAATGGCCTGAGAACACCTGGAAATAAGCAGGATATGTTCACAAGTCAAGCCTCCTCTTTAGTAATAAATACCATACACAGATGCGCAAAAGAGATAACCACTCAAATAATCAAAAACCCTTCAAAAATCAAACAAATTTCCCATCAATCCTCACCAAATTCATCAATCTCTCCTGAGATTCTTCAACTAGAAAATAGTTATAAATGTCCAAAAATCCAAATAAACGAATCAGAGACAAATATAACTCCAAAT
Source organism: Panax stipuleanatus (assembly GCA_020205555.1). NCBI lineage: Eukaryota > Viridiplantae > Streptophyta > Magnoliopsida > Apiales > Araliaceae > Panax > Panax stipuleanatus. The sequence continues at coordinate 106,363,788 of CM035124.1, read as the reverse complement.
AACCAATATTGAACTGAAGTTTATAACTAATTATGTAATATTTTAATCAAAACCCGAAGAAACAGATCGAACAATCAAGCCCCACCCAAAAATTAACAATGCCCAGATTAATTCAAGACAAAATTAGCTATACCCAAATGAAATTGATGAATTTTATATATGAATATCGAGCTAACAAGAACATAGGCCAAAGGTGCAAAATTCATGAAACTATTTTACACCCGAGGTGTAATATGTAATTAACCATAAAAGTTAGAAATGGTCCTACATCCCTTAAATATAGGAATAGAAACCTAAAATTTTGTAAAAGAAACTATTTTTTCACAAACTCTATGTGGACATAAAAATTGGACATTAATATTGGACATGAGTGTATTTGAATTTCACATATTTGTATTTTCACCCACAATGGGGATCAAAATACAAATAGGTGAAATTCAAATACACTTATGTCTAATTTTAATGTTCAATTTTCATGTCCGCCTAGAAGAACTCTTATTTTTTTTCATCTATAAATTTAATTTCAAAATCTTTTCATTTACATTTTTACTATCATAAGTATCTACTTACCACTATCTCTTATTCTTATATATTTGTTATTTAGTTAGTGTTCTTTAAAATTAATATTATTGATAACAATAATATTTTATTGTATAATAATTTTTATTATTAAGTTACATAAGTTTAATTATTTGAGTTTAATTAAGATTTTATTATTACATAAATAGATGAACATAGGAATGTAGAAATAAATAAGTCATTTTAAAGAGGAATACTATCATTTATATTATATAAGTTGAAGAATTATTATTGTAGATTTTTAAACTTCATTAATTTTTCATCAAAAGTTATATATTATTAGTTACATAAGATAATTCAAAAGGAAATACTTTCACTGTACACAATATTAATCTATTATTAGTAAAAATAATTTATTAGTATAATTTATATAAAAAAATTAAATTATACAATAATTTTATAATAAAACAAAGCCCGTAATTCCCACAAAATCATAAGCTAGTTGAGAACTGTGGGCAAGGAAATCGTACCTTGCTAGGGTTAGAGTTTGTGTTAGCTGAGGAGGAGAGAAATCCACGAAGAGCACAGAATTGATTGATTGATTGAAGAGGGGAGAAGAACAAGTGAACGATTACTCCAATGACACGTGACAAAACTCCTAGAATCCGAAAACTGTAACGAATGAGAATTTTATATATTAATTTTAAATATTTATTGAATTAAATAAATATTTTAATTGATTTATTTATTAAGTTAAATAAATATTTTAATTGATTTATTTATTGAGTTAAATAAATAAATTATGTGATTGTGTAGAGTAATTTAATTAAGTGCTATATATTAATTAAATAAATATTTAATATTTAATTTAATTAATGTCTAATGATTTTATGGTATGGTTCTAATTTAATTGAGATAATTAAATTAGATGAAGTTTATGTGATAATTGTTACATGAAATTATAATTAGCGAGTAATTATAATTGTTATATGGCAATTTTTATGTGATTACTTGATGTTAGCTTTTAATTAATTAAATTAGAATGTTAAGATTTAATTAAATAAAGTGTAACATTTAAACTATGTGTTAAAGAATTTATTAAAATAAAGAAGAAATTTTAAAACCGTTTTGCCAAACAAGGCCCTTGCACATGTTTTAAATCCGTTTTGCCAAACGGGGACTTAACTACTAAAAACCTATATTTTTTTTAATAAAGTTGTTTTGCCAAACAAGCCTTATGGCTTTTAAAATTCAAATGTTGTAACGTATGTATTAATTGTAATAATTATATTTATTAGTAGTCATTAAGTATTGGAAGTTATACATTTTATATTTATGTATTATATGTATAATATATGTAAACTATATTATATGTATATACGTTAGTTTAGAAGAAAACAAAATAAAGTTAGAAGTTATCAGTGTTAGAAAGAATACAGAGAAAGTTAGAGAGAAAAGAAGAGAGAAGTAGAGGAAAAGAGGAAGGCTTTGAGAAAATCCTTGCTAAACACCATAATCTTCATCCTCTTCCTTACTAAGCAACAAGGGTATAATTCTAATCCTTGTAGTTTAGAAATTTTGTTTTGGTGTTCTTCATATCTTTAGTTCACTGTAAAAACATGTTTTCATGAAAATTGTGTAATTGCGATTTCTATATGTTATAAATGATATATATATATATATATATATATATATATATATGCTCATATATGATTTGTATGAATAATTAGATAGTCTAATTGTTCATCAAAAGTTATAGTGAAATAGTTTTAATAATTGGTCTTTAAAATCAAATTTTCAAGTTTAATTGTTAATTGTTGTACAATTGATTTTAGATTTTGTTAGCTTGTCAAGAAACGAATTCAATGTGATTTGAATTGTGTGTTTTGATTGAAAAATAAACTTACAGTGTTCGATTTTATCAAGAAAACTGGAAAATAGTTTTTATCTAAATTTTTCAAAATTTAGAAATTTGATTATGTGTTTTGATGATTGAATATGTTAAAACATGTTAGAAGCTTTAAATTTATGTTTTATGTAAAGTTTATATGTATTATGTTGACTGAATTCAGAACTCGATGTAGAAAAATAAGTCAAATTAACTTTTTCTCTGCACAGTTCACGAATCAGTCTGTTGTCGCTGTAAGGGGCCCGCCCCGGCGGGCCTACTAAGGCCAAAACACCCGCTCCGACGGGGGGGGGGGGGGGTGTGTGCAGAAAAGAAAGATGTTATTTTTGTGTATTTTGTTCGTATCATGAAAAGCTAACTTTATGTAATAAATTTGATGACATGTTAGGCATACATTAAAAAGCTAAATGAATAGTAATAGGATTATATTAATAAAATATAATACGTAATTATAATTTGAATATTTATAATTAAAGTAAAGATTTAATTTAAATTATAATTTGTTAAATTATAATGAATATAATTTGATTAATTTTAATCAAAGTTAATGTTTAACTTAAATTATAATTTATTTAATTATAATTAATATGAGATGCAATTATAATTTGATTAATTATAATTAAAGTGAATTTTTAATTTAAACTATAATTTGTTTAATTATAATTTAATTAATATGAGTACATGATTATTAGTTGATTAATTATGTGAGAATGTAATATAATTATGTGATGTGATTAATTATTAACTTAATAATTAGAAAAGAATGAGTTAACCTAGATGGGTTAACTAATTATGTGAATTAGTTATGTGATAACTAATTTAGATTATTATGGTTAAATATATGTGTAGGATTTGTTAAGGAAAGTAAATTTATAATTGTAGCTTGCGCTTGAGGCAAGTCTTCTATCCCTAAACTTGTTAATTATATGCAAGTGTTTTAAATACAAATATTTATTGTATTTGAGATTGTCCTTTTATTTCTGCAATGGACAAGTATTTTTAAAGTTCATGATTTAATTAAAGTGACATTGACTTAATTGTTCAAGTAAGGTCTATCATATCTTTCGTATGCTTTAAGTTTAAATTCTAAAGCATAAGTTATTTCATAATTTGTTATTATTGAATTATTCTTGATTATGAGTCGATTCAACTACTCCTTAGTTGATGATAGTTGAAACTCCAAATTTCCTTTTTAGCTATCCAAACCAAACTTTCTTTGGTGCGGACTTGTATCAAATACTGAGATGAACAACCCTATTTATTAGGAGAGGTTACTATGCGAAAGCGTTAAATGTTTGTGCACAATACATGGTACGAAGGGCTTATCTCCCTAAGTACGAGTTAAGAGTCCATAGTCTAAACGACTGTTAAAGATTTTAAATATAAATGTTTATAACCTAGGACAAAGTTTAAGGTCTTATGACCCTCAGATGATTTCAATATTCGAAATTCTAAATATTGATGAAAGAATTATTATTCAATTCTTTATTGTTGATGAAAGGAAAGTTATTCAAATCTTTTGAAATTATTCAGTTATGTCATATTATTGATGTATTCCAAGTGAGCTTTTGTTTGCTCACTCTTGCATATTAATAATCCCTTGCAGCTAAAGTCGAGAACGTTGACGTACCGTTAACAAGTAAAGGGAAATGCAAGATGAACAAGTGAAGACTAATTATCTTTTGATTTTGATTGTAATAAAACTTTATGTTATGATATTTTAGTTCCGCATTATTGTTTATGTTAAGGTTAGATAAACCGTGGGATTATTTTGGATAAAGTTGTAATCCTTTTTATAAGGAAGATTTTTATTAAATTATAAGGTTGTAATTATTTTGCATTCCTAATTATTGGGTAGATGTATGTTTTATTTAGATAGTGAACACCAAATCGTGTGGAAACGAAGTACCCAGATTTGGGGGTGTCACAAGTTGGTATCAAAGCTTTAGGTTATGAACCTTAGGTGGGGGTAAAAACCATAGGTAGTAGCCTTATAGGAAGATCGAAAAGATAGTGGTGATAGGTAAAGATAATAAATTACCTTATGTGCTACGTATTTACGTTTAAGTATTCGAAGAGTGTCGATGACTCGATATCACATAATAATTAAACTTCAAAATTTTGTTGTCAAGATGACGAACGTTGGAGAGTCCAGTCAGGCTAGGTAGGAGTTACCATAGATGCCGAGGGACGAGGAGCCCCGAGACATCCATGTTGTCTAAGAGCAGTTGGTTCAGAGAGAGCCATCTCCATTGATCACCATAGCTGGTCAGGAGCATGAGCCGACATCTGACCAAGATGATGAGGACGAGGATGAGTCAGAGGAAGAAGAGGAGGAGGAGGATCCTGAAGAGGAATTCCCACCTCACTCGACTAGTGTTGAGATGTACGAAGAGGTCTACGACCGCAACGTGGAGCTTCAGGAACTGGTGGACGAGAGACGAACTACCATACAGCAGCGAGACGAGACCATTGAAGAGCTGGACATTGAGGTTGGAAACGTGAAGTGGGATCTAATCAACGTGGGGAGTGAAAGAGACGATGCACTGGCTGAACTAGCAAAGCTGAAGAACGATATCCAAGAAGAGTCAGCAAAGAGCGCCAGAGTGGAGGAAACAAGCTTGAGGGCTAGTCAACGTGTCGATCATGTTGAAGACGAGGTTCAAGCAAAGAAGGCCAAGCTGAGGGAGACGAAATACGCTTTCCATACAGCTATAGATAGGGCCCAGGATCGTGTCTTCTATTACCCAGCTCAGTTCCAAGATTTACGATGATACATGGTGGATCGCATAACGGTGTTCCAGGTGATGGAGGAAGAACGTAGAGAGGCTGTGCGACGTCATAACATGCCTAGATAGTAGAGTCTTTCATTATGTATTTCCTTATTTATAAATAAATGCAAATCCCAAAATTTGAGATAATAATGGGATGAGATAATGATGTAATCCTGTAACTTTTTAGTTCAGGAAAGATGATGTAAATAGCAGATATGCTATCTATTCTATATTTTTAAAACTATGAATGAATAAGATAAAGAAGTTTATTGACTTGCTGTGTGTTCAAGTGTGAATTATTTAAATATTTTAAATTGAACTTGAATATTTAAGAAATGAGTAAAGGATCTACTAAGGATATTTCTTAACAGAAAATGCCTCCTACAAGAAGACCTACACGTCAAAACCTAGAGGGATCGACGAACAACAACAACAATAACGATGGGATGAATCCCAACTTGGTTTAACAGTTAGTGAACCTGCTGACAGGAGCACTTGCGAATCAGCCGCAAGTGCAAGGTACGACTTTTAAGGAATTTAAGGCAGTAGGACCGCCAAAGTTTTAGGGATAGGTAAACCCGATAGATGCCCAGACGTTGGTAATGGAGATGGAGAAGGTCTTCGAAGTGGCTAGAGTTTGCGAGGACCAAAAGACGGCTTTCGCGACTTTCATGTTGAAGTCAAATGCTAGTTTTTGGTGGCAGGCCAACAAGACTAAAGAGGGGGAAGGAGTGATAGCGTGGGAACGTTTTAAGGAAATGTTCTTTGAAATGTACTTCCCCGTTAGCTCGCAGGACCAGATGGAGGTCCAGTTTCTAGAGCTTAAATAAGGAGGGATGAAGGTGTCAGAGTACGCATTAAAATTTAACAAGCTAGCCAGGTTCGCTACAAACTAGGTCAGTACTGACGCAAAGAAGGCGAAAAGGTTTGAGCGGGGACTGAAGCCCTAGCTCTACAGCAAGTTCTCCATATTCCATCTGAATACGTTTTGCAGCTGTGCTGGAAAAGGCCATCCTCGCTAAAGGTGGAAGCGATGCAGTGACTAAATATAACCAGGATCAGAAGAAGAAGAAGAAGAAGAAGAAGAATGAGACAAAAACCAAGGCTGGTGGTAGCGGGGCTATCAATTAGAAAAGGAAGTGCAACAACAACACTTCTGCTGGAAGTCAATAGGGAAACCAGCAGAAGAAGAAGAATGAAGCATGCGCGACATGCGGGAAGAATCACACTGGAGTGTGCATAAAAGGGAGACTGGTGTGCTTCAACTGTGGTCAGGAATGCCACATTGCACCAAATTGCCTGAACCCAAAGAAGGGAGCTTGCTACACATGTGGATCCAAGGATCACATGGCTTGAAGCTGCCCGAGGAAGCCAGCGGCAGGGTCAACAGGGAGTAGGGGAAATGACAGCGGCAACACTCTGACTATCGCTGGACCACTGCAGGCCGTTCAACCCACTGCCCGAACATTCAACATGACGGTGCAGGATGCTATGCAGTCAAAAGATGTGGTGTCAGGTATTATTTCAGTCAATAGTATAAATGCATATGTATTATTTGATTCAGGTGCTACTTGTTCATTCATATCTGATGAATTTACTAAGACCCTAGACTTACCTAAAGAGGAATTAGTCTATCCCTTGAACATAAAGTTTGCGAATAGGGAGGTTATTCCTGTTAGTTTTGTATACAAGAACTGTAGATTTGACCCTAAGGGGAATTGAGGGTAGATTTGATTCCGATCAAACTTGGGAAATTCGATGTGATACTGGGTATGGATTGGTTGTTTAACCATGGGGCGGTAATCGACTGTCAGAAGAAGTCGGTAAACCTTACGACTCCGTCGAAGTTAGTGTTCTATGGTAGCAAATCGCCTAGACAAGCGAGTTATCTAACGATCATGCAAGCCAAGAAACTTTTGACGCAAGGCTGTGTAGGATATCTAGCCTACATAGTAGATACTCATAAGGAGAGCCCGAAGATAGAAGAGATATCAGTGGTTAAGGAGTTTGTGGATGTATTTTCGGATAATTTGCCAGGACTTTTTCCAGATAGGGAGATAGAGTTCATGATCGACTTAGCGTTGGGAACTACTCTGATTTTGAAAGCTCTGTACAGAATGGCTCCGATCGAGATGAAGGAACTGATGGTTCAACTACAAGAACTGCTGGACAAAAAGTTTATTCAGCCGAGCGTTTCCCCGTGGGGAGCGCCAGTATTGTTTGTGAAGAAGAAGGATGGATCGATGCAGCTTTGCATTGATTATAGGGAGTTGAACAAAGTTACGATCAAGAATAGGTATCCTTTACCTAGGATTGATGACTTGTTCGATCAACTGAAGGGTGCTAGATACTTCTCAAAAATTGATTTGAGAAGTGGATATCATCAGTTGAAGGTGAGAAAGGAAGATATACGGAAGACGGCTTTTAGAAATCGGTATGGACATTACGAGTTCTTAGTGATGTCACTTGGTCTAACGAATGCCCCAGCTGCATTTATGGACCTAATGAATAGTGTGTTTAAGCCATTCCTAGATTAGTTTGTGGTGGTGTTCATAGATGATATCCTGGTTTATTCCAAAACTGAGGAGGAACACACTAAACATTTAAGGCTGACCTTAGAATCGCTGAGACGAGAAAAGCTTTATGCAAAATTCTCGAAATGTAAATTCTGGGTAGAACGTGTGCAATTTCTTGGCCACGTGATTGACAAAGATGGGATTTCGGTAGATCCGTCGAAGGTTGAAGCAGTGATGAATTGGGATCAGCCGAAGACGCCATCTAAAATGAGAAGTTTCTTGGGATTGGAAGGTTATTACCGAAGATTTATCCAAGACTTTTCTAGAATTGCAACTCTGTTGACGAATTTGACTCGTAAAATAGTTAAGTTTGTTTGGACGGAAAAGTGTGAGGAGAGTTTTCAGGAATTGAAGAAGAGGTTGAGTACTGCGCTTGTGTTGTCTTTGCCGAATAGTACTGGAAATTTGTAGTATACAGTGATGCCTCACATAAGGGATTAGGTTGTGTGTTGATGCAAAGTGGCATAGTTATTGCCGATGCATCACGTCAGTTGAAGGATTATGAAAAAGGGTATCCGACCCATGACTTAGAATTGGTGGCAGTAGAGTTTGCTCTGAAGATTTGGAGACACTACCTTTATGGAGATTGGTGTGAGATATACACAGATCATAAGAGTCTGAAGTACATCTTTGCACAAAATGATTTAAACATGCGCCAAAAGAGATGGTTGGAACTGATCAAGGACTACGACTACGACATACTTTACCATTCGGGTAAAGCTAACGTCGTCCCCGACGCTTTAAGCAGAAAGGGTCGGGAGAAGCTAAACATGTTAACTGATCAGGATCAGTTGATAGAAAAGATGGCTAGATTGGAACTGGAAGTGAAGTATCCGAAGGAATCGGATGAGAAGTTGTTTCAAGTAACCACTGGTTCTACTCTGGTAGACCAGGTGAAAGAGGCACAACTTCACGACGAAGAATGCAGGAAGATCTAGAAACGAATAACTGATGGTGAAGAAATCAAGTTCAAGATCGATAACGAAGGACTGTTACGATTTGAGGGAAGAATCTGGGTACCTCCAGTACCCAAAGTCAAAGAGGAGATTTTGAGTGAATCTCACAGTTCGAGATATTCGATTCACCTTGGGAGTATGAAGATGTACTAGGATCTCAGACACCATTTCTGGTGGCCGAATATGAAGAGGGACGTTGCTGAATGCGTTGCGAGATGCTTAATATGCTAGAAAGTTAAAGCAGAACACCAGAGACCTAGTTGATTGTTGCAACCGTTAGAAATTCCAGAATGGAAGTGGGAACATATCACGATGGATTTCGTGGTTGGACTTCCAGCAACTTAGAAGGGTTTTGATGCGATATGGGTGATAGTGGATCGACTGACGAAGTCATCACACTTTCTACCGATCATGATTAAGTTCAACTTGGATCAGTTAGCAAAGCTGTACATTAAGGAAATTATTTCTCGACACTGGGTTCCGGTGTCGATTGTGTCTGACAGAGATCCGCGTTTTACGTCGAACTTCTGGGAGCATTTACAAGAATGTCTGGGAACGCAATTACGAATGAGTACGGCGTACCATCCTCAAACAGATGGCTAAAGCGAACGAACTATTCAAACGCTAGAGGACATGTTGAGAGCTTATGTTATGGACTTCAAAGGAAACTGGGATGATCATCTACCGTTGGTGGAGTTCGCCTACAATAATAGTTACCATGCGAGTATTGGCATGCCGCCTTACGAAGCGTTATACGGCAGAAAATGCAGAACCCCATTGTGCTGGGATGAGGTCAGTTAGCGTCAACTGTTGGGACCAGAATTGGTGCAATAAACTGCTGAGATCGTGAAGCTGATCAGAACAAGATTGGTTGCTGCTCAAGACAGACAGAAGAAGTATGTCGATCAACATCGACAGAACCGAGAATTTTTACCAGGAAGCTTCGTTTTCCTGAAGGTATCTCCCTAGAAAGGAAAGATTCGATTTGGCAAGAAGGGGAAGCTGAGTCCCCGATTCATTGGACCTTTTGAGATATTGCGAAAGGTGGGCGAGGTAGCTTACGAGGTTGCATTACCTCCGGAGCTAGACAATATACACAACGTTTTCCATATTTTTGTGTTATGACCGTACAAACACGACTATAAACATGTAATAGAATACAAACCTTTACAGTTTGATAAAGACTTAACATATGAAGAGGTTCCTATTCAAATAATTGATAGGAAAGAACAAGTTATTAGAAACAAAGTGATACCTTCTGTTAAGGTAATCGCTGAAGAAGCTACGTGGGAACTCGAAGATGTTATGATGAAATTGTATCCCCAATTATTTGCTTAACTATTTGTGTAATTTCTTGTACACCGATTCTGGGGACAGAATCTTTTTAAGGGGAGAGAATGTAACAGATGAGTTTTTTTATTGTGATTCTGGGGACAGAATACTTTTAAGGAGGGAATATTGTAACGAATGAGAATTTTATATAATAACTTTAAATATTTATTGAATTAAATAAATATTTTAATTGATTTATTTATTGAGTTAAATAAACATTTTAATTAATTTATTTATTGAGTTAAATAAATAAATTATGTGATTGTGTAGAGTAATTTAATTAAGTGTTATATAATAATTAAATGAATATTTAATATTTAATTTAATTGATGTGTAATGATTTTACGGTATGGTTTTAATTTAATTGAGATAATTAAATTAGATGAAATTTATGTGATAATTGTTACATGAAATTATAATTAGCAAGTAATTATAATTGTTATATGGCAATTTTTATGTGATTAATTGATGTTAGCTTTTAATTAATTAAATTAGAATGTTAAGATATAATTAAATAAAGTGTAACATTTAAACTATGTGTTAAAGGATTTATTAAAATAAAGAAAGAATTTTAAAACCGTTTTGCCAAACAAGACCCTTGCACATGTTTTAAATCCGTTTTGCCAAACGGGAGCTTAACTACTAAAAACATATTTTTTTTAATAAAGTTGTTTTGCCAAACAAGCCTTATGGCTTTTAAAATTCAAATGTTGTAACTTATGTATTAATTGTAATAATTATATTTATTAGTAGTCATTAAGTATTGGAAGTTATATATTTTATATTTATGTATTATATGTATAATATATGTAAGTTATATTATATGTATATACGTTAGTTTTGAAGAAAACAAAACAAAGTTAGAAGTTATCAATGTTAAGAATACAGAGAAAGTTAGAGAGAAAAGAAGAGAGAAGAAGAAGGGGAAAAAGGGAAGGCTTTGAGAAAATCCTTGCTAAACACCATAATCATCATCCTCTTCCTTACTAAGCAACAAGGGTATAATTCTAATCTTTGTAGTTTAGAAATTTTGTTTTGGTGTTCTTCGTATCTTTAGTTCTCTATAGAAACATGTTTTCATGAAAATTGTGTAATTGCGATTTTTATATGTTATAGATGATATATATATATATATATATATATATATATATATATATATATATATGCTCATATATGATTTGTATGCATAATTAGATAGTCTAATTCATGTAAACATGATGAACATGGAGAATTCATGTTCATCAAAAGTTACAGTGAAATAGTTTTTATAATTGGTTTTTAAAATCAAAATTTCAAGTTTAATTGTTAATTGTTGTACAATTGATTTTAGATTTTGTTAGCTTGTCAAGAAACGAATTCAATGTGATTTGAATTGTGTGTTTTGATTGAGAAATAAACTTACAGTGTTCAATTTTATCAAGAACACTGGAAAATAGTTTTTATCCAAAATTTTCAAAATTTAGAAATTTGATTACGTGTTTTGATGATTGAATATGTTAAAATATGTTAGAAGCTTTAAATTTATGTTTTCTGTAAAGTTTATATGTATTATGTTGACCGAATTCAGAACTCGATGTAGAGAAATAAGCCAAATTAACTTTTTATATGCACAGTTCGTGAACCAGTCTGCTGCCGCTGCAGGGGGCTCACCCCGGCGGGCCTACCAAGGCCAAAACACCCGCCCCGCCGGGGGGGGGTGCAGAAAAGAAAGATGTTATTTTTGTGTATTTTGTTCGTATCATGAAAAGCTAACTTTATATAATAAACTTGATGATATGTTAGGCATACATTAAAATGTTAAATGAATAGTAATAGATTATATTTATAAAATATAATATATAATTATAATTTGAATAATTATAATTAAAGTAAAGGTTTAATTTAAATTATAATGAATATAATTTGATTAATTTTAATCAAAGTAAATGTTTAAATTAAATTATAATTTATTTAATTATAATTAATATGAGATGCAATTATAATTTACTTAATTATAATTAAAGTGAATGTTTAATTTAAATTATAATTTGTTTAATTATAATTTAATTAATATTAGTACATGATTATTAGTTGATTAATTATGTGAGAATGTAATATGATTATGTGATGTGATTAATTATTAACTTAATAATTAAAAAAGAATGAGTTAACCTAGATGGGTTAACTCATTATGTGAATTAGTTATGTGATAATTAATTTAGATTATTATGGTTAAATATATATGTGTAAGATTTGTTAAGGAAAGTGAATTTATAATTGTAGCTTGCGCTTGAGGCAAGTCTTCTATCCCTAAACTTATTAATTATATGCAAGTGTTTTAAATACAAATATTTATTGTATTTGAAATTGTCATTTTATTTCTGCAATGGACAAGTATTTTTAAAGTTCATGATTTAATTAAAGTGACCTTGACTTAATTGTTCAAGTAAGGTCTATCTTATCTTTCGTATGCTTTAAGTTTAAATTCTAAAGCATAAGTTATTTCATAATTCGTTATTATTGAATTATTCTTGATTGTGAGTCGATTCAACTACTCCTTAGTTGATGATAGTTGAAACTCCAAATTTCCTTTTTAGCTATCCAAATCAAACTTTCTTTGATGCGGACTTGTATCAAATACTGAGATGAACAACCCTATTTATTAGGAGAAGTTACTATGCGAAAACGTTAAAAGTTTGTGCATAATACATGGTACGAAGGGCTGATCTCCCTAAGTACGAGTTAAGAATCCATAGTCTAAACGACTGTTAAAGGTTTTAAATATAAACGTTTATAACCTAGGACAAAGTTCAAGGTCTTATGACCCTCATATGATTTCAATATTCGAAATTCTAAATATTGATGAAAGAATTATTATTCAATTCTTTATTGTCGATGAAAGGAAAGTTATTCAAATCTTTTAAAATTATTCAGTTAGGTCATATTATTGTTGTATTCCAAGTGAGCTTTTGTTTGCTCACTCTTGCATATTAATAATCCCTTGCAGCTAAAGTCGAGAACGTTGACGTAACGTCAACAAGTAAAGGGAAGGCAAGATGAACAAGTGAAGACTTGTTATCTTTTGATTTTGATTGTAATAAGACTTTATGTTATGATATTTTATTTCCGCATTATTGTTTATGTTAAGGTTAGATAAATCGTGGGATTATTTTGGATAAAGTTGTAATCCTTTTTATAAGGAAGATTTTTATTAAATTATAAAGTTGTAATTATTTTGCATTCCTTTTTATTGGGTAGATGTATGTTTTATTTAGATAGTGAACACCAAATAGTGTGGAAACGAAGTACCCAGAGTTGGGGGTGTCACAGAAATCGGTTAGGGTAGCAGGGATTCCAAGATCCTTCTTGAGTCCTTCCACTCCTAGAATTCAAAAACTGTGTTAGGGTAGTTGTGATTCCAAGAGCCTTTTGAGTGCTTCTGGTTCAGATAGGAATGTCTGAGTCCTTCAATCTTCCAAGGGTCCAAGTCCTGAGTCTAAAGAGAAGTCCCTTCCCAATGGAATGGAAGGGATATTTATAGGGTTTTTTGGAAAGTGGTAATGTGCCAGACACATGCCCTCAGGAAAATTCTAGAAATACCCTTTAATCACCAGAGTAATGCCCAGATCGTTCTGTCCTTCTAGCCACTAATCCAATCCCTCAATCAATTCCCAAAACGAGCCGCCTCCACGAGCCTTCTGCCTCGGGACACATGGAGGCTTCTCTCAGGTCTAGCACATTTATTTCTAGCTTTTTCGTCTTTATTTAATTAGGTCATGTGAACCATAATTTGCACTTGGGCCCACATTTGCCTCCTGCGCGAGAGTCGCGTTTCCAAAGAGACGATCGTGCAAGAATAATTCAAGCTTTTGAACGATTTTGCGGGACTCCACTTTACAGGTCTTGAAGACAAGGGTCCTAGAAGAGGGAACCCCTCCAAACCTTTAGGATTAAAACCTAGGGAGGCAAAACCTAGAAAGGCTCTTCCTTGGACATATTGGGAAATCTTCTGAAAATCTTTCCATATCTTGCCCAATCTTTATTTCCATAATTAATTTATATATATATATATATATATATATATATATATTGGAAACTAAATCACAATAAATCAAATTAAATACGAAAACTTCATATTAAAAATAAAATCTTTATATAATCAATAATTTAGTAATTAACTTAAATTGTTTAATTTTTTTAGTTTACTATTTCGAAAGCTTTTCTTATGGACTATTATTATAATTTAGGAAGGCTCTCCTTCCATGTGGCCGAACCTGGAGAGGTTGAACCCTAGGGGCGACACTCCTTCGCTTTTAGAATTTTCGATTGATTTTTTTTCTTTTGTATAGCTTCTGTACGTTTGAATTCTTCTTGATTATTTCTTTTATTTTTATTTTTTTTTCAGGTAATTGCAGTTTACCTTTTTCTGGCCATCTCACCTTAACTGGATTTTGGCTCGGATAGTCAACTCCACAACAAAGGGAGCATCAATTCCAGGAAATTGTAGTCTTTCTCTTGTTTTCCGAGCCCCATTACCTTGATCATATCTTGGTTTTTTCCCTCAGATAATAAAGAAAGATCGATGCTTTTGGGAACTCGAAATGGTGCTTAGCTCTGATGACCAAACAACGAACCGCGAAGGAAGCAGGACCTTGCCGTTAGACCACCCTAGGTAGTCGGGCTGAACCCTAAGGGGTCGAGCCTCGGGTAATTTTTTTCGTCTTTGATTTACTTTTCAGGTGTACTTAGGCTTAAATCTCAGACTTCTTCTTTGCTATGGTAAGCACTTAAGTCCCAATGCTTTCTTTGTCATCTTTTCCTTGCTTTTTAGAACCCTTATGCTGAATTCTTCTTGCTTGCAGGCCCTCTCCACTGAACATTCTGCAGACCCAAAAACAGCCAAAGAGGCCCGTTCCTCAGTGATTGGGGAAGGGCTCCCCTCTTTTGCTCCTTCCGACGTCTTTTGGGAGTAAATTCAGGCTTATGACAGTCCAATTCAGCTATGAAGGAAGACTTGTTTCTATACGCAGCGGCTTGCGAATGTTGGGATGACTTTCCCCATTTCGATCGCATTCCCCGCATATGCATGGAGAAACAAGAGTACCCTTTCAGCCCTCTTCTCTTTTTGTTTGATTCACCTGGTCGCATTCAGGGATGGCAGGATTGGACTGACGAGATCCTAGGGAACACTAATTATGTGGACCTACTCAAGAGTGCTGACATCCTTCATTGTGTTCAGCTATGTAGAGACATACATATCCAATAGGACCATAACGCCCTTACTATATTGATCTCACGATGGTGCTCCTCTACTTGCACATTTGTCACTGCCTGGGAGGAATCCACCCCTACTCTGAGGATGCTTATGCCATCTACCAGTAAGTTGCTCACCTTTGCCCCCTGCACATGAGTCACGCCTTTGGTGGGACGATCGTGCAAAATATTTCAAGTGTTTAAGTCTTGATTCAAGTTTCTGAACAATTCGCAGAGCTCGATTTTCCAAGCCTCGAAGACCAAATTCCTAGGAGAGGGAACCTCTAGGGGGTCGAACCCTAGGGGGTGACCTCTAGAGGAGCTCTCCCTGGACATCATGGAAAATCTTCTATCTGATCCTTCCAAATATTACTCTTTCTTGGAATTTTTCTCTTCTTCAAAATCAAGGAGTCATCGAGAAGGCATCAAGTTAGCGTCCTTCAAATCGGGGTGAACAAAAGATGAAGAAGAACTTTCCTCTAAGTGGTCGATGTGACGCCCCTAAATTCGGGTACCTTTAAACCCTGGATATGATGCTACACGGTACTACTGTTTACTCATACATTCAACTGAAAGACTTCAATATCACACATGAATTTACTAAATATTACATTCTATTAATCACTTCCCAAGTTATTCGTAATCATTACAATGTTCTGAGTCATAATATCAATAATTACAATACTAATACTATACTATTACAAAGGTCGCTACTTGTCCATCTTGAACTTGCCTTTGTCTTTACCAGATCCTTCGGTCCGTTCGCTCTTAGCTGAAATCATTTAGTTTTAAGTGAGAATGAGCATAAACAGCTCATCAAGTTAACATTATATCTTGAAACCACAAAATCAAGAATCATATATCTTGGTCTTCAATAACTGTACAATAGTTATAAAGTACTTAAGAATAATCAAAATATCATTTTGATTCCTTTAAAACCATTCCCAAGGACTTTATAGCCTCTTCGAAATTCATCTTGGTCAACGACCACGAACCATATTTTAGTTCTCATTCATAAAATGAACAACCTGGCACGAAGGCCGTAAGTTCAATATAGCTTACGAGCACATCCAGGTGATCAGCCTGTAGTACTCTATGTTGATCAACACTCAAATATTAAATGTGTTTACGTTTAATTGGTGGCAACCTCACGTGCCTGTCGAATTAACGACGTTTAAAACCTTTGTTTTATTCATGCTCAGGTTTACCTGAGAATCCATACCAAGCAATTGGCATACGATCACCACATTGTACATATTTTGGAAAGATTTGTGGAAAAATCCACTAAAATATGCCAAGTCTCAGTCTAGCAGAATCAAATGGCATCGACTATTCAATAATAGTTTATGCATAAGCAATTATGCACAATGACCACTTGTCCAACCATAACGTATAGACAAGGGTTTAACAAAAATTGCATTCATAATAAAGTATGAACGAAGTTAGGAGACTTGCCTTTGCATCTTTAACCTTTACACGTAGTCTACTTGGTCTTTGCAACGTCTACAAAGCATAACATAAAGCATACCAATGAGAAATCATAGTTGATATACAATGTATTTGCCTAACTCCTCCTTCTTGTATAACTTATTCGAAACGTTAAACTAATAACATTCGTTCAAGTTATTTAATGTTCATCTTGGCTTATTAACATTCCTATGTTATACACCCCCTCATCGATCATCACTAAGCATGATGATAAATGAGACTTCACTTGTTCCTTAACTTAATCTTGGTTTATGGTTTTCAAAACTTAAGTTCACTTACGTTTAGTTAACATTTAATTCTCATAAACCATTGATTAAACATGTTGTTTAAAGCTTTACATTCATGTTCATTCATTACTTTCTAACACTTTAGTACTTATGGAAAAAGGTCAAGTACATAACCAACTTGGTCAACAAAATTTTCTGCCTGGCGCTGCCCGCGCTCTCTTTCCCCTGCACACGGCGCACCCAGCGCTGCCTATGCAGGGACTTGCTTTGGACTGGCATGCCCCGCGTTGGTCATGCCTTCTAGGCAGCGCGCCCCGCCCCTGCCCTAAACCTTAGAAAAAATTTCATAAGTTCTGCAAATTCTGAAATTCTCGTGCTCGTAACGTAACCGTTACAACTCGAAATTGGCTCGTTCCAAAGCCAATAGTTCACAAATGATATGCTCTATCATCCTATCAAGCCGGAATTAATTTCTAAATCCGTCAGCGAAAAATTCGCCGATTAGTCCATTTTTACATTTTTGTTAAACGTTCGTGAACGTTCGATGCTCAATTCTTCGTTTTAAGTTGAAATTGGTTCGTTCTCATTCTCGCAAGTCTTATTTACCTAATTACATGTGTTGCAATCGAAAACTATCGTTTTCAAGCACACGGCGACTTTTGACTTCTAATCCGAGAAATTTACTTTTTCGACGATTATCGTCTAATCGCGTAACTTTCGACGAATCTTCGTTCTTCGTTATTATTACTTCAAACCAATGGGAATCAATCCCATGGTTAATTATTACTAATTCTAATCATTAAAATCATTTATGTTTTAATAGTTTAACATGTTCATTATTCAATATCACATGAATTTACTAAGTTCTTCAATTGTTCTTAATGAGTTCTTAGTCTTTCATCACGCATGGCTTGTTAAGGTTCTTAGTTGCTCATTAAGCCATCCTTATAACTTTTTAGGATTCATGCTTCCTCAAAAACTTCTCTATCAAAATTGTTATTGAAAGAAAAGAGAGTTTTACATAGTTTTTCTTATTGTTATACCTTTCTTAGCAAAAGCAAGGCTAACTTCTCCTTCTCTCTCTCTCTCTAGATATTGGTGAATTATCAAACAACAAAAATGAAGAGCAAAGCTCTCTATTTATAGAATTGGCAAGACTTAAGGTAGTATGGTCATTAAGATCAAACCTCCTTAGCCCACCTCCTCCCCTCATCTTGCCTATGTCCCCCCATGTGCTATCATGTGCTAGCACATGCCCCCCTTGTGCTCCTGTGTGGCCTTGGGTTGCCCCATGGGTTTAACCCACCCGTTTACCCAACGGTTCGACCCATGGTTAAATTATTAACTTTAATACAATTCAATTCTCATTCAATTCATGTCAATGTATTTACTCCGTATAAAATTCATATTATACGTCGTATTAATTCTCGTATTCTCTCCGTATTATTCTCGTATAATACCTCGTATTATACTCGTATTTCTTCCGTATAATAATCAATTATTATTATATGTAAATAATAAATCCTTGATTTACTTTTCCTAACGCTTAGGATTTTAAGTCCCTATGCGAAAACTTCGTGAGCCACAAGTGAATTATTATTACATAGTCCACCTCGCCTTGAAATCTTATCATTACACGTTTCTCAAAATTTCAATATAAATTCCTGAGCAAAAATGGATGAATAGTGATTTTCGTACTTTTCCTCCCAAGAAACCTTTTCTCAGCTAACTTAACTTTTCACGGTATATTACCGTCAAATCTTTCGACAGAATGTCATTCCGACATTCCGAACTCTCGGAATGGC
Source organism: Panax stipuleanatus (assembly GCA_020205555.1). Taxonomy (NCBI): domain Eukaryota; kingdom Viridiplantae; phylum Streptophyta; class Magnoliopsida; order Apiales; family Araliaceae; genus Panax; species Panax stipuleanatus. Next base: position 106,344,970 of record CM035124.1, on the reverse strand, counting down.
CTAGGGTCTCCAACTCTAACCCTTAGGGTTAAACCCTAACCCTTAGGGTTAAAAAGTGCTTATTTTGTCTTTTCCCAAAAATATATTTTTATTCTCGAAAATCTTTTATTTTCGTCTTATAAATTCATATCAATTATTTCTAGCGCGTAGCCAAAATCCTCCTCATTTCTGCATTCTCTAGGTCATAGAATGACATTCGATTAGCTTACTCAGTTTTAATAAACAAATAATCAAATTTTATTCAATAAATCAAATAAAATTCATTTACATAAACGCTCGATTTTCTTGGGCGTTACAGTCGAACTCTGGGGGCCGAACCCTAAGTGGCTTTATTTCAAAAACTTGATCAACGAGCGAGGAGAAGTCAAAGGTAAGAGGGGAGAGCCTCCCTAGGTGTTCGAGCTTTAAGGGCCGAACCATAGGAGACTTTGGCTTCTTCTTTCATTTTTTTTCTTCTTCTTTTCAAGTGAATCTTGGACGCGTCCTATCTTGGTTCCCATGTATACTTAGTCGGATACATATTCATAGGGCTCTCCTCCAGACCTTCTTTTGCTAGATCGTCTTGTGAGCCTTATTCTCAAAATGCACAGTCTCTCTATTATTTGTGAGCAGAGGACTTAGATAGGGTTTAGTTGTGAGATTGATGACTTCTCGATCCTCTTTGGGCTTTGACATGTCTTTCTTTCTTGCTAGGCTGGATCTTTTTACTTCCAGTTATCATGTTGTTACACTTTGTTCGGAGGTCACTTCACGTCATTTTGAGAATGGCTTATTTTATGTCGAGCTTCAGTAGCTTCAAGATGCTATAAATAAATTGAAGACCAATTTTTTTTGAGAAATTGAGTCATCTGCCCAAAACCTTAAGGAACTGATAGCCTGAAATACGAAGGCTTGGGATACCGCCATTGTCGACTTAGAGGCTTTAGCTATGCATGCCCCCCTTCAGTCCGACATGTCATGGCCTTTAGGTCATAATCTTTTGTAGTTTTCCTGTATTAGAAAGTGCATTTTCATATATCAGAATAAAGTTTCCTTAACATTATTGATTGCCTTTAACTTGAATTTTTTTTTTCTCGAGACCCATCGTTTTACATTGAATCCTAAGTTATTCAAACCAATACTCTAAGACAATAATATGTATAAAAACATGTATTTTTATTTTATTTGTTTTTAAAGAAAAAAAACATATTTTTTTTCAACTTCATGCAAACTAACACTTGAATCTATACTTTTTAAAAAAAATTAAAAATAATTCAAGTATAAGTGAAAGTTTGACATTTTATTGATAATCATATTGCTTTTAACGAAAAGCATAACGTTCAAATTTTCATAAAAGAAAGTAAATCTTGGTTTTGTCGGAGAAAGCATAACGTTCACCACTTTTGAAGATAAAGTGTAACTTTTTTCTGGGTTGAGGGCTTATACTCAAGTGCCTCAATCACTTTTGGAGTTAAAAGTGTAACTTCCAATGACTTATAGTCAGGTGCCTTGATTACTTTTGAAGTTAAAAGAATAACTTTCGAGGACTTATAATCAGGTGCCTCAATTACTTTTGAAGTTGAAAGTATAACTTTTTCGGGTCTGAGGATTTATAGTCAGGTGCCTCATTCACTTTTGATGATAAAGTGTAACACTCGGGTGCCTCGTCACTTGGGTCGTCCAATTTCTTGGCAAGTGTGATCTACGAGGACTTGAAATCGGGTGCCTCGTCAGTACTTGGGTCATCCAATTTCTTGGTAAGTATATTTTACAAAGACTTGACCACCATCTTGGGTGGATTTTTTTTTAATCAATTCTAGTGCCTCCTCCCTTGGTCATCCAATTTCATGGCAAGGGATACTCTTGAGGGCTTAAACCACCATTTTCGTTGGACCACCATCTTGGGTGGATTTTTAATTCGTCAATTATTGTATCTATAGTTCGGAGTTATTTCGATGGTAGAGCCAGTATTTGGGTTGTCCATCATATTGACTTCAGGGACTGCACCATGGGTGATAGTGTTGCACGTTTCTTTTCCTAGTTTAATTTCTCCGGCCGCTAACTTCTCATGGTATATCCTCCGCAGACTGTAGCAGTCCATAGTGGAATGTCCTGCGTATTGGTGGTATACACAGTAGTCTGATCTTCTTTTCATCTCTTCCGTCACAACCAACCGGGGCCTTGGAGGTTTCACCACTCCATGCTCAATCCATTGTTCATACAGATCCCTGAATGCCTTCTCACTACATGTAATAGCCTCCGAAACTGGCTTTCCTGCATATTTATCTTCGGGTTTTCCTCTACTCCGATCAAAATTTCTCTCCCTTTTGCCCCCTTGTGGTTTTGACTGGGAATCTGCCAAGGCCACGGTTGCTGTCCTCTTGCCCTTCCATGTAATTGTCGCATGACAGGTGAGTAATGTCATGATTCCTCCCAAGTCTTGTGCAAAAGATGAGAGAGAGTCACAAATGAGTCATAGGCCTTTGTAATGAGATAGGGCTTAAAGGCATCTAAAGCACCATTGTTGCATATGCTGACCAAGTTCTTTTCCTCGATTAGCTCTGCACACTTCTGTGCTTGGGCCCTGAATCTGTCCACATAATCTGACAACTCCTCACTCGGCTACTGCTTGAATCGCATCAGCTCTACAATGGTTACCTGTTTCTTCACATAGAAAAACTTCTTAAAAAATTACAATTTTAGATCATCCCAATCATGGACTGATCCTTTCTCTAAATTATAGTACCAACTGAATGCACTATCCGTTAAAGTTTTGTTGAATTCCCTCATCTACAAGTTGTGGTTGTTTACTTCATCATATCCTAGCCACGGAGACATCGACTCTACGAACCTAGCAATATGTTCCCTGGCATTTCCTTTCTCCCCGTTATATTTTGGAAACTAGTGGGGGATGCTCAATATACCCTGTTGGGTAAGGTTGCGTCCGAATGTGTGCCGGGTAAGGTGGAGTAAAGTCTAACTCTGAAGTTCGGGATGTCTGCCTGCGAAGTTGATTAATCACATTGATCATATCATCCTTCGTCACGTACTGGCTCGTGGCATGGACTCTCTGGGGTGTTGTGATGTACTACTATATTGGTGGTGTGTATGGTAAAGAAATTGGCTGGTATACACTTGCATCGTGCAACGCTTGCGCTGGTGGCAGTTGTTGGATCATTCGCTGGATAATGCTTGGGATGGTTGGCATCTGCACTTGTGAAAATGCGGGGAGAGCTGTTGGGATGATGCTTGTCTAAGGTTGGCTTGCTTCCAATCTGAGTTGTGGCGCGTCACCACTGTTCTGGGGTTCCAAATTAATTATTGGAGCCGACTGATTCTCCGTCAATGGAAGTACAATCTGGTTCTCCTTGTTGTTGCTACCATTGTTGTTGTCTTCCATTCCTGCTTGTTCTTCCTGCGAATTGCCTGGGAACATGGCCTTGAAAGTGGGGATCTGCATCAACTGCTGGCGAAAATTCCCCATTTCCTCTTGTTTCCTCTACATCTCCAGCATCATAGCCATCATCATCCCTTGTCCTTCCCATGCTTCCTTCAATGCCTTGAGCATCTCCAGTTGCACAACATTTGTCTGCTCTCCACTTGCATCCTCGCATTGCCTTCCTGCGCCGGTCTGCCTGACATTCGTTTGCTGTTGATTAGCCATGTATGGTGATGTTGAACTTCCTTTCAAAGCGTCTTCAATAATTGGTTGATCAAGATCCAGATTTGCGCCTTGGAAAGCTTGATTTGCTTGCCTTGGGACCGGATCCGGTGAAGTAATGCTATTTGTCGGCAACAGAGTCGCCAATTTAATGTGGGCAAGGAAATCGTACCTTGCTAGGGTTAGGGTTTTTGTTGGCCAAGGAGGAGAGAAATCTACGAAGAGCACGAAATTGATTGATTGATTGAAGAGGGGATAAGAATAGGTGAGCGATTACTCCAATGACACGTGGCAGAAATCCTAGAATCCGAAAACCATGTTAGGGTAGCAGGGATTCCAAAAGCCTTCTTGAGTCCTTCTACTCCTAGAATCCAGAAATCGTGTTAGGGTAGTTGGGATTCCTAGAGCCTTCTTGAGTGCTTCTGGTTCAGATAGGAATGTTTGAGTCCTTCAATCTTCCAAGGATCCAAGTCCTGAGTCTGAAGAGAGGTCCCCTTCCCAATGGAATGGAAGGGGTATTTATAGGGTTTTCTAGAAAGTGATCATGTGCCAGGCACATGCCCTCAAGAAAATTCCAAAAATACCCTTTAATCACCAGAGTAATGCCCAGATCGTCCTGTCCTTCTAGCCACCAATCCAATCCCTCAATCAATTCCCAAAACGAGCCGCCTCCACGAGCTTTCTGCCTCGGGACACGTGGAGGCTTCTCTCGGGTCTAGCACATTTATTTCTAGCTTGTTCGTCTTTATTCAATTAGGTCATGTGAACCGTAATTTGCACTTGGGCCCACAAGAACCATAGTCACAACCCCCAAATCCCCTACCCACCCTTCTCATGTTACCAAAACTATACCGTTTTTTAAGAAGTCAAACTGTAAACTTTAAAATTAATTTGGTTTAAATATTCGTTTAGAAACAAAAAATAGTAGCACGTAGTTATATTTTTGGATAGTTTACTATATTTACCATAATACTCAACAAAATAAAATAAATTTATGTTCGTTTTGACTCCAAAAATGCCACAAATTGACATTAAAATCTCAAATTTAAAATCTTTTTGGAAACATATTAAGTAATTAGTAGTCAAATTTTAAAATAATTCAATTTATCATAATACAAAAAGACAAAACCAGCTCACTATATAATCACTTAGCTAGATTTAAAGGACACAATAGTCATTTTCCTACCATATATCACCAACATAGATCTACTAGCCTAAACAAGATGTCCAAATAAGAACATACACGCCCAACAGGAAACACAATACATGTGACGAAGGTTCTCTATAAATATCACCTAATATTCCTCTCTTCCTACGCCTTTCTACTTCATTTCACTTTATTTCATGTGATGCAAAAGGAATCCATTTCTTCATATACATTTTTGTACATCTTTTCATGATCTTGGGTATTATAGTTGCTATATTTAAGTTAATCTCTCCTTCTCTCTCAATATATATATATATATATATATATATAACAAAACATGAAAATTAAAAGCAGTATACTCACATTCGCCATTGACATCTATCTAGTTCCTCTTCCTGTGAATATCTTTATGTATGCCTAAAAATTTGAGAATGTCACATGAATTAAAGAAACTAGGCAATGCCAATGGCGAATGTGAGTATAGTGCTTTTAATTTTCATGTTTTGTTAACATAAGCTCATTTTGTTTAGATTGACTTGTTGATAAATACACAAAACAACTAATTGATTCATTTTGTTTAAACATGTACGATTATTTCCTCTTTTTTATGCTAGATGAGATTTGAAGAGTAAATTTTGTATGTCTCTTGCTTTTTAGACAAAACCTAGAAGTTTCTAACGCTATATTTGCTTTAGATTGGCTTAATGATAAAAAAACATAGAAAATTATAAAGGAAAAAAACACATGACGATAAAATATATAGTTTTAAATGTAACATTTAATTTATTTATTTTTGTACATTTTTAAGAATCTATTTAGATAATATTTTGATCTCTAATTAATTGGTGGGACTCCGTGGGGGCATAATATTTTTCCCTTTAGTTTTCAAATTGTTTATGGTAAGCTAAAATGTATTTTAATTAATTACTTCTTTTGTCTTTCTCCTTTTCACCTAGTGTAAATCTTATTTATTTCAATTCCTTATCGGCTTTATGATTAATTTTATGCAATATAATTTTTTTGTAGTATTTTGACAAATTTTCTTCTATCTCTCTCTCTATATATATATATAATGTTTATATTGTGTAGAACAATGAGATGGGATTTCTAGGAGTCAATCAACCCAACCAAAACCAAGCAAACAACAACGTCAACTTCTCCATATAATCCTACTCAGGCTCAGGCTTAGGTTCACGCTCTCGTTCTCTACAGGCTGATTACATGATCTTTTATGATCCTCAACCAAGTTGGATGGTGCAACCTGACTCACTTGACTCTACTGTTTCGTTATTTCTATTTATATTCCATTCAATCTTTAAATAATTTGTTTATATACAAATGTCCTTTCATAAATGTTGAAAAGGAAAGAAACATTGGTAGTATATATATATACACGCGTGCGTGCGCGCGCACACACACACACGCACACACACAAACAGTGTATAAAAGCACCTTTGATACACTGATCCTTTAAGAACTTGCTTAGGTCTTGTGGCATATACTTGAACAGAATATATATATATATATATGTATATATATATATATATATATAATCTGTATTAATCTTTTATTTAATTTTTTTTGGGCATAAGTTACAGCTAAGAGAAGGATGGGTTTTGTATTATTTGACTTATTCCATTTACAAAGATCAGGGGCGGATCTAGCCCGAAAGTTCAGTAGGGTCAAAATTTGAAAAAAACCATCGTGAAGAATAAAAATTTAATAAAATAAATTACAAAACTAAATAATCCTCAAATATTGTTTACATTAACATTTTTCGTGGTCTTTTACCGGGATCCCCCTCAATATTAAGGGAAGGAGATATCAGTGTATGGGTTTGGAAGTGGATATTTTGGGTAATAGATTCTGGTACTTGGTTTTGAGGGTTAACATTTTGCAGGTGAGTTTCTTGGTGAATATCAGCAGAGACATGTTCGTCACTAGTCCTTTCGGCTTGGACATTTTCATGAATAGATTCAAATTTTATACGCTTAGTTGTTGTTACCCAATTACGTATGTTCATGCCTGACAATCAATAAATATTTAAAAACTAATTGAACATCAAAAATAGATCAATATATATTATCATTATGAATAGTCAAGTGTAATTAGCACCAACAATAAACATTCTCAATTAAACCACTAATAAGTAACAAGTAACAAATAATATTACCAAATAAGTTATAAAATTTAAAGAATTTAAAAATAGAATAGAACACATATTTGAAGAACTTTTATTTGATGGAGTTCTCTTCATTGTTGGAGTGTTGCTCTAAGAAGTAAAAAGCCCTAATTTTACAAAAGTACAAAAAAGAAGAATCTATAAACAATTACAAAAATTCCTAAAGCACTTGTTAAATTTGTGAAATTAAAAACTAAAATTAAAATATACTTTTTGAAATTGTTTCAATTGCAATCGTGATAGCCTATTGACCATTTTACCTGATTGGAATTTGGAGACTTTGCAAACTTGCAATGTGCTGTGTGTGACTTTAGAGTCTAGACACTGAGAAATACTAAAGAAATCCACTTGAAAGTTAAAATTTGCTTTAAAGTAGTCACTTGTTGATTACTAAATACTAAAATTGATTAATTTAAAGAGTTTGGTTGTTGGCTTGTTGCTCTATGTAGACTTTGTTGCTGAGAGACGAAAGTGGAAAACAAGGAATATGGGATTGGTCCTTTAGGATTTTTAAGACTAAATCATGAAATTTTATTTAACACCCTCCTAATTTATTTTATTTTAATATGGCCCCTGACTTCTTGAAAATCCAGTGGGGGCATATGCCCCCCTGCCCCACTGCTGGGTCCGCCCCTGACAAAGAGAGTTGTCATATATATACATATAGGATAACCACCTGAGCTATAATCAAGTGATTTATAAAATCACATATGCTAAAATCATGGGATTGACATAATCAAATATTCTCAAGAGATAATTAAAGTAATTCAAAAACATTCTCCTAACTAATTAATAAATATAAAACTATCCTAAATAACAATCCTATGTTATTTCTCTAATACACAGCCGCAAGCAAAACGTAGGTAACCGGAGCTTGAGCTTGACCTTGGTGAAACACCCTCGGAGTTGTATAAGTAATAAAACAATAACCTTATGATCAATTGAGAATACCCACAATCGCCAATGTATGTTGAAATGAAGAATAGCTTGCATGATAAGAACATTGGTCCACAAATTAAAGCTCCACTTTAGAGGTAATGCAGTCAAAATAGTATTATAACCATCATGATTTGTGCTAAAAGTTCGTGCAAAAGTGATCAAGTGATGGCGTAATAGTGATGCCGAGGATGAGAAATTGGAAAAATCGTTGGTTGTGTGACTAAATAGATGTTGGTGACTATAGTTATAATTTTCAAGAACTGAAAAATTAGCCGAAATTGGAAAAACAAATTGCGAACAAGTCAAAAAACAACTTTTGAATATATTCGAATGAGGGTGAGAAAAACCATGTATTGATGAGAAAAAGGATTTCAGGAGTTGATATTTTGGAACATGGCATTGAGCAGGAACAACCAAATACAAATTTTGATCAAGCAAAGAAGGAGAATCAGTTTTATAAAATGTAGGAGAGAAAAGAGGGATTAATGGAGATTTAACTTGTGCTGAAGCATTTAATTCAAAATTTTGAACATCAGTACTTGAACTTAGAGACTTAGTAGCACTATAACCAACAATGCTTCCGTGCACTTATGGAAGTGTGGATGATGGACCGAGAGGATGGTTAGGCAACACTGATGAGAGCGGCTCTGGCAATTTTTCATAGCTATGAAGAAAGTTAGAAAACAAATCCAATGATAATAAGGGATTCAGTTCATAGTAGTCTTAAATAAAGTTACTGAAAGAATCATCAAGACCATCAACAAGACAGTCAATGAGCTCGGTTTCAGGAATGGGTTCTCTTGCTCGATTAAGGGCGTATGCAAGAGATTTCGCCTCAGAGAGATAGTTGTTTGTAGAGTTGGAACTTTTCGAAGAGAATAGAGTTGATCGAGAAGATCCTCGACATACCAATTAGATCTGAAAAATTAGTCAGAACCGGACGTATCGGTGACGATATCATCAGAAATATTTTCCAGTCTGATCGACTCATTTGGGTTGCAAATTGCATCAACATTTTGCTGAGAATTTTGCCACCATTTTGGGTCATATGATGAAGAGTAGAAATCTGGAGGAGGGTATGAAATGGTATGAATCATGTTAAAGCAATTGGATGAAGAATTGGCTTCTTTTTTTTTTAATTGGTGATGGCTCCTAATTTGATTGGTGAGAAACAAAGTGTTAAGGAGTTGTTGATTTGATTTGAGGGAGACAGAGGGTTATAGGAAGAAGAAGAAGAAGAAATCATGGACAATTGCTGGAATGCAGACAGGTGATCAGGGTGTTTGGATTGGGACGCAGGCTGTCTGGATAGTGAGACAATATTGGAGCCGACACATGACATTAAGAGGACGAAAGAGAATTAAAATGAAGAATGTTAAGCTATTTTAATGTGGAGACTAAGGATTGAAAAGGTTTATGTTAAATATATCAGCAAATTAGATCAACCATGCATAAATCTAAAAGGTTTATGTTAGGGAATGTTTTGCTCATACTTGTCTCATTAAAGCATGATTGTTTCCCTAGGGCATAATTATCTTGTTTTGATCAGGTGTTTCAAAAAGGAGGCGGCCAGTCAGTACATTACAGAAATGATCTACAAAACCAAGTTCCATCTTTTGATGATGTAGTAAGTATACACTTTCACATGTTTAATTAATAAATTTACTTCCACTTACAATTAATTTTGAAGAGTGATACGATACTTCAAAATTTTAAATTAAAATATAGTATTCCATACCTTTGTCAAGTGTTGAGCGTCGGACAATGATACTTCAGGGTAAAGTGCAGAATTCATATAACATATCTTGTAATTTTATTTCAAAACTTTATTCGAAGCATTTAAATTTGTTTTATTCTACGCAGGCACCTTATTCTACGATGTCCGGAATGAGGTACCCATTATTATTATATTTTCCCTAGTAACATTCTATAGAAATGAACTGCACATTTCATTTAATTTCATCTATTTCACGTTTCTTCTTTTTTTAATTTGTAATTAACCATGGGCCCATGGCACATGCATACAAAATACATATTTTTGATTCAGGCCTCAAGGTTTTGGCAACCAATCTGGTCAATATGAATTTGATAGAATGTATCCACAAGTTCAGAACTCCAACAATTTATCCATACCTTCCTGGTACCTATTCTTTCACTTTGTCATATTTTAATTTGATAGGCTGTACATGAGATTCAATATCACGCTTTCAAGATGCCTAATCATACACATCAACCTTTTATACAATGATTGGGAACATCAATGACAACATAAAAACATTAAAAATTTATCTCAAAACACATATGCAACTTATTCTACTCACAAACACATTATTTGGAGCTCAAACCACCACACTATTTTTGATAAGGTGACCAAAGCACTAAACACTACTGTTGTAAACACTGGTAATAATCGAACAAATTCATAATATTTGCACTTAGCCAAGTGCTAAGGAAAGCCTATAATTAAACAAACAGAAATAGGGACTTGTTTGATCAAATAAATTAAACATCCTAACAATCTTCTTTTTGTCCAATATATGTTTTCTAACTTCAGGGCTCTACAGCCAACTTAATTATAACCCGCAGCACCAACTCGATCAAGCCCCAATCCCTGGTGCAGTTAATCCCAAAATGGTTAACCCAATGACGTCTCAAACCTCAACCCCTTCCGGGTAATTAATAGAACTATTCACATTTCTAATTCATATATATGTTTTAACATTTAACTAATTTTGTTGCTTATATTCCAATGTATACATATTTTTAGAGGCATGGCTCAGTACACTAGTGGAGCCATTATGTCTTCAAGCACAAGTGTTTATTATCAAGCTCAACAGGTATAATTACTTCAGTTAATATGTTATTTTACACTTATTTTATCGTATATTTTGCACATAGTTTGGATTAGATTTTTTTGTTTTTTTTTGTTTTCATTATCGACAAATTTAGAGCGAACTTCACAGGCAAGATGGGATTTTATCAATGCTAAATCCAAACCAAGTTCAGTATTATCAATGGAATGGAGATAATAACTTGAGTTCCCCTTATAACTATATTCCACAAAACGGGAATGCATAATTGTTAGAATTATTGGATCACACACACGCACACGATTAAAGAGAATTAACACAGACAGATTTACGTGGTTCCCCAATTTAGGTAGTCCACGGGAGAGGCGTTCATTTTCCTTATTATGAATGAATTGGTTACATAGAGTTATACAATAGGTATTATTTATACTCAATAATCCTATTCCAACCCTACTACATATTATGGCCTAAATCCCCATAATATCCCTTACAACTGAGCTAGAAACCGACCAAAATCCAAGAGGGTAAAGGAAACCCTTATGTCCGCGTCTCCTCTCTACTCCAGTTCACGCCTCCCCGCCCCAGCTGGGGCTCCCTACCTTGCCGCCCCGCCCCGCCCCAGCGGGGCTGGTCACTGTCCGACAGCCTTCCTTCCCTCCCCGGAGGGTCTTCTGCCCTTCCGGGCCCTGCCCCAGCGGCGGTTACGAGTTACAAGTCCAACAAACTCCACCTTGACGAATAACCTCGCCCATTCAGAAGTTAAGCCACTTGTTCCGCTCAAATTCGGGGCGATGTTTCCTCCTTCTAACATTTGGAGATATTAACCAAGTCCAAGCAATGCTTGAACTTGTCCGCGGTCACAGTCTTTGTCAACATGTCAGCTGCATTTTCAGAAGTGTGCACCTTTTCCAATATCACATCACCCACAGCAATTAATTCTCTCACCTTGTGATACCTTACATTAATATGCTTGGTCCTCGCGTGATATACCTGATTCTTTGCCAAGTAAATGGCGCTCTGAACTATCACAATACAACTGTACTCCACCTTGATCTATGCCCAGCTCTGTCACAAAACCCTTTAGCCACAATACTTCTTTCCCAGCCTCAACCAAAGCCATATACTCAGATTCAGTAGTCAATAGAGCTACTAGAGATTGAACCATGGATCTCCAACAAATCGGTCCACCTGCTAAAGTGAACATATACCCTGTTGTAGACCTCAAGTCATCCAACCTTCCAGTGTAATCCGCATCTACATACCCCACCACTGATATCCGATCTTGCCTTGAAAACATAATTCCATGATCCGCAGTACCCTTCAGATATTTGAATATCCACTTTACTGCTTTCCAGTGTTCTTTTCCTGGATTTTCCATGAACTTACTCACTGTGCTGACTGCATGTGCCAAATCTGGTCTTGTACATACCATCGCATACGTCAAACAACCAACTGCACTCGCATAAGGCATCTTTGACATATCCTGAATTTCTTCAGCCTTTTCAGGACACTGCGCTATAGACAACCTGAAATGACTCGCCAAAGAAGTGCTGACCTGTTTAGCATTAACCATACTAAACCTCTCCAACACGTTCCTCACATAAGTCTTTTGGGACAACCACAGTTTCCCCGCTGACCTATCCTTGCGAATCTTCATTCCAAGTATTTTCTTCGCAGCACCCAAATCCTTCATGTCAAACTCATTTCCCAACAAGGCCTTCAACCTGTTGACTTCACCCATACTTTTCACAGTAATAAGCATATCATCCACATAAAGTAACAGAAAAATATGGGAATCATCCTCAAGACTCTTAACATAAACGCAGCAATCATACTCACATCTTGTGAACCCAATTCGGATCATAAAATAATCAAACTTCTTATACCATTGTCTTAGAGACTACTTCAGCTCATATAAAGATTTCTTCAACCTGCAAAACATGTGCTCAGTCTCCGGCTTCTTGAACCCCTCAGGCTGCTCCATGTATATAACCTCCTCCAAATCACCATGGAGAAAGGCTGTCTTCACATCGAGCTGCTCTAACTCTAGATCATAGCTTGCCACCAATGCCAATATAATCCTGATTGAAGTATGCCTCACTACCGGAGAAAAGACTTTATCGTAGTCAATCCCCTTCCTCTGTGAATATCCTTTTGCCACTAACCGAGCCTTGAACCTTTCCTTTTCCTTTGCTGATACAGCTTCCTTTTTCTTGTATACCCACTTGCATCCCACTGGTTTCATTCCCTCACGCAATTCTTTCAATTCCCAAGTCTTGTTCTTATTCAAAGATTCCATCTCTTCCACCATGGCTTCCATCCATCTGCCCCTTTCAGAACTAGTAATTGCCTCCTGAAATGTAGACGGATCCCCACTAGCTAGTGGTAGAGAGTGCATATGCAACCATATCATCAAACTTGTACCTTTCCGGTGGTTTGATAGTGCGTCTGGGTCTCCTTGCGGCTATGCTCTCCTGCTGTTGCTGATCAACCTGTTGTTCTAGCGGTGGATTGCTAGTGTCACAACTTTCTAGCTCAACCTATATGTCCTGCTGCTGTCTGCTGGTGTCTTTCCTAGCTGCGTTTTTCTGAACTTCTTGATGTTCCTTAACCATAGAAGCTTCGTCAAAAACAACGTCCCTATTGATCACCACCTTCTTTGCTTTTGGATCTTAAAGCTTGTACCCTTTCACACCTTTCTTATACCCAAGAAAGATACACTATTTGGACTTCAGATCAAGCTTAGATCTCTCATCACCGGGAACATGAACATAGGCTGGACACCCAAAGATCTTCATACCAGAATAATCTACCTCTTTGTCTATCCACACCTCTTGTGCTACCTTATTATCCAGAGCAGTACTCGGCGACCTGTTTATGATGTAAACTGTCATACTCACTGCCTCTGCCCAGAAATCCTTTGAAATCCCTGCATTCAACCTGATGCACCGTGCCCTCTCTGCTATAGTTCTGTTCATCCTTTCTGCCACCCCATTCTGTTGTGGTGTCTTTCTAACAGTCCAGTGCCTCTAAATCCCATGCTCTTCACAAAATATCACAAACGGCTCATACTTGTACTCTGTTCCATTGTCTGATCTGAGACACTTTAATTTCTTCCCTGTTTGGTTTTCCACTTCAGCTTTCCACACCTTGAATTTCTCAAAAACTTCAGACTTGTGTCGCATAAAGTATACCCAAACCTTCCTCGAATAATCATCGACAAAAGTTAAGAAATACAGTGATCCTGCTTTTGAAGCTACCCTCACTGGTCCCCAAACATCAATATGAACATAATCCAGTATTTTCTTAGTTTTGTTCGCCGCACGCTTAAATGACACCTTACACTATTTTTCTAGAACACAGAACTTCCAAAAATCAAGCTTGCACTGATTTCATCCCTTTCAATAGATTTCTTCTATGTAATTCCAGCATCCCACGTTCCCCCATATACCCCAACCGCATATGCCATAACGAAATATCATCAGTATCATTAGCTGTAGTGGCTGTAGCTCCACCTATAACTGTGCTCCCTATCAAACGATAGATATTTCCATTAACTTTCAAACCTTTCATAATCACTAGCGCACCCTTTGTCACTCTCATGGCTCCACCACCTGTTTTACACTCACAGCCATTTGAGTCTAAGGTTCCCAATGAAACTAGATTCTTCCTTAATCCTGGTATATACCTCACCTCAGCCAGAGTTTTCACGACACCATCAAACATCTTGATCTTCACTGTGCCAATTCCAATGATATTGCACGAAGCATTGTTACCCATCAAAACGGTACCACAATCCACATATTTGTATGTGTCAAACCACTCCCTGTTAGGTGACATGTGAAACGAACATGCTGAATCCAGAATCCAAGAATCTGCCACGTCTGTGTTTGTTGAAATTGACAACATATTCCCATCTTCCGATGACTCTTCCACAACGTTTGCCGATTTTGATGATTTTGCCTTCTTTCCAGTCTTTGTTCCATCATCCTTATTCATCGGACAGTCTCTCTTGAAGTGACTTGTCTCGTGACACTTATAACATTTATATTGAATCATTGATAATTTGATATATTGAATGAGTTATGAACCTTCACTCATCTTCAACCCAAACAACTTCTGCTTCAGAAACAGCTTGTTTGTTAGAGACTTAGACATATACTTGGATTCTAGTTTACTCCATACTCCCGATGGCGATTCATCACCGATCACGTGATACATAACCTTGTCTGCAAGACACAGACGAATTGTACTCATCGCCTTCGCTTCGAGTTCCTCCCCGTTTTTCCAATGTCATAGCTCTTGGTTTCTTTTTCAACGCCTTCACCAATCCCTGCTGCACCAACAGATCCTTGACCCTCTGTTGCCATAACCCGAAATTCCCTGTTCCATCAAACTTCATCACGTCGAACTTTGAAATGGACGAACTTGATGCCATCGTTCTTCGTGTTCAATCCAAAACAAATCTAACAGATCTAACCTAGCTCTGATACCAATTTGTTAGAATTATTGGATCACACACACGCACAGATTAAAGAGAATTAACACAGACAGATTTACGTGGTTCCCCAGGTAGTCCACGGGAGAGGTGTTCCTTTTCCTTATTATGAATGAATTGGTTACATAGAGTTATACAATAGGTATTATTTATGCTCAATAATCCTATTCCAACCCTACTACATATTATGGCCTAAATCCCCATAATATCTCTTACAACTGAGCTAGAAACCGACTAGAATCTAAGAGGGTAAAGGAAACCCTTATGTCCGCATCTCCTCTCTGCTCTAGTTCATGCCTCCTCGCCCCAGCGGGGGCTCCCTACCTTGCCACCCCGCCCCAACGGGGCTGGTCACTGTCCGGCAGCCTTCCTTCCCACCCCGGCGAGACTTTTGCCCTTCCGGGCCCCGCCCCAGCGGTGGTTACGAGTCACAAGTCCAATAATAATTAATCATATATCATTTGAGACGCATTAAAATTATGTTTCTCTAATACGAGCAATTATGCAAACTCTAATTTGTTTATATTTTTTTCTTTTTTGTTGCTATTTCAAGGTACACATTCCTAGTCAGATTTACGAACCTAAGAATACGAGAATTGACAGTTTATTTGATCCTAGTTTGAAGTTATTCGAGGAGAGCGAAATCTTTGGTAAATAACTAATTTTATTAAATTATTTTCAAATTGTTTTATTCAATTAATGGAGATGGGTCCACATTATTCCAACATTGCCAACAACTAAGTTTCAAAATACCTAAACATTGTTGAAGTTGAGAATAGTGAGCCTACATAGATATGAAATGCCTTAACATATGGCATAGCTCATGAATCCAAATCATTTGTCTTATCCTCAATCTCATCATCTATTCCATTTTATATATTGTTTCAAGTATTACGTAGTTAATTATTTATAATTAATTTCTTTAATAAATAAGAATTACTTGGTATCCATACATGGGAAAAAACAGTAGATGAGACAGTAAAAGGGAGACCATATCTAAATTGATACCTTAGGGTTTAGTATTCTACAATGACAATGATCTTCTTGAAGCAGTCATACCTTTATTTAAATTTAGAATAGAAAGTGTTTTAAATTTAAAAGCATGAGAAGTTACAAACTTCTAATATCTTTTCATGAAATTAAGTAGCACTTGTATATAGGAAAAGTATAACATTGGTATTTAGCCATGGCTAAAAGGAGCTACAATTCCCAGTCTATACAGTATACATACCCATAATACATGCTGCAATATAAAGTTAATTCATAATTTCACTCTTTTATTAAAATTCTCTTATTTTTGTGGTTACAGATAAATACAATTGGCCTTGAAGCTGCACTATGTTGAAAGATATTTGGATCATAATGGTGCATGATATAAGGCAAAGATGGGTACCATATAGGGTACTTGACTGATCGAGATTTCTACCAGTTAGATATATGAAAAATTTGTACTGATTTTTTCATCCAAATTTGCCTCTATACTTTCTTTTTCTATGTTGAATTAATGAGCTAGTTTAGCCTCTCTTAAACCTTGATCCGAATTGTTTATCTTGTTCGTATAAGTGGTTGTTTATCATCTGTACTGGTGGTAATGTCCTTGCAATATTTGTTGTGGGCAATACATGATATAATTTTAGATGATGAACATACATGATATAATTTAAAATTTAATTTTTAAGTTTCTTGAAATATATTTCGTAGTAGGGTTAGGTAGTAGGTATAAATAGTTTTTTAGGTTATTATTATTATTTCATAAATATAATTATTTGATTGTTTTTTTTATCAATTCCTCGTTCATTCAAGGATCTTCATTCTCCCGTTACACTGTCAATTGGTATCAAAGCCAGTTGTTCACCTGGATGAATCTGTTGATCATAAAAGCAGACATAACCCACTTAGTCTCATCACTACCCTAGTCCTCAACGAAAATAAATCAACGCCGTCATTGGCCAATTGATTGTCAGAAACACCAACCAGTAGGAAAGAAAAAAAAAGGTCTTTGATTGAAGCCTAACCTTAAAAGTGTTGCATATAATTGGTAAAACTAGGCAGATTTTTTAGACCAGAGAGACTCAAGTATTTTACAGACATGAGTCAGATTAAGAGCCAAAAAACTATATGCAGTTGTCAATACAGGTCTGATAGTTGTAGCCTTGGCAAACAATGATAAGATAAGGTCTTAATATTTCTCCATATATAATCAATACACTCCTACAGTGGCGGAATCAGAACATTTTTAGAGGGGTTCAAAATACATCAGTAAAAAAAATTATTTATTGATACTTGGAGTGCTTCTTTCAAATTTATTTTGTCCAATTATGGTATTTCACAAAATTCTATTCTAACCCTTGTCAACCTTTTAGTTGTGAGGCTAATGGCTTTAAATACATATACAATAAGGATCTTAGGCTCACCCAACTAAAAGCTTACCCAACTCACCCCTTTAATGACAGACCGGACAACGGTTCGTCCGTCGCTATATATACAACCGTCGTCTATATGTTGTCTGTCACTAAAAGCTAAGACGACGGTTGTATATATAGCGATGGACCAAACCGTCGTCCGGTCCGTCGCTAAAGGGGGGTGAGTTGGGTGAGCTTTTAGTTAGGTGAGCTTAAGATCCGGACCGTGTATATATATATATATATATATATGGGACACCATCCATAGCAACCGGTTGCTATATCACTGTTCCCAGCAACCAAGCTCTGGACCGTCGATCTAGGGAAAAAACGGCTCAGATTAACTTTGAGTAATACCCAGCCGCTATTACAAGTAGCGGCTTAGAAGAAAATTAAAAAGTCAAACTATGGGCCCCTTAAACTGCAAAAGTTGCTTTTTGAACATTGGGGGCAACTCTTAGTAGCGACTTTGTATTCTTCTTGTCCCAAATCTAATTCACTTTCATTAAGTTAGTTAATTTGTTATAATACATAATAATAATAATATTAATATAATCAATTATTTGATTTAATAAATAAAATTATAAATAATATTAATTAAATTTAATATAATAATAATAATATATTAAATTTTTTATTATTATTATTTTTTTTAATCCCCCAACCGCTACACATAGTAATAATAATAATAATTTATTTTAATTATTAATATAATCAATTGTTTGATGTTATAAATAAAATTATAAATAATATTGATTGAATTTAATGTATTATTATAATAATAATATATAGTTTGTTATTATTTTTATTATTATAAGTACTATTATTATTATTATTATTATTATTTATTTTTAATCCCCCAAGACATAGTAATAATAATAATAATTTAATTTAATTATTGTTATTATTATTATAATAATAATAATTATAGTATTAATAATAATTTAATTATAAAATAATTACTTACTTGGGACGGCCATGAGTAGTTTTTTCAATTCCCCCTGTCGCTACAGCCTGTAGCCGCAGGCATAGCTGCCAAAACCAAGCCAATTTTTAATGCCATATGACGTTATTGCCCTCCATTATATCAATTGCCTTGGATTAATTTTGCTGGGCTGTCATAGGAGCCTCTAGCGGCAGTTGACTCCTACTGACACCTGGGAACCCACCCTGCAGCACATTACTGACGGCAACAGTTTGCTTGCAGACAGCCTAAATCAAGTGAATTTATATAAAATCTTACAATTTAAATTTTATATAAAATCTTGCAATTTAAATTTTATATAAAATCTTACAATTTAAAATTTTATATAAATTTAAAATAATCTTACAATTAAAATTTAAATTGTAAGATTTTATATAAAATTTAAATTGCAAGATTTTATATAAATTTAAATTGTAAGATTTTATATAAAATTTAAATTGTATATAAAATTTAAATTGCAAGATTTTATATAAAATTTAAATTGTAAGATTTTATATAAATTCACTTGATTTAGGCTGTCTGCAAGCAAACTGTTGCCGTCAGTAATGTGCTGCAGGGTGGGTTCCCAGCGTCAGTAGAAGTCGGCTGCCGCTAGAGGCTCCTATGACAGCCCAGCAAAATTAATCCAAGGCAATTGATATAATCGAGGGCAATAACGTCATATGGCATTAAAAATTGGCTTGGTTTTGGCAGCTATGCCTGCCGCTACAGGCTGTAGCTTTGTTCATTTTGATCAAGGGTACAAAAGTTGGTTGCTGAACAGTGTTCGTAGTAACTAGTTGCCACGGATTATTACCCTATATATATAATTATATATATATATATATATAACAACATATATATATATATATATTGTTATTTTTATTTTTATTTTTGAAAAATAAAGATCTGACAGTATTTTCACAATATTTTTTGATACGATGTGGTGCACAAAGGACATTTCGTTACGATGTGGTGCCTTTGCATTTGCATAACGGAGTGCCAACAATTTCCATAATGTAACATCATCTCGGTTTCACAATGTGGGTTCGACTCATTTGTAGGATGCGCACCATCCCCGTTAGGCGTTAGCTTTAGCTTGCTTCTCTTTGTACAGATTGTTGTACTAACAGCCAGCAGGACAAGTTCCTTTGTGCCTATTTAGAAATTGAAAATAAATATTTATTGATTAGGAAAAGTTGTCTGTGCTCTTATGTTTTCATAGTCATTTGGGTCGAATTGTTCAAAAAAAAGAGAATAAAACAGGTTTGAAGTGTATCCACAAAGAGGATATAATATAATATCCTTTTTCCTTGAAGAAAAATTATGTTTCCTTGTAATGGAAGTTCTAGTTTTCTTCTTGTATGGTAATCTTTGGCCTTAATATAATATTGCTTTTAAAATTAAGGTACTATATATCTATGTACGCGTAGCAAAAGAGAATTGAAAGTGTTGTAAAATATATTTATTTTACATTTGACTGTGATTTTAGATGTACACTTTGCGGATAAGTATAAATTTTAATTTTCTTGGGCCATGTTTGTTTGCAAGTATTATAATCCCGGGATTATAATTCATGGGATTATAATCCAGGACTATTAATCCTAGGATTAAATAATTCTAGTCACATGTTTATTTTTTACGGGATTATTCAGGGGATAACTTAAAATAATCCCATGTTATGTTTGTCTTTTCCAGGATTAATTAAAAGATTGGATTAAAAAATATTGTTTGGACTATTATACCCTTACTAATAATAACATATTTTAAACTGTAATTTAAACTTATTTATACATCAAAAAATAATAAAAAATTAATTTAAAACTTTTAAAAAGTAGTTATATCATTCAGTAAATATTATTTTTTTTTTGAGAGGGGGTGGGTGGGTGGGGTGGGGTAGCGTGGGTTAGGGTGGGGGTATATATATAATCAATAAATATTATTTTTTTAATTTTTGTAGGGTGGGGTGGGTGGGGTGGAGTGGGGTGGGTGGGATGGGTGGGTGGGATGGGTGGGTAGGGGTGGGTGGGGTTGGGTGGGGTGGGTGGTGTAGTGTGGGGTGTATATATAATCAGTAAATATTATTTTTTTAATTTTTGTGGGGTAGAGTGGGTGGGGTGGGTAGGGTGGATAGGGTGCGTGAGTGGGGTGGGTGGGGTGGGGTAGGGTGGGTGGGGTGAGGTGGGTGGGTGGGGTGCGGGGTACGGTGGGGTTGTATATATAATCAATAAATATTATTTTTTTAATTTTTGTGGGGTGCGTGGGGTGAGTAGAGGTGGGTGGGTGGGTGGGGTGGGGTGGGGTAGCGTGGGATAGGGTGGGGTGTATATATAATTAATAAATATTTTTTTTTAATTTTTGTGGGGTGGGTGAGGTGGGTGGGTGGGGTGGTGTAGCGTGGGGTAGAGTGGGGGTATATATATAATTAATAAATATTATTTTTTTAATTTTTGTGGGGTGGATGGGGTGGCGTGGGTGGGAGTGGGTGGGGTGCGTGGGGGTGGGTGCGTGGGGTGGGGTAGCGTGGGATAGGGTGGGGGTGTATATATAACCAATAAATATTATTTTTTAATTTTTGTGGGGTGGGGTGGGATGGGGGTGGGGTGTGTGGGTGGGTGAGGGTGGGGTGGGTTAGCGTGGGGGTGTATATATAATCAATAAATATTATTTTTTAAATTTTTATGGGATGGGGTGGGGTGGGTGGCGTGGGTGGGCGGGTGGGGGTGGAGTGGGTGGGTGGTGTAGCTTAGGGTGTATATATAATCAGTAAATATTATTTTTTTTAATTTTTGTGGTGGGTGGGTGGGGTGTATATATAATCAATAAATATTATTTTTTAATTTTTTTGTGATAATCAATCGCAACTAAGACGTTCAATCTAATTTAAGGATACGTTAGTCATATTAGAAAAGACAAAGGTTAATTTTGTCCACAAATTTTTAATCCCTCCTCATGGGATTATAATACCATGTTAGACATGATATTAAATAATCTCTCATTATAAGTTATTTTGTTATTCCGGGATTAATAGTCTAGAGTCTAATTTAAAAAACAAACAAAAGATTAAGGATTATTAGTCTAATCCCAAGGGTTATCCTAGTAAAC
Organism: Panax stipuleanatus; assembly: GCA_020205555.1. Classification (NCBI taxonomy): domain Eukaryota; kingdom Viridiplantae; phylum Streptophyta; class Magnoliopsida; order Apiales; family Araliaceae; genus Panax; species Panax stipuleanatus. The sequence goes on along the minus strand of CM035124.1, from coordinate 106,323,283 downwards.
AAACATGGCCTTGAGGTAATAGAAGATCCGGACTTTTGTAATTTGATTATTCACAAAAACTAGGAATTTTTCATTTATTTTTTGTTGGGGACTTGAGTTGAAATACACCAAACCAGCAAAGAATGGTTCCATTGTTCTCGGATACAAGTGTTCACTACTAGATGCTTCATAATGTATAAAATTTTCGATGATAGTATAAAATATCACAGTAAATTAACACAATATTCTCAAATTTTTATCATCACAACAATTACATCACAATGTTATTACAAAAGAAACTAATTACTTCGCAAATTTAGGGATAAATATATGAAAAAATATACTCTCTTCCTTCCAAAATATAAGATTAATGTTGACTTTTTAAAAGTCAATTTTAAACCATTTCAAACTCAAAATTGAAATAATCAAGATGTTTTAACTTATCAACCAATCAGCAACATCCAGAGATGGTTCTTACAACCAGCAAAATGATTTAACTGAAATCAAGAGAAAAAAGAAGATGCATGTCATCTTACAACCAAAAAAATGATTTAACTTATCAACCAATCAGGATGTTGGTTATACTCAAAATCCAATGCTTTTGAGTGCTGGTTCAGCCTTTTTGAAGCTAAATAATCTCCACATCCCATTAAGATGTCCTGATATAGCTAGTGAATTCAACAGCTTCAGCAGCACATCTTAATAGAATGTCAAGATCATTTAGCTCCAAAAAGACTGAACAAGCACACACAAACATTGGATTCTGAGTATAACCAACATCTTGATTGGTTAATAAGTTAAATCCAATATCCATCAGTTCTACCCAATATCCAATATCCACCGGGGCGGGCTTTGACCAAATCGAGCCCAGGTCAAACCAAGGCCATGCCGCAATCCTCGGACCTTTTGTACATCCCTACTCTACTGCACATCAAAAAATGCCCCTTGTTACAACATACAGATAATGGATTGCACCTTAAAAACTAATCACATGAGCACCAGCTTTAAATACAATTTTTTGGAGGGGACTTGTTACAACATACAGATAATGGATTGCACCTTAAAAACTAATCACATGAGCACCAGCTTTAAATACAATTTTTTGGAGGGGAAAACAAATGTCACTGTCAGCACAAAGCAACAAGAAACTGAACTCGATGAATAGCAAACCATTTTTTTATAATCCATAATCACAAAATAATACACGGGTCAATCCGTGCCAACAGCAAGCCACTTTCTTCCTCGAGTCTCTTCCTCCTATGGGCATTTTGCGCCAATAAATCCACATACAAGTAGACCCCTTCCCCAAACTAAGTGACAAACCGCGCACTCGCCCAGCTTCAGCCTTGATATGGATGGAGGAGCCATAATAAGAGATGCTGTCATTCAACTTCTCAGCACTAATCAAGTGAACAGGTAGCTCTGCAACTGATGCAGGCTGAGCAGATATGGACTCCAACAAGAGTTGGAGTTACAACAATGGTTTTGTTTCCTGCTCTCCTGGGATCAAATACAAGATGAGAAATAAGGATAATTCTTTATGAGATTATACATTAGATAACAAGAAAGACTGCAGGAAATACCTGCAGCACCCATTGACCATAAATAAGAAGAGTCTAATGCAACCATGTCACAAGTTCTACATAAATCATCTAAAAGAAATTAAAAATTGAAATCAAGAGAAAAAAGAAAAAGCAGATCTTTTTACTAGACCACAGCGGACATGGGATGATTGCCAACATACATGACTAATATAGAAGTGGACACTAATGGTACAAATAAAGAAGTAAATCCCATGCCTAGATCACACAAATCCCACCCATCTCAAGTTCTTCTGATATTAACTTGGATGCAGTTGAACACTAAAGACACATTTGCTGGCCAGATTAGTCACGCAAAATAATATTGCACACCACTTGTATAATTACCTTCACAATAGGATCCATCCAAATTTCTAAAAGGATTGAGAGTTGCATATATGTTGTCAGTTTGTACCAATTCAAATTCACTAGATTCAGCAGCACACCCTAACGAAATATTGAGATCACTGAACTCCAAAAAGGCTGAACCATCACCCATTGGAGTATAACCAACATCCTGATTGGTTGATAAGTTCAATCCATTATCCATCAGTTCTGCCCAGTTGTTTAGGTCTCCTAAATCATTGTAGATTTGATCATTTCCATCCAAGCAAGGTAAAGCTTCGATGCTCTTGTCATTGTTGGCAATGTTGAACTTCTGCAAGTAAAGGCAATTTACAATCGTTCAGGTATAAAAACGTTAAATATTCTCAAGTATATGACCAGATTGCAACTATTGAATTCTAGAACCAGCCAGGAGACGTGCTCACAAATTGAAAAGGAAAAAACAAACAGTCGAGATAAAATTAAATATATAAAATAAAAAAAGAGCAAACGCACTTCAAATACAAAAAAGGAAAGTAGATGGCTTTTGGAAGGGAAAAAGAAAAAGAACGAAACAAAGAAAGAAAGAAAATGTTTTCCTCCAACTCAACTTAGTGTCTGGTGCCTCAAAGCAAAAAATATATTGGTTGCTATACAAATTCCTTTTACTTCAACAATATTTTTCTAATTGTATTTACTTCAACAATACTTTCTAATTAGCTATTAAGCAAAGAAAGAAACTAAAGAATACTGTGAAATGGTAACAGATTATATGAGGTGAAGAAACAAGCTTTGAATATGCAAACGGAAGATTGACCGAGACAACATTTAGTCTATCTTCAGTTTCCACAATGAAAATCGAAGCAATCCAGCTGTTAAAGAAACGCCATTGTCAAATCCCAACTCAGTCCGCAATCAACTATCGACAAACCTAGAACAAATGTGCGGGTACCGTTGGTTACGCCTATAAACTTTAGTTTAAACAAGCCACTGTGGCTTGTGAGAAGTTCCATGATGAGCAGCACAACACATATTATTATTTGTATCCACCATTCTATATTTACAATGTCTGGCACATCAGGCTAACACAATGTAAATGCCAAGAGTCTCTTTTGTAATTTTCTCTCTATCCTAGATTCATTGCCTAAACTGTCCAACCTTCTCTACTTCTTGGATGAGATTTGCCCACGGCTGAAGATGTAACATGCGTACACTCATCCACTAGCAATCCAGAACTCAGAGGTCAAAGCATTTTCCAAAACTTAAAGAGAGATAGTTAAGACTCCAGGTTTTACAATACTTCCGCTCCTTTACTAGTGATCCGGGTCTAATAATAGAGGTTGAAAGGTTTTTTCCCCTCCAAAACATAAAACACGGATATTGATCATATAACCCCTTGGTTAAGAGTAGTTGAAAGTAATCAATTCCACCGTGCAAATACTTTTTTTTCTTTTTACATTTCACCACCAAAATTTTTTGATTATGCTTTTATACTTAATTAACCAAATATTAAGTTCTTTCTTCTATTAGCTTTGCCCATTGGTAACTAGGTTAGGGGAGCAACAGAGAAATTAAAATCACCTATAAATAACATAACCAGCATTTGCACTATGACTCAAAGTTGAGACTTCTTTGTTCTCTCTTGCACAAACACCCATAAGCATAAAATCAGAACTAAAACTAAAATGAATTCAGCACACTATTATCAAACATCTTATAAGGTTTAGTCAGAGGGAAGTAACAAATTAATTCTGCATAACTACCATATTGAAACACAAAGATAACTGAATTTGGTGATTCAAAAACATATTTCTTTATTACTCTTTAAATCCTTACAAAATGAACATTAAAGCAATGAATAAGAATATAAAAAGACAAGTGAATATTGAAAAACACTAGTACAAATCCAATGATTATGTTAACAAAGATGATATTATTCCATAGCTTCCACAATATTCCCTAGAAATTATTTAGTTATTACTACAAAGTCATTAAAAGAAACATGCTCACAATAGACAAACTTCACAACATCTTAACTTCAAACTCAGTACCAATCCTTGGAAAATAGAATTGCATTTCACTTTCAAATACATCTAATTTGTCGCATGCCAATCAGGTTTTAAGATATGCAAGTGTTATTGCTAGTATGTTAGAACCACAACAGTAAGTCAGAGTGCAAGCTTAGCACAAGAAAAATTGCACAATCCAAAAAAAATACTACGAGCCGAATATTATTCGTTGAGTATTCAACTAGGCCAAAACAGTAGAACAGGTTACGCACCTCAGCAACGCTATTTTCAATAGGAAGTATGGTGCTATCATCTGTTAACATGTCCGACACCAATGCACCAACATCCTCCTCAAGCAGATCAGGCATATCATAAGACGTATAATAATTTGAAGGTCCAGCTGTAGATGGTCCTGCTTTGGATATAGAATGGCTACAAAAGCTTCCAGGAACAGTCAAGCTCACTGCGGCGGAATTGTTCAGGTTACTAGGAAGCACATTATTTAGGGCTCGGCCATCCACCGGTGATGGTTCAGAACAGATTTCTTCTACATCACTGCTCCATTCTTCCTCATTGAATGGTGCTCCATATTGTGCACCATTATTCGGCCCTGGACCACTTTTCTGGAAAACTTTACAGAGCATATACTCCTGCATGATTGAAAAGAAAAGGTCATGCTCAGCAACAAATAGCAAGGCAGTTGAATACATGACTGGCAAATACCGGGCAAAATGATACATCACTAAAATTATAACAGAAATGAGTAATTCAAGCTTCTTGATCACACCTTAAAAATAAAATATTTGGATAAGATGACTTTAGATAAAAGTATACGACTAAGGTTGAGAGGTCTCCAGACTAAATTACTTGACTAATTGCTAGTAACATTCAATAACTATAAAAAAATCTGTACATCATGCCAACAATAAATAGCACAGCCAAAGAAAGCCATCTTCAAGAGAAGAACTAGCCTTTATTACCAGCACAAATCAGTTGTTGAACTAGACATGTGTCTATTCACTTATTCAGGGACAAAGAATATATTAACAAAACACCCTTATATCCACCTACACCTCAGCCCAAAAGCGCACACAACCCAACCAGATGTTTATTTGGTGGAGGCAACAAATACTACAAAACAAGTTTCCTCAAATGGCTAAATGGGTACACTTCATATGCATATATAGGCTATAGAAACCACAACGTTACCAATTACAAGCAAAAGACAAGTGGATGGGATAAATAATATCTGCCCGAGAGCTAATGGAATGAAGCAGCCTACTAACTTAATATGTTAAACACCACTCAAACACCAAATAGAAATTACAAATAATATGGTTGCAAGTAAGAAAATTCTATAATTAGACAACCGCCACAATCACTCGATTAATTATGATACTCGCTCTAAATTACCATGTGGCATCAGTTTCTTTCTCTCAGCCACAGCTACAATCATATATCACATAAAATTCACACGTCACTCAATCCATGATATTTATTATGGGTGTCTGTAGAATACAAACAGCTATAGCGTGAAGGCCATGTAAATACACACTTGCAAACCAACTAGTGGAATGAGCAGGATCTTCACAAATCAAGAAGGAATTCTACAAATAATATGTAACAAATGCCAGTTCATCGGAGAAGAAATGATAGAACATGAAATGTGCAAATACCTGAACTACATCAGCCAAATTTGTATCCTCAATTCTGTATTCATGCAAAACCCAATCAGTTCGTTCGCCTTTGGGAGCATGACCTTTGTGAAAAACCAGAGTCTTAATCATGCCCACAGTCCTCTGATTGTAGAGGACAGATCTATCCTTGCCCGTGGTTTTCCAATATCCACACTCAGTTAAAGATTTGTTCTTATCCCACTTGCATATTTCTTCTCTCTGGGGTAAAAAAAGTACCACTCAAGATCCTTACTTTTGAGGAGAGATTTATCTGAAGAAGAAAAGTAAAGGCACATGGTTAGAGACTCAGAAGGAGAGCAATAATGCAAATATGAAACAAACTGAGAGATGGCCTTTCATGATGAATCAAAAAGATACAATAGACATGTAGGTATATTCAGTGAGCCTCCAGTAATACATGTAACAAAATGGATCTTGATATAATAATAAATGAACATACAAGTTCACCCTGCCTCACATGCAATATTAACCACTATAACTGGAGAAGAGTCTAATTCCAGATTTTAATTAATTCAGTTAACAAATTCAAAAAGTAAGTAATGGGGATAATATAAGACTTAAAGAAGTAATTGAACTCAAGAACCCTTTATAGTGCTCGAAATAAATCGACAAGTAGCAATAAAGTATAAAGCCATACCAAATGAATATGATACAAAGTACAAAACAATAATACACCAATATAACTCCATAATCAGAAATTTAAGAATCCTTTATTTATTGAAAACATTTCAAAAATAGTAGTTCCTTTATAAAAATGCAACTTAGACATTCATTTAAACTACACATCCTTACACAGGTTGTGATAGACTCCACGGCACGCTTGCGTGAGGTGGTCGTCGCCCCGATCGTTTCTAGCAAAGTTGTTGGGTGAATTGCTTGCAACACCTTAACCCCTCGTCTATATGTAGACGGTAATCTTGGTACAATTGCTCGCGTTGAAAAATCTGCGTTGAATGGACACTAACGACACCTTGACCCCTCGCTTATATTGAAGCGGTAATCTCGGTACAATCGACGATTGATGCGGTAGAAGACGCCACACACAACTATGTATTGTTGTATGATAAGTCAAAGTTGAATCTCAAAGAAAACTAAGAAAATAACTTAGGAATTCTTCAAAGAACCAAAAGTAGAGAATAACCTCACAAATATATTGAATAATGAACAATGTCTAATACAATAGAAGTAACCCTCATTTATACTAGTTGCAAAAATTCTAATCCTAATAGCAATAGTAACAAATTATCCTAATCTTTATAGGAATAGTAACAACTTATTATAATTCTAATAATAAAAGAAATAACAATCCAATTTAAAATTGGAATTGAAATTCTAACTAAATAAAATCCTAATTACATTAGAATTATAAAGACTAAAAATCCTTGTATCTGCGTGGTTCCTTTTCCATTGCTAAATTGGAATGTAGTATAATATGCCACTTATTGGGCTTGTATTAAATTGACACAAACTTGTGTCTCATGTTCATTGGTCTTCTCTTTGGGTTTTCTTGCATTAGTTTCAGCCCAAACATCTTGGATCAATCCAGTGAGGTCTTGTTTGAACCTCTTAGTTCTAGCCTTGCTTGATCCTCACGTCCCTTTAGTCTTGTTTGAGTCCACGCATGCCATGTCCTCATCATTCCTCTCCTCTTGAAAAGGATTTGTCCTCAAATCATCACCTACATCAAACGGACTTAGATCAGTAACGTTAAATGTGGCACTAACATTATACTCACCTGGCAAATCCAATTTATAGGCATTGTCATTGATACGCTCGAGAACTTGGAATGAACCATCTCCTCTTGGAAGCAATTTCGAACGTCTTTGAATTGGGAATCTTTCTTTCCTCATATGTAACCACACCCAATCTCCGGGCTCAAAGATCACTTGACGTCGTCCCCTGTTCGCGTGCTTAATGTACTGTTCCGTTCTCCTTTCAATGTTGAGTCTGGCTTTTTCATGAATCTGCTTAACAAGATCAGCCTTTTTCTCTCCATCCATGTTAGTATACTCAGAAACAGGCAATGGTGATAAATCCAATGGTGTCAAGGGATTAAAACCATATACAATTTCAAATGGAGAAAAATTAGTAGCAGAATGAACAGCATGGTTATATGCAAACTCAACATGTGGTAAACATTCTTCCCATTGCTTGATATTCTTTTTAATGATAGCCCGTAACAATGCCGACAAAGTCCTATTTACTACTTCAGTTTGACCGTCAGTTTGTGGATGACAAGTAGTTGAAAATAACAGTTTAGTACCCAATTTACACCACAATGTCTTCCAAAAGTAACTCAAGAACTTTGTATCTCTATCAGAAACAATAGTTTTAGGCATACCATGCAATCGCACAATCTCTCTAAAGAATAAATCAGCTACATGAGATGCATCATCAGTTTTGTGACATGGAATAAAATGTGCCATTTTTGAAAATCTATCCACGACCACAAATATTGAATCATATCCATGCTTAGACCTAGGTAAACCCAACACAAAGTCCATAGACAAATCAATCCAAGGTTCATTAGGAATAGGCAATGGTGTATACAATCCATGGGGTTGAACACGAGATTTAGCTTGGCGACAAGTAATACATCTATCACATATTCTTTCCACATCTCGTTTCATATGAGGCCAATAAAAATGTTCTTTCAAAACAGCAAAAGTTTTATCAACACCAAAATGTCCCATTAAACCACCCCCATGTGATTCCCTAACCAACAACTCACGTAAAGAACATGCAGGTATACATAGTTTATTTTCACGAAACAAGAACCCATCAATTCTAAAGTATTTACCCACAACATTTTTTTCACAAGTTTTAAACTCTTCACCGAAATCAAGGTCATTAGCATATAACTCTTTGATTCGTTCAAACCCAAGTAATTTTGTATCAAGAGTATTTAACAAAACATACCTACGAGACAAAGCATCTGCAACGACGTTCTCCTTACCTTGCTTATATCGAATAACATATGGAAACGTCTCGATAAATTCCATCCATCGTGCATGTCTTTTGTTCAACTTGTGCTGACCCTTCAAATATTTCAATGATTCATGATCGGTGTGGATCACAAACTCCTTAGGCCACAAGTAATGTTGCCATGTCTCCAAAGCTCTAACCAAAGCGTACATCTCTTTGTCATAAGTAGGATAGTTCAAAGCTGCCCCACTCAACTTTTCGCTAAAATACGCCACTGGTTTTCCTTCTTGCATCAACACAGCTCCAATCCCTAAACCTGAAGCATCACACTCAATCTCAAAAGTTTTAGCAAAGTTAGGTAAGATAAGTAAAGGAGCATTTGTCAATTTATCCTTAATCAAATTAAATGCTTTTTCTTGTTCATCACCCCACTTAAAGCCTACACTTTTCTTGATGACCTCGGTCAATGGTGCTGTAATCTCACTAAAATTCCGAACAAAGCGTCGGTAGAAACTTGCGAGTCCATGAAAGCTTCGTACTTGACTTACATTGGTTGGACTCGGCCAATCTTGGATCGCACGTATTTTCTCATCATCAACTTGGACTCCCTGTGAACTCACAACAAAGCCAAGAAAAACAATTCTATCCGAACAAAACGTGCATTTTTCCATGTTAGCAAATAACTTTTCTTTCCTAAGTACATCTAAAACAGATTTTAAATGCAATGCATGATCTTCCAAGTTTTTGCTATAAATCAAAATATCATCAAAATAAACTATGACAAATTTTCCAATGAATGGACGCAAAACATGGTTCATTAATCTCATGAAAGTGCTGGGTGCATTAGTTAAACCGAAAGGTAATACCAACCACTCATAAAGACCATATTTAGTTTTAAACGCTGTTTTCCATTCATCACCCTCTTGCATCCTAATTTGATGATAACCACTTTTTAAATCAATTTTTGAAAATATGCAAGACCCATGTAATTCATCTAACATGTCATCTAAACGAGGAATGGGATGTCTATATTTTACCGTAATATTATTTACCGCTCGACAATCGATGCACATTCGCCATTTTCCATCCTTTTTTGGCACTAAAATCACTGGAACTGCACATGGACTCATACTTTCTCTTACGAACCCTTTTCTCATCAGTTCGTCGACTTGCCTTTGTAACTCCTTCATCTCCTCTGGATTACTCCGATAAGCCGGACGGTTTGGAATGGTCGCACCAGGAATAAAGTCAATTTGATGTTCTATTCCCCGAATCGGTGGCAGTCCTTGAGGAAGCTCCTCGGGAAATAACTCTTCGAATTCCTGCAAAAGAGATGAAACAACACTAGGCAAAGAATTATTAGGGTTAGTATTCAAAAGCGCCTCTTTATACCGAAGTAAAATCATCGGCTGTTTAGAAACCAAAGCTTTTCTCACATCGCTCTTTTTTGCAAAGATGTTTGTTTTCCTCTCATCCTTTTCTTTCTCCCTTTCTTTTTCTCTTATTTTTTTCTTCTTGATTTTTCTGTAGATTAATTTGGTCCTCATGCACTTGTTGTGGTGACATAGGACGCAAATTGATTTTCTTTCTGTCGTGAACAAAGGAATATACATTGGTAAATCCATCATGTTGAACCCTCCTATCAAACTGCCATGGTCTACCTAATAACATATGTCCCGCCTGCATATGCACCACATCACATAATATCTCATCAACATACCGACCAATAGTAAATGGCACTAACACCTGTTTGGTGACCTTAATGTCTGCATTATCATTGAGCCATTGCAAACGATACGGATGTGGGTGTTTGGTGGTAGTCATCCCCAATTTCTCCACCATCGTAGTGCTTGCCACATTTGTACAGCTGCCTCCATCTATGACTACACAACAGATTTTTCCATTCACAAGACATCGGGTATGGAATAGATTTTCCCGTTGTTCACTGCTCTCCTCTTTAACCTGCGTACTAAGTGCTCTTCTTGTAACCAGAATTTCACCATGTATCGCATCCTCACCTATCTCCTCTAATGGTGGCATAGAATCAGTGTCGCTCTCTTCCCCCTCGGTCTCCACATCTCCATTGTCAAGTAACAACATTTTCCTCTGATTTGGACATTGGTTAGAAATATGTCCCATGCCTTGACACTTGAAGCATACAATATCCCGATTACGCCCAAAAGAAGGTTGCTCATTTTTACCATGTATCTCTCGACTAGTCGTCCATTGCTTAGGTTCCACCTTTGGTTTATTCACAACTGATTTTTCCTCCCTCTTTGCATAATTAGGTTTCCAAGATGAACTAGCATTGGAATTTCCTCGTTGTCCTCCTCTCCTCCTGAGCTGTTTCTCTATCTTGATCGCCATGTGGACCAGTTCTTCCAACTCCAAATAATGTTGTCGTTCCACTAAATCCTCAATCTCCCAATTTAATCCTGCCGAGAACCTAGCCATCGCTGCCTCATTATCCTCGACCAAATTAGCCCGATCCTTCAACATTGCCATCTCTCTATAGTAGTCCTCCACACTCTTGCTTCCTTGTTTTAGATTTTGCAAGCTACGAATGATCTCCCGTTGATAGTATGTTGGTACAAACCTCTTTTTCATGATAGTTTTCATTTCTGCCCAAGTTGTAATCGGCCGCTCATCACACCTCCTCCGATTAGCTGTCAACTGATCCCACCATATTAATGCATACCCAGAAAACTCGGTAACAGCCAGCTTGACTTTCTTAAGGTCTGAATAGTTATGACAATCAAAGATCCGCTCCATCTTGGTTACCCAATCCAAATATGCCTCAGGATCACCCGTGCCGTGAAAAACTGGAATTTTCATTTTTATGCTATCTAAATTGTCATCTTCTTTGCCTCGACCTCCTCTTTCCCTAGCACCTCCATGTCTTCGCTGTGGAATATTAGATTCACGATCTTCCCCTGCACTGTCCTCACCGGAAGGATCTTCCTTTCTTGTGTCAGCTTGTTGTGTTCTCTGAGTGTTTTGGGATAACGCATCAATAGACACTCATATATTCTAATTGTTCTTGCATTTGCTCCATAGTATTTCTCAATGTTCGATCCCATTCTTTATGCATGGCTTCCATCTGGAATTTCAATTCAGCCATCGAGGGTTGTTCCCCATAAGTTCCTCTATCTTTAGACATATTTCCTGCAAAACAAGGGTTAGTAAAATAGTTTCCTCACCACTCCCTTACGTGTTTCGCTCGAATTAGTGGTTCACTCGTGTATACTCTCAATAAATTGGCTTTTATCCTCGATTAATCTCACCACTAAGCCTTTTACCTCAAAATATTCTCTCTAATAGGTTCTTCTTGAATTCTCCTAGCAAAATTCTAGGTTTTACTAATCAATTCAAAAATAACTTATCATGAAACAAAATATAGATGGTATGACTCTCAATAATAGCATGCAATCGACAAAATTTAAAATTCCAAATATTTTCTTTTCCTTCTTTTTTTTTTTTTTTCTCTTTTTTTTTTTTTTTTTTTACATATATATGCAACAGAAAATTAAAGATAAATAACTCGCTAGAAAAGCTTAGCTTTGATACCAAATGATAGACTCCACGGCATGCTTGCGTGAGGTGGTCGTCGCCCCGATCGTTTCTAGCAAAGTTGTTGGGTGAATTGCTTGCAACACCTTAACCCCTCGCCTATATGTAGACGGTAATCTTGGTACAATTGCTCGCGTTGGAAAATCTGCGTTGAATGGACACCAACGACACCTTGACCCCTCGCTTATATTGAAGCGGTAATCTCGGTACAATCGACGATTGATGCGGTAGAAGACGCCACACACAACTATGTATTGTTGTATGATAAGTCAAAGTTGAATCTCAAAGAAAACTAAGAAAATAACTTAGGAATTCTTCAAAGAACCAAAAGTAGAGAATAACCTCACAAATATATTGAATAATGAATAATGTCTAATACAATAGAAGTAACCCTTATTTATACTAGTTGCAAAAATTCTAATCCTAATAGCAATGGTAACAAATTATCCTAATCTTTATAGGAATAGTAACAACTTATTATAATTCTAATAATAAAAGAAATAACAATCCAATTTAAAATTGGAATTGAAATTCTAACTAAATAAAATCCTAATTACATTAGAATTATAAAGACTAAAAATCCTTGTATCTGCGTGGTTCCTTTTCCATTGCTAAATTGGAATGTAGTATAATATGCCACTTATTGGGCTTGTATTAAATTGACACAAACTTGTGTCTCATGTTCATTGGTCTTCTCTTTGGATTTTCTTGCATTAGTTTCAGCCCAAACATCTTGGATCAATCCAGTGAGGTCTTGTTTGAACCTCTTAGTTCTAGCCTTGCTTGATCCCCACGTCCCTTTAGTCTTGTTTGAGTCCACGCATGCCATGTCCTCATCAGGTTGTACATGTGGTAGCATAGAAATGTTTGAAACAAAATGGGCTTTTATAATGAAATAAAGAGATTAAGAAGTAAAATGATCATATGAAAAACTAATACCTGGGAGATCCCATGGACCAAACTTGTATATATTGAGCTCTGCAATGGCCTCTGTGGGCCTAAGAATAAATTAGGGCTTACATGTGATCTAAAGAAATAAGGAGAAACCTCCACGTGTCCCGAGGCAGAAGACTCGTGGAGGTTGCTCATTTTGGGAATTGATTGAGGGATTGGATTGGTGGCTAGAAGGACAGGGCAATTTAGGCATTACTCAAGTAATTAAGGGTATCTCTGGAATTTCTTCTGAAGTCACATGCCAGGCACAAGACCCAGACATGTGTCAGGCACAAGACCCACACATGTGCCAGGCACGTGACTATTTTCCAGAAAAACTCTATAAATACCCCCTTCCACTTCAATAGAAAGGGGGTTGACTTTTGGATTCTCTCTGAACTGAAGACACTCAAGAAGGCTCTCTGGATCCTTGATACTCTAGTAGGGTTCCTGGATCCTAGGAGTTCTGCCACGTGTTACTCGAGCAATCGCTTACCTGTTCTTCTCCTCTCTTCAATCAATCAATCAAGACCGTACTCTTTGTGGATTTCTCTCCTCCTCAGCCAACTCGAAACCTTAACCCTAGTAAGGTACGTTTCCTTACCTACATTTCTTTGGCGACTCTGCTGGGGAGGTGCAGGATTCGTGAAGGGTATGCCCACAACGCGAAGCGGGAGAACTACAGGAAAAGTTTCACCGACAACTAGCATTACTTCGCCGAATCCGGTTCCGAATCAAGCAAATCAAGCTTTCCAAGACACGAATCTGGATCTCGATCAGCCCATCTTAGAAGACGCTTCTGAAGGAAGTTCAACATCACCACATATGGCTGATCCACAACAAACCAATGTCAGACAGATAGGCACAGGAAGACAAGGTGAGGAAGTAAGTGGAGAACAAGCAACCACGAATGTTGTGCAGTTGGAAATGCTCAAGGCGTTAAAGGAGGCACGAGAAGGACAAGGGATGATGATGGCCATGATGACAGAAATGCAGAGGCAACAAGAAGAGATGGGGAATTTCCGCCAGCAGTTGATGCAGATTCCAACCTTCAAAGCTATGTTTCCAGGAAGTTCGCAGGAAGAGCGAATAGGAGGGGATAATAATAAGGAGAATCAAAAGGCACCACCAGGAACAGAGAGTTATCAGATTCCAATCATACCTTTGGATCCCCAAAACAGTGGTGATGTACCACAACCCAGAGTGGAAACAAACCAGCCTCAATCAATCATCATTCCCACTACATTCCCAGTGTTTTCACAAGTGCAGGTACCGACTATCCCGAGCCATGCCCAACAAACAAGCCAACAAACACAACCAATGCAAGCTTTAAATGATGCAAGTGTACACCGGTCGATCTCCTTACCACATACACCGCCAATGCAGCAATACATCACAACCCCTCAAAGAGTCCATACAACAAGCCAGTATGTGACAAAGGATGATATGCTTGACGTAATCAACCAACTCCGAAGACAGACAACCAGACCCTCAGAATTGGACTTCACTCCACCATACCCGACGTATATACGGAGACAGCCTTACCCAGCAGGGTATATTGAGCACCCTCCACAGTTTCCGAAGTACAATGGAGAGAAAGGGAATGCAAGAGAACATATAGCCAGGTTTGTAGAGTCAATGTCTCCGTGGATGGGTTATGATGAAGTGATCAACCACAACCTCTTGCTCCGTGAGTTCAATAAAACGTTAACAGATAGTGCCTTCAGTTGGTACTACAATCTAGAGAAAGGGTCAGTCCAAGATTGGGACGATTTGAAGTTACAATTTTTTAAGAAATTTTTCTATGTGCAGAAACAGGTGACCATCGTGGAATTAATGCGATTCAAACAAAAGCCAAATGAAGAGTTGTCAGATTACGTAGACAGATTCAGGGCTCAGGCGCAAAAATGTGTGGAGCCGATTGAGGAGAGGAATCTAGTAAGCATATGCAACAATGGTGCCCTAGATGCCTTTAAACCCCACTTGGTCACTAAAGCATGTGATTCCTTTGCAACGCTCTCATCATTTGCACAAGACTTTGGAGGAATTATGACTTTGCCCGCAAGCCATGCGACTGTTACGTGGAAAGGCAAAAGGACTGCTACCGTGGCTTTAGCAGACTCTCAGCAAAAGCCACAAGGGGTCAAGAGGGAAAAGAGTGGAAATAATGAAAGGAATCGAGGAAAGCCAGGAGACAAGTTTTCGAGGTTACCGATCCCAGGAGCTATTACGTGCAGTGAGAAGGCATTCAGGGATTTGTATGAGCAATGGGTAGAACATGGAGTTGTTAAACCTCCAAGGCCCAGGTTTGTTGTAACAGAAGAAGTGAAGAGGAGACCAGACTTTTGTGTATACCACCAATACGCCGGACATTCCACTATTGATTGTTACAGTCTGCGGAGGATTTACCATGAGAAGTTGGCGGCAGGAGAAATCGAACTGGAAGGAGGAGACAACGTTCTGGACAAGCCACTGCCTAACCACAAGGGGAAAGAAACATGCAATACCATTACTCATAGTAAATCACCAGAAGAAAGAGAAGTGGAGATGATGGAGGGCACAGAAGTGATGGAGGACGATTCTAATCCTGGTCTGCAAGTCACCGCGTTGATGAACGGAACTAAGTTCAGGAAGTTTTTCGATCAGATCGGATTGATTAAGGAAGCAAGGATAGAAGCGACCAAGGCAATCATCAAAGCTGCAGAAACACAGGAGACTTGCATGGCAATTAGCAAAGGGTTTGTGAAGACAATGGAGGAGGAAGAGAACAAGATCACTTTCTCTAAGGCTGATAGAGGGGTGAGATACCCACATAATAGACCATTATATGTGACAGCAATAATTAATGGCATAGAAGTACGGAGGGCGTTCATCGATAATGGAGCGTCTATAAATATCATGCCATACTCCATCTTTAAACGGTTGGGTCTGCCAGAAAAGAAGATTGTTAAGGAAAAAACAAACATCACGGGGTTCGCCAATCAAAGCACAAGAACCCTCGGATACATCAAGGTGGATATGCAAGTGGGGAAGATCCGGGGACCCGTGATGTTCCATGTAGCAGAGGTTGACGCAGCATATCATGTGTTGCTAGGAAGAGCTTGGCAAAATGACTATGGGGTGGTGCCATCAGTTTTTCACCAGTGCATGAAGGCAATTTGGAAAGGCAATGAGGTTAAGGTACCAGCGACAAGGAGCCCTTTTGGGCCAGAGGAAGCACACATCACCGAAGCAGCTTTCTTCGATGATGTCGCTGAAGAAGGAGAAAATCATATTGCCAAGCCTGATTCTCTAAAGCTAGCAACCTGGGAGGAGGTGAAGAATGACAAGTTTGTGCCTGCGAAAAAGGAAACGAAGCCAACCTTAGAACAAGGTGAATGTCCCAAAAATAAGAAGCCTATAGTAGTAGATGTAGAGAAAGAAGAAAAAGACCAAAAGAAGCGGGCGGCAGACTCGGAGGATGCCCGAAATATAATCAACGCCAAACGGACAGCCCAATCAGAAACTGACAAAGTAAATAAAAGAAAAGAAGAAAAGAAGACAAAGTGGGAAAAAATTGTCAAACCTGATGGAAAGCTAGTGTTCCGCCTGTGACGGTGCAAGGGGGAGGAGCACGAAGGTACACCCAAACCTGAGGGCTCAGGAGGTGTCCCCCACTCCTGTAGTAATGAAAAGGAAGAAATCGTGCAGCAGAAGGTGGAACCAGCTCCGGAATGCTTTGAGGACCGACCAAAACCTCAGCAGAATGAAATGGAGGAAGTCGATCTGGCAACGGGAGAAAGAACGCCAAAGCCGACTTACATTAACAAGGAGCTGAACCCCAACCAGAAGGAGGAGCTGATAAAGCTACTGCGAGAGTATGTGGATGTATTTGCTTGGAACTATAACGAGATGCCCGGGATCGACAAGGAGTTGGTAGAGCATAATTTGAACCTAAGCCCAGGAGCTAAACCAGTGAAGCAAGCGCCACGCACCTATGCACCAGAGGTCGAAACACAAATAAAGGAAGAGATCAAGAAGTTGTTGGAAGTAGGATTCATCAAGCCAATTCAACATCCAATATGGTTATCCAGCATTGTACCAGTAAAGAAATCCAATGGGCAGTTGCGAATATGCGTAGATTTTAGAGACTTGAACAAGGCATGCCCAAAGGACATGTATCCGCTACCCAATATAGTCACTTTGGTGGATGCAACAGCCAATCATGAGATGATGTCATTCATGGATGGGTTTGTAGGCTACAATCAGATAAAAATGTCCATAGAAGATGCAGAGATGACAGCCTTTCGTACCCCGTTTGGAAACTTTTACTATGTAGTAATGCCATTCGGGTTAAAGAATGCGGGAGCAACTTACCAAAGGGCAATGCATGCCATCTTTCACGACATGATTCATGACACTGTGGAGGACTATGTGGATGACATAGTGGTGAAGTCTAAAAAGGAGACAACTCACATAGAGGATTTAAAAAAGGTGTTTGAACGTTGTCGCATGTACAAGTTAAAGATGAATCCAAAAAAGTGCGCCTTTGGGATGACAGCTGGAAAATTTTTGGGCTTCTTGGTGCATAACAGAGGTCTGGAGGTAGACCCAAACAAGTCAAAGGCTATCACAGATATGCCCCCACCAAAAACGCAAAAACAGTTGAAGAGCTTTCTAGGGAAAATTTCTTACATGAGGAGATTCATGCCAGCATTGGCAGAAGTCACGGAACCTTTTGGAAAGTTGCTAAAGGGAAAGGCAAAATGGGACTGGGGGCAGGACCAGCAACAAGCCTTCAAGAAAATAAAGGAAATTTTAGCCTCTGCGAAAACGATGGTAGTACCACAGAGAGGGATACCATTGCAGTTGTATATCACTTCTACTGCAAAGTCTGTAGGAGGATTGATCACACAAGAGGTAGATAGGGAAGAAAAACCTGTATACTACATTAGCCGAATGATCAGGGGACCCGAAACCAGGTACTCACAGTTAGAGAGACATTGCCTGGCACTGGTGTTCGTCGCACAGAAAATGCGCCGTTATTTTTTGGCACACGAAGTGAAGCTTGTAACAAGAACTGACCCAATCAAATACTTGCTGACCAAGCCAGCGTTGGTAGGAAGACCTGCAAGATGGATGATGATCCTTTCAGAATATGATATCAAGTGCGTAACACCAAAGGCAATCAGATGTCAGGCATTGGCAGACCTGCTCGCTCAGTTTCCGAACGGAGAATACGAACCCCCCTCTGAGGATCTTCCAGGGGGAGAAATAGAAACAATTGACGTGGTGGATGAAGACTCAGAGTGGTGGAACTTAGCCTTCGACGGGTCATCCGTAGAAGGGAAAGGAGGAGCAGGTGTGGTATTAACTACCAAGGAAGGAAAGGAAGTGGCCCTGTCATACAAGCTGGATTTTCCTTGCACGAACAATGAAGCAGAATATGAGGCGTTCATATTGGGATTACTGGCAGCTAGAGAATTGGGAGCCAAGTGTCTCAAAGTAAAAGGGGACTCAAATCTGATAGTGCAGCAAGTAAGAGGTCAATTTGCAATGAAGGAACCTACCTTGGCACCATACCGAACTATAGCACAAAAAGTGATGGAAGCCTTCAAAAAAGTGGTGATTGAGTATGTGCCAAGAATACGAAATAGACAACCTGATGCATTAGCCACAGTAGCATCTAGAGTACATGTCAAAGGAGAAGACTTGGATGTCAAGGTAATCAAAAGAACTCTCCCAACCACGGTGCTGGAGTTATTCCCCAAAGATCTGACGGATGATTGGAGACATGTCATCTCTCATCAATTACAAACAAAGGAAGGGAATATATCATCGGTACAGCTTCAGAAATACCGCATCATTAAAGGAGTATTATACCATAAAGAAGTAGATGGTATATTGACAAGATGCTTGGGAAGGGATGAAGCAAATAAGGTTTTATATCAGGTACATGAAGAAAACTGCGGATGGGCAGATATCGGCTTGTATCGAAGGTTGCAGCGACAAGGGTATTATTGGCCCGAAATGAAGAAAGAAGCAGATGCACTCCAACGGCTATGTCTTTCATGCCAAGAATACCCTGGGGAGGAGGAATGCGCCTTCATCGATGATATAGCGGATTGGCGAATCCCATATATGGAATTTTTACAAAGTGATAGTCTTCCTGCAGAAAAGAAGGATGCAGTCACAATAAAGAAGAAAGCACAACGTTTCTTCTTGCAAAACGGAGAGTTGTTTAGAAGAGGGTTCAACGGCAAGCCCTTGCGGTGTTTGGAATTAGGAGAGGCCAAAGATTTGGTCTACCAAATGCATAAAGATGAACACCAAGGAGGAGCCAAGTTGTATAAACAGTTGATTGATCATGGTTACTACTGGCCTAGAATGGAAGGGGATTGCTTAGAGTTTTCCAAGAAATGTCACGTTTGCCAAATTCATGGGAACTTGATTCATGCTCCCGCCGTGGATTTACGGACCTTAGCAACACCATGGCCCTTTCATACGTGGGGAATGGATCTTATAGGTCCTATTCATCCCAATTCAAGGGGAAACATCTGGATCTTGACCGCCACTGAGATGTACACAAAGTGGGTAGAAGCAATACCTTTAAAGAGGGCTACGGGACCAGCAGTGGCAAATTTCATCAAAGAGCATATTATTTGTCGTTTCGGGATCCCGAATGTCATTTTATCAGATAATGGAACTCCCTTCATCAATAAGGACGTCAAGAGTCTGATAGATAGATACAGAGTGAAGCATTACAAATCATCACCTTACTACCCGAAAGGCAACGGACAAGCAGAGGCCACAAACAAAACTCTGATCAAGATTCTCTCGAAAACCCTGGACGATCATCCGAAGACATGGGCAGAACAGTTACCAATAGCGTTATGGGCCTATCGAACTTCAAAAAGAAAGCCTACGGGTGAAACCCCATACGCTTTGGTATATGGTGAAGAAGCTATCTTGCCCGCAGAAATAGAAATCCCTTCGGCAAGGATGAGACTCCGAAGCTTAGTCGAGGAAGAGAACCGACCAGCCGCTCTAGAAGCCTTAACTGACTTTCGAGACAAGGCTAAAGAAAAATTAGAACGGTACCATGAAAAACTGCGACAACAATACAATACTGCAGTGGTACCCCGACAAATTCTGGTGGGGGACTTGGTGCTCAAGACAGCGAATCAAGTCATGAGGGGAACACCAACCACCAAATTTTTTCCCAAATGGGAAGGCCCGTATAGGGTGCGAAAGATCTCCGAAAGCGGATATTGCAAAATATCTCGTGTGGGATCAGATGCTATCTCGGGCCCATTGAACCTGAAATGGGTAAAAAAATATTATACATGAGATAGTCATCACAGAAAAGTTATACTTTTAACTTTAAAAGTAATTGAGGCACCTGAGTTTAAGTCCTCACACCCAAGAAGGTTACACTTTATCTCTAAAAGTGACGAACGTTATGCTTTCTCCGACAAAAGCAAGATTTATTTTCTGAAACGTTATGCTTTTCTTTAAAAGCAACATGATTATCAATAAAATGTCAAACTTTCACTTATACTTGAATAATTATTATTTTTGTTGATTTTTTTTAAGTAGGGATTCAAGTGTTGGTTTGCGAAAAAAAAAATATATATATATAAATTCAACTTGAAGGCGATTAATAAGGCCAAAGAAACTATATTCTGATAAAGGAAATATATGTTCTGATAAAGGAAATATATGTAAATGAGTTTTTTTTTACAGGAATGAAAAAGAAAAAAAAACTACAGAAAGCCATAATCTAAAGGCCATGCCATATCAAACTGAAGAGGGGGCAAAGCCAGGGCCTCTAATTTAGCAATAGCAGCATCTCGAACCTTCACATTGGCGGTTTTCAACTTCTGTAAAGCTTGGATATTTGACTTTAAACCCTGAAGTCGGGTCTCCAGTTCGTTTGCGGTGTTCTCAAGATCTGAGATTTGTTCCGAAAAAGAGTTATTCTCGAGCTGATACATAGTAACCTCTGACCGTAATGCAACAATCTGAAAAGTGGAACTAAGAAGATTCAACCGATCACGAAAGGGAGACATGTCAAAGCCAACGGTGGAGAAGTCATTAAGCTCACTGCTAAATCTATCCAAGTCTTCAGCTCGCAAAGAATAGAAAGAAAGACTGTGCAACTCAAGGATAAGGCTCGCAAGTCGATCCAAAAAGAAAGTCTGGACGGCGGCCATGCGAATAGTCAGACGGTCAAGTATTTGAGGAAACCGAGCTATGAGACGATCGAGAACTTCCTGGCTAGAAGAAGATATCTGAAAACCCCTCCAAGAAACAAGGTCTCCACTTGGATTGAAGGAAGCTCTGGCCGAAGCTACTTTAGAGGCCATCATAGAATCAGTCGAAACAAAGGATGGAGGAGCAGGGGGTTGCTGTGCTGCCGATGAATTCTCGAAGCATTGGTCATCCGGAAGATAACTCGGAGGATAACCGAGATCACTATATGGCAAGGAGTCAACATCTGGATGGAGAGTGTCAAATAAAGCAAGCGCATCAGCAGGCAAAGGCAGATCTTTCATCTTCTCGCTCTGAAAATAAGATAATAAAACATAATATATTTGGGAGAAATAAAGAAAATTCAAGAAGAAGATGATATATTAACCCAAAGATAGATACTCACAAGATAGTCAATGCTCAAATAGTTGGGAGAGGCCACAGACGGTGGAATGTCAATCAACCCACCCAAAGTGCTATCAACAATAGCCTCCCGAGAAATCACCAACTCAGCAGAATCCTTCTGGGGAGGATGAACATCAACAATAGTCTCAGAAGGATTCCCCCTCGAGAAAATAGAAGCCTCACCGGTATCCTTGAGACTGTCATGAGGAGAGGCTATAAGAGCACGTGAAGAGAGAGTTGTACCACCCACAACATTACCTGAGCTCACATCAGATAAAGAGTCTTCAGCATCAAGACTAACACGATCATCCTGCGGTGAAGAAGACTCGATAGCAACAGTGATAGGCCGAGGAGGCTCACAAGTAGTGGAAGCCACGATCGTCTTATTTACAGCACCCGTAGGAAATAAAACAGGAGCATCGTCATCCTCTTCATTAGCCTCGGCAATCTAAAAAAAAATGAGGACATAGTGACATGGGGAAACACAAAAATAGCTATATGAATGGTTGAAAGACATAAATGAAAATGCTACAAAGTTTACCAAAAGTTTGTGTTGTCTTCTGACCGGATCCTTGGCTGCCGACGCACTAGGACTAGCATCATCAAGAAGGCGCTTTGCTAATGGCTTTAAGCGAAGCTTAATGATAGAACGGCTAGCAGGGACCACAGTAGAAGCTGTAGGGGGCATCACCTCAGAGTTGGTAATAGCCGATGCTCTCGTTTTAGAGCGAGTAACTCTCATTTCCTCGGCGACGGAAGATCCCTGGGGAAGAGCTGGAGGAGGTATCCGAGATAAAGCCCGTGGTGGAAGATTTAAAAAAGTAGTAGGGACCTGTGCAGGAGGAACATCTGGGTCTGCGAACGGAGGAAGAAAAGACTCAGAGATTAAAGCCTTACGCTCAAAGAGTCGACTACTAGTTGGCCAACGCTCTGAACGAGTATTAGATCTAGGAGAACATAACATCCTGGTCCATTGAAGACGTTCGGGAGGAGAAACTGGCAGCGAACAAATCATAGTATTATCCTGCCACTTTTTAAGGTTGATGAGCCAGTAGTTGCGTTCATAAGTAGTATATCGCCCTTGCCGGGAATCATCTGGTATGACGAAATGAAGAGGGTCACGAGAAGCATTAGAAGGTTTTGGAAACTCCCATGCAAATGAGGAGGATGTGGGGACAAAATTGAGGAGAGCACCCTCGTAATCCCTCTGGCAAGAGCGGCCGAAAGGTCAATTTTGGTCAAATCCAAATTGCCTCATGACTCTATGAGGAGAGTAAAGTATAGTGCCAAACCCATCATCCTCAACAAAATATGGAAGTTCCGTAGCTCGGAGGAATATGAACCAAGAAAGTGAAGACCCAGTCAATTCCTTAACATTCGGAAAAGAACGAAATTCCCTCCTATAGAAGTGAGGCAGAAAACCATCCTCTGGAACGATGGTGTAAGGGCGAGCAGTGAAACAGGAAAAATCATCAATATAAAGCCGTAAATCCGAAGTAATTCTATGATCAATCCAGCGAGCGTTGCGGGGAACAATGTTGGGCGATGAGAAAGGGTGCGAAAATTTCCTTTTCTTCTGAGAAAAGTGCCCAAAAGTTGAATGGCTCCAAAAATGCTCAAAGAGAAAGATCTGAAGAAAGGAACATGGAACAAAGCAACTCACGTCGTACCTGAATAAATGAATGAAAGAAACATTAATGATACGAAAAAAAAGAAAGAAAGAAAGAAAGAGGGAAACTGAGAAGGGGTACCTTCCGACAGATTCTCTCATGGCAAGGACAGTTTCATCCAAGCGACGATACAAAGTCCCCAAGAAGAGAGGAGCAAGAGGGATCTCCAAACCCCGAGATAACAAAGCCGCTAAGCTAAACATACGGGTCGAGGGACCATCTATAGGTGATCCGGGGAAGATAAAGTGAGATAACCACATAACCAGATAAGCAGCCAAAGGAAAAGGACAATGTTCCTCATGAAAAGTGAGGACGGACTCCCTGTAAACAGAACTATTCCAATGGCCAGGCTTGTAATCCCGAAAGAAATAGCGCACCCAAGACAGCCAGGAAGTCTCCGGATGGTTAGGGGTCTCGAAGCCTGAAAGGATTATATCACCTTGAAACCTTGTGGTGTAATTGGAAGCCCGCTTGAAGGCTTCTGTCAGGTACGCAACACATTTGACATCACTAGGAGATAGGCTGGATGGACCGCAAGAGGCTGAAGCATCAGCACGAAGGCTACAAGATATAGTTCAGAATGATTACATAATCCACGAAAATAAGGATGAATGTACAAGACAGAAGAAATAATTACTGGTAAATGGCATAGACATCCTCTAAAGTAGGAGTGAACTCCCCCCAAGCGGTGACAAATGTACATGTAGAAGAACACCAGCGTGAAATCAGTAAGGTAAGGGCGTCATAGTCCTGTTGGATACGAAGATCCCTACATAGCTGAATACAACGCAAAATCCCAGCTTTGTCCAGTATCTTCGTATAATCGGAATCCCCAAGGATATCATCGGTCCAATGTTGCCATCCCGGAAGGCGACTAGATGAGTCGGACAGGAAACGAACAGGGCTGAAAGGGTATTCCTGTTTTTCAACGCACATGCGGAGAATCTGAGTGGAGCAGGGAAAGCTGTCTGCACTTTCACCAGCAGCTGCATATAGAAATAAACCCCCTTTGTCAGGTGGAGGAAAAGCTGCACGATCATATTTCTTCGTTTGTTCCCAGAAAACGTCAAAAGATCCAAAGAAGGGAGCTTTTCCCCACTCGCTTACGAAGGGGACTTTCTTAGTAGTTTTCGGGTCTGCAGAACGTTCGTTAGGATCAGCCTACAACGAGAGGGATTTGACATGAGAATTCTATGAAACAAGAAAAATGAGATGAAAGCATTCGAAATTAAGAGTTTACCATGTTCAAAGAGAATTGGTGAATCCCGAACAAATGAAGTCGCTTGTACAGAATCTCCCTTTTGACAATGTCCGACGCGGAAAAAATCTATGCTCGAATAAGAAGACTTGTCCCGAAAAAGGAGAGATTAAGAACACCTGAAAAGAAGAGGAAACAAAATTAGCGAAGGACGAAAAATCCTCTAGGGTTCGGTCACCTCGGGATTCGACCGCATTGAGATTCGTTATGCTCAAGTTCAGCCACCTTGGGATTCGGCACCCTACTAGGGTACACCCATCCATGATGGTCCAACTATGGTACCTTGCTTCCATTCTTGGTTCGTTGTTTGATTTATTGGAGCGAAGCGCCGCTTGGAATTCTTTAAAAGTAAGTTTTCTTTTAATATCAGAAAAAAAAAAAAAGAAAGAAAAAAGGAGCCTGCAATTACTTAAAAAAAAAAAAAAAAAAAAAAAAATTGAAAATTGAAAAAAACGTAACAGTAGTGTTATATATAAAAACGTGACAGTGATTATATATATATACATAGATAATAAAATATTATATTATATATATATATATATATATAAAAAAAATAAAAAATCGGTGCAGTCACTTTTGACTTTAGACAAGATCATAGTAAATAATATATATATATATATATATGTATTCACATGAACCTGCAATGATAACCTGCAAAGCAAAGTATTTGGCAGGCTATTGTTATGTAGCTACAATGATAATATATATATATATATTCGCATGCTATTGTTATATAATAGTGTTTCGTAATATAAGTTTGCAGAAGTTATGTCAGCCATACATCTTGATAGCCATACAGCACTCACCAGTCTTGGGCGACCGTGGTTTATTTAGTCGGCTTCCTGGATTGCGTCAATCGTTTTTATTCTGGATTAGTTTCTTGGATCTTCTCTCCAATACAATACTACTGATATTGTATATTTCTTCATCAGCCACAAAGAAGAAACTCAGTCTTTCTTTTCTATATATACACAAACACAAAGCATGTATCCTAATAAACTTGGGACTCTATATGAATCAATCTGTACAAAAAATTGTTTTATTTTAGAACTCTAATTTTTGGTCAGGAAGTTTGTTTTCCCAAACTTCTTTTCTGGTTCGGATTGTTAAATATATATATATATATATATATAATTATTTGCTCTTGGAAAAAATTATTAATAATAAATGATGCATATACTTATTATTTAATTATGAGTAGTGTAGTACTGAAAAACCTATGGATCATGATTGAAAATATATATATATATATATATATATAATAATAAATAAATACTGACCATGCATCTTTATTTATTTATTTATTTATATATATATTTTAGTTCCAGATAACATGCTACGTTACATTAGTAGGTTTATTTAATCTGTATTAAATATGTTTATAATGCATCTTTATTTCCATATTTCTGAATAATCGATATATATTATTAACTGTTGCAACTAATCCCCTGCTTGCCAAGTTTTCAGATTTAATTTAGCAGGATTTGGAAATAAATTTGATAAATGATTTCCAGTATATCTTGGGAGAGCTCCCTTAGGGTTTTCTTCTCATAAGATTTTGGTTTTTTTGAGATTTGCAACATCGAACTCGGCGTATTATTCAGAAATTTGGAACAGGATTCAAAGATAATGAGTATTTTTGCACGATCGTCACTTCGAAGGCGTGACTCACGTGCAGGGGGCAAATGTGGGCCTAAGAATAAATTAGGGCTTACATGTGATCTAAAGAAATAAGGAGAAACCTCCACGTGTCCCGAGGCAGAAGACTCGTGGAGGTTGCTCATTTTGGGAATTGATTGAGGGATTGGATTGGTGGCTAGAAGGACAGGGCAATTTAGGCATTACTCAAGTAATTAAGGGTATCTCTGGAATTTCTTCTGAAGTCACATGCCAGGCACAAGACCCAGACATGTGTCAGGCACAAGACCCACACATGTGCCAGGCACGTGACTATTTTTCAGAAAAACTCTATAAATACCCCCTTCCACTTCAATAGAAAGGGGGTTGACTTTTGGATTCTCTCTGAACTGAAGACACTCAAGAAGGCTCTCTGGATCCTTGATACTCTAGTAGGGTTCCTGGATCCTAGGAGTTCTGTCACGTGTTACTCGAGCAATCGCTTACCTGTTCTTCTCCTCTCTTCAATCAATCAATCAAGACCGTACTCTTTGTGGATTTCTCTCCTCCTCAGCCAACTCGAAACCTTAACCCTAGTAAGGTACGTTTCCTTACCTACATTTCCCCAGCAGAGTCGCCAAAGAAATGTAGGTAAGGAAACGTACCTTACTAGGGTTAAGGTTTCGAGTTGGCTGAGGAGGAGAGAAATCCACAAAGAGTACGGTCTTGATTGATTGATTGAAGAGAGGAGAAGAACAGGTAAGCGATTGCTCGAGTAACACGTGGCAGAACTCCTAGGATCCAGGAACCCTACTAGAGTATCAAGGATCCAGAGAGCCTTCTTGAGTGTCTTCAGTTCAGAGAGATTACTAATAGGAGATTACTAATTTGTATATATTGCTTTAACCTTTCTTTAGTGTATTTTGATCTCTGTGTAATTTGCAATGAGGTCTAACCTTTATCTGTCATTTGTAGCTACTGAATGGGTGAAGGGTAAACAAATGGAGGAAAGAATACGTAAGTTTGGCTCCTTTTCTTGGTGATGTTTTCTGTTTAATTCATCAGTATAAGAGTTTGTCCTTTTTTTTTTCTTCTTATTAATGTCTAATTACCTCTTAGCGAATTTTATGGTATATATAGTAAAAGATTTGAGTGTTTTTCCCCTCAATTAATTTCTTCAAAATGGTTTTCTCTCACCTCCTCTTTCATTTAAAATTCATAATCCAGAACTTAGGTATGTTTCTGCGTTGTAGTTTCCATACTTTGTTTTTCTTCTTTTCATGTATACTACATGTTCGATGAATTGATTCTTAGCATGTGCAGAGTTTTTTTCTCTCCTGAATATGCACCGAGCTTTGATCATATTGGCCTTTTATTTGACATTAATTTTCATATAATATGGTACAAAAAGTTATACCCTTTACAGACC
This sequence comes from Panax stipuleanatus, assembly GCA_020205555.1. NCBI lineage: Eukaryota > Viridiplantae > Streptophyta > Magnoliopsida > Apiales > Araliaceae > Panax > Panax stipuleanatus. Next base: position 106,295,655 of record CM035124.1, on the reverse strand, counting down.
AACAAGTGAAAATGAATACAGAGGTTAAGAGGCTAGAAGCAGCAAGAGAAAGACTTGAAAGTATTAGTTGGTATATTTTTACACAATATATGTTTAGGAAATTGGTATTTTCATAAAGGAATTTGATAGTTCCGCAAGACTCTTCTGACATGAATATTTTTATTGAACTCCATCCAACAATATTTGCATCTTTGGCTACTTTTTGCTTCAGTTTTATTAGGTAGTCAAACAGATGTAACTTTGACCACTTGATTTTGAAGAAAAAATACATTACTGTTATATTTTGACCATCCTATTCAAAAATTCATCACATTATATTATTCGAGCGACAAAAATTCTTAATACTTGACTTGAACTCATTTTCTCTGTCGCAGAAAATAAACTTATTAAGACAGCCGTTTGGCAAGTTAAGAGAAGAAGGGTTCTAATTGAGGTATGAACTCTTCCTTTCTAAATTCATTGAATTAGTTAAGTTTAAATTGCATGTATGGTTGTGGTAGGTAATTTAAATGGAAAAATTAGATGAATTCTGAGTTTTATATTATGCACATTTGGTGTTTGTAAAAATGCCTCTAAGAGATTATTTTGCTAGATTTATATGTTAGAATTGATTGGTGATTTAGATTTATTGACTTTGGGATTATATATGTTCAAATTTGTGAGATAAAGAAGTGAATAAAATATTAAGTTGGATAAAAAAAAAGTTACTTTAAAGTAACAAGGACATAAGTTTAGAAGAAATTATTGAATGTTCTATGGCAGGCTTTGTAGTCAAGTGTTGTAATTCATGTAATGATGTTTCGTTTGGGTTTGTTAGTAGGTAAATAATAAATGAAAACAATTCTTCATTTGGGTTTGTTAGCTGAAGGGAGATGATCCAGTTTTTATCTTTACGAGTGAACAACTAAGTAGAGATGATCTTTGATATATTGAATCAATAACTGGATGATTGCTATAAATTTATCATTTTATTGAGTGAATAAATTAAGGGAATAAAATTGAGTTTGAATAGAAAATTTTGAAATATTACTTTTTTCAAGAGTTTATTTTTTAAGTGGCATAGTGCATCTCAAGTGTTTGATGAAATGAGGCTAAGTTTATTTTTTTAGGTTCGTATGGATCATGGGTCATGCTTATATGCTTTAGAAGATAGCTATTTTGTCAATCTAGGATTTAAGTTTACTAATTTTTGTTTTTATTTCTTTGATCAGGAAACTCCTTTAGATCATCCGTCTGGGTTTTCGTTGCCCGAGAAAGAGACTTTGACTTTGAGTTGATTATCATGAAGTGATCAAGAACCCAATGGACTTTGCAACAGTATGGAAGAAGCTAGGGAATGAAAAATATTTGATCTTGGAACAATTTGAGGTGGGCGTGGATCTCTTTTTCAATATATGAGTATTGATCCAGTCACCAATACATATTATACTGCCACCAATACAGATTTATGATTTAAATCATTAAGCAAATGAACAGTTTGTTGAAATGGTACTAAGAAAACCTTATTTGATTGCAAGTCTACAATTGTTTTAATTTGACTCACATATTTCTATAATTTTTATATTCAAAATATTTTCAGGTATACATTGAAGGATACTTGATGTGTATTTCGAAGTTGTTTCTCTATTTTCTGGATATGTGTATTTTTTGTGTTCCATTTTTTGTAAAGTTAATTAATTATACATGGTTATGATGATTTTGGGTATAGAATGATGGTTGTTTTGGTGGTTTGGATATGTATTGATGACTGTAATTTTTGTAGACATGTTTAGATTTTTCTGGATATCTATTTTTAAAGGAAACTTTGCCGAAATTTATTGAAATTAGTAGCAACTAGCTTGATGTTTTGGTGGTTGGATATATGTTGATGATTGAGTATGATAATTGTTATATTTGATTGTACGTTATTTTAGGATGCAATGAGTCTTTAGATAATGTAGTGTTTTTCGAATTTTAATCTAATTTTTTGTTACGCCGTGCCTTCAGGCACGTGTAATTACTAGTAGTAATATATTATAAGACTAAAAGTAGGGCTGTAAAATGAACCAAACGGTTTGAGCTTGATTCGTACTCGCTGAACTAAAAGTTCGGTTCGAGCTCGACTCGAAATATAAATGATTCAAATATAAGCAGGTTTTAAAGTTTAATAATTTACTCGAGGCTTTTCAAATTATATTTTTCTATTGTTACTCAGATCATATTCACTCGAAAAGTTCAAACTGTTCAGACTTGATTCGAAATTGTACTTGACTCGGTAGCTAAACAAGTCTCAATCAAATTTTATTTCAGATTCGATAAATCTTATGAATCAAATTTATATAATTCAATACTCAATTCATTTAGGACCCTAACTAATATTTAGACATCCTTACTCATTAAAAGAACATTTATGTATATATGTAACTTTATTAATGCTACTATCACATAAAATAATCGCATACCGCTCACATACAGCTGACGTGGCACCCATGGATTTGTTGTTAACATGGCCCACTTAACTCAACAACAAATTCATGGGTGTCATGTCAGCTGTATGTGAGCGGTATGTGATTATTTTATGTGATAATAGTATTATTGATGTAACTTTATATTTTTAATTTACTATACGTGACTTAATTAGTGGATCACAACTTTTCAACCATTTAACAGATCAAACATAGGTTGACAATTAATTAACTTAATTGGTATCAATATTTTATTATAATACTAATAAAATATTAGTAAGAATCATCAAGAGGTAACCACGAAATACTTACACTTGTGCATCATCAGAATGAATAGGAACAACAACTACATATATGTGTAAAAAAATATTTAAAACAAAAAAATTAAAAAAATACCAATATCCGTGCCACTGATCAAGTAGTTAACAATAAAACAAGTAAGAATAAAGAGTAGTACTTGTAAGAACCGTGAATTTCATGAATATTTGTTTTATTGATATAATAAGAAAATGAATACTTATTGGAATATAAATGTTTATGAGTTATGAGAAAAGTAATTCGATTATATTAAATTGAATTTAGAAGGAAATATGGAGGAATTCAACCAACTTATAGAATGCCTTGTGTGGCATGAGAATGGAAATAATGATGATTTAATTAATTCAAGAGGGAAATCAATAACCGAAGGATTAATTAATATTACATTGTTAATTAATTGTTGTTATTAATGAGTAATTATTAATAGTATGCTATTGTGAGTAACAAAACATTTACGAGTAAGTAATTGATGAATATAATAAGAGTTATATTTATTTGATTATTTGTTGAGTGCAATACATGTGATAGTTAATCATACAATAATGTTATTAAGAGAATAATAATTGGTTAAAGAGTAAATGAATATATTAATAAAAATAAATATTTATTTGAATATAAATATCTATTTGTCATGAGATGAGTTAATTCAAATGAAAATTATAATAATTGAGAAAGATACGGAGTTATGATAAGCTCGTTGAAATGCCTCGTGGGACACGATAATAGATTTGATGATGAATTAATTAATTCAAGGATGGAGGAATTATTAATTAATTAATTAATCTATATTAATTGTTAATTGTTATTATAATGGTATGTTGATTTATTATTATTGCAAGTAATAGTATAATAATAAGAAAATAGTTTATAAATATAATAAGATTTGTATCTATTAAACTATTGAGGAATGTGATTATTTATCGTATAATAATAATTGATAAGGGTAAATTAATGAAGGAATTACTACGTGAACAATTAATTAAATATTAATTGTTATTTAATGGTTATAAAATAATAATGGTGATTAATTAATAATATGTGAGTATTATTATTGCAAATAATAGAATAATAATAAGCAACTTGTTTATAAATATAATAAGACTTATATTTATTTAAATGTGATAATTAATCATATAAATGTTAATTAATTGTTATGGAGATTGATAATTACATTAATTGATGAGAGAAGAATTAATTAATTGCCATTGTGAATAATAATCGAGTAGAGTTTATTTGCTCAATTAATTGCTATGTGCAAAGGATGTGATAATTAAAAATATAACATATAGTATGATACGTGTGTAGTGCAACACTTAAGTGTGACCATGCAATTATATATAAACTATATTATATAAGGCAATGTGGCTGTACATATTAAAACTATATGTTATGAATACATCATGATGCTTATGTGACAATATGTATGTAAGTATACATTAAAATAATACATCATGGATATATTATAAATAATTGTTGACTAATAGAATTTAATTGAATAATACATGAGATAATGTAATGTGAGAATATCTGGTTAAATTATATCGGTAAGATAAAATGTACATGAACTATATGTATCCCCATTTATTACATTGCAATAATATTTTTTTTAAGGACACAAGTGTACATGGATTTTATATGTGTAAATTAATTGTACTACATTGCCATGTTGACTAATTAAATATACATTGTGACTCTAACTAAAGTATAGCCTAAGTATGTATATATGCATGTTGCTAGAACGCTGAGTTTATTTTTTTGCTTTGTCCCAATGTGAGAGTCACAATCCTTCTCACGTGAAAACTCCAAGCTAGTATACTTCCCTATTTCCTCAAACTCAGCAAATTCTAGCTCATGATTAATGGGGGAGTGAGAATAATGATTTGATTCACCAACTAATTACCTACCACTCCATAACCTTCATACAACTCATATTCCCGTTAATTTGATTCAATGGAGGAAGGCATTGTCTGTAAATTTGTTTTCCTATAAATGTAGTTCCCCTCTTCACAAATTTCACTTGCTGAGAGTTTGCATAAGTGTTGAGTGAGAGCAATATATATATATATATATATATATATATTATATATCAGTAGAGGAAGTCTGAATTAGTAGCAAGCCCAATTGCATTGCAGAGGTATACTCTTAAGTCCTTCATTTTGGGTTTCTGTCAAAATTCCATTTCTTGATCATGTAAAATTAGATGACGATTGGATGTTAGAATGCTTGTTCAATTGTTATGTAGTCTTATAAGCAAGTTGGTAAAGTAATATAGTTGTGTAGAAACAAAATTGGTTGTGGAATTTGGGAATTGGCCTTGCTCTATGCCGAAGCAGGCCACTGTCTGGTGCGAACCAGACACGGCGCAGCTACGCCGGTTTATAACTAAGGCGCAGCGCAGTTGCGTCGGTCACTGGAACCAGTTGATTGTTTGTTGCTTGATTCTGCTAAGTGTTAGTTGTTAAGATAATTTAGAACAAGCATGCTAGCATGAGTAATACATATATATGAATATATTGAGACAATGTAAGCATATTTTACTAAGATTTGCACGCATACTTATAGCTTTGAAATAAACTTAGCATTTTATAAACAAACTTCAAATTTTGGAAACAAACTTTGATGGGATTTATGTTCTGCAAGTTCTGAACTTGATGATATATATACATGACTGATTTCGAACATAAATGAGCATGATATATGATTTATAGCTCCTTTGTTTATGACCAACTTTGTTAGGCTTTGTATTAGAGAACTTTTTCAAGAAAAGCTTGACATATCAAAGCTAATATGCAGGGATATTACATGATGTATATTCTGACCTTGCAAGCATATTAGTATGACCTAGAAAGGCATGAAAAGCATGTTAATTGGTGTATACATGGTTCATAATGTAATGTGAGCATGCGAACCTCACTAGTGCACATTCCTAACAAAAAAATATAAGTATTGAAAGCAAACTTTGACACGTATATACCATATCCATATTCTGATTTTGCGAGCATGTTTATATGGCCTTGAAATGCATGATGGACATGTTAAGATTTGGATTCCGATACCTATGGACATGTTTGATAGTACTCTTAGACTCACTAATGTATCACACACGTATGCCTACCATGTTAGATGTTGTGGAATCAAGTTAAGCATAAATAAAGCACGTTTGCAAACAAACGACGACACTAGTTCCACATTTGAGGTGTAGAGACATGTGAGCATGCTTATTAATGGATTATATGACTACCTTATATGTTTAAATGGCAAACATGATAACTTATGTGAATTCTTGGCATTGTATGACCCTAAGTCGTTAGAAATCATGAATTAGAACTATAACATGTATGATTGCACTTGGAAAGGTTGTACAAACATAGAAGGACCCTTTAATATGTATACATGCTATGTGATATCATATGTTGATACTGGAATCCGATTTTTGACGGTTAACTTATTGAAATACCATAACTTACTAAAATAACATATATTTAGTATTGATTGTGGTCTTATGTGATAATAATGATATGAGAATATGTTTAACTCAAAAAGGGGGACGTTAAGGACAAAAGTTATATTAGTCGAGACTTGTGAATTAAATATGATAATATATATGACTGTATAGTAAGGTTAAAGATTTAACTTATATGTGGATGGTATATATGAGATAAAGTATGATGTTAAACTATATGACTAATGGATATCATATATATATACATAGCTATATTACGATAGGGATTCGAAAGTGTTGATTTACTTTACGTGGATAGACTACGCTTAAGGCAAGTTCTCTAACTTACACTCTTTTACGATGCAAGTTTCCTTGAACCCGTTCTTGTATTATTAATTGCAAGTATCCTAAACCCTTGCATTTTTTTATTCTATGAATCTTGTAAGCAAGTCTCTTAACTTACACAACTTTGGATTTTGTGCAAGTATTTAAACCTTATCTCTTTAATGCAAGTTCTTACCCTACTTTTATCGAGCAAGGTTCCTAACTTCATTTGATTTATATATTGAATGCAAGTATCTGACTACTCTTTTTATTGAGCAAGTATTTGATTCATATTCTTTATTGAACACATATTTGAGCTTGTACTATTATTGATCGTACGAGTAAATAGGTGCTAGAATAATTCTTGCCTTATAAAATTATATTTCATAGCTTGATTTAAATTACGATTATATTCTTTGAATTATTGTTGCGAGTATTGAACTCATAAATTGTTCTTATATACATTGTTGAAATTGTCTACGCCATTTGATTCGGCTAGACCAATAGCATGAATTGGAAAACAATCCACACCAATTGCCTTGGTGCGAACTCTTATAAATTGACTGAGATGAACAACCCTCATAGAAAGGGGAACAATATAGTCGGGGTGCTGACAGTAGTGTGATAGGTTATGCATAACACCAGGTATGATAGGCTGATTCCCTAATTGTACTTGTTTGGGTTATCAAAAATATTTTTGGTGATTCTAGTAGAAGTTCGTGGTTCTTAGCAACCACTCAGTATCCAGTATTTATTAACTTGACACTTTGAACTCGTTGGATTCTTTTATTAATCCTTGGTCCACAGCGACACTCAGTGATATCTATTCATTCACTTGAAATTGTTGAAACTTTTGAATCCTTTAATAACTTCTCGACCCGTAGTGGTCCTTATTTAACTTCACGTAGTGGTCCTTATTTAACTTCACAGAATAGATTTGGAAGTCATTGCTATTCATTTTGTTCACAACATTCTTATTTGAATTCCTGAGCGATTAATTACCGTTTTACCCTTGAGATTAAGAACTGTATATATTCCTGTTCATAGTTATTGGCATATTACTTACTGAGCAAATTTGTTGCTCACTCTTGCTTCCCATAAACATTTCAGTTAGGGCAGGGCAAGGTGGAACCCCAGGACAGGACAAGTGCGAAGGCAAGGCTATGAAGTAGCTGTGCTTTTCTATATTAGGATGTTTTCGTTATGTTGTATTAAGACTTAATTAATGTTATGTATTAAGATATGTTTGGATTAAGTTTGCAGTGTACTAGTAATAGTTTCGAGACTTGGGACGAGAATATTTATGTTATATCAATGTAAATTATTCTGTTATTCTATTGTTTGAGATTTTAATTGTTATTAGAATTAGTACGTGACGAACCGAATTCGAGATCAGTGACGGTCTAAATTTGGGGGCGTCACAGTACTCGCCTACATTACATGAAATATCTTGCACTTTCATTTTTGGGAAAGCTTACGCCGCCTTAAGTTACACAAGTATTAAATATCTGACTTTTGGCTGTGGCTGTGGCTGTGGATCTGGGTTTCCTAAACTGAAAAATGGATAATGCATATTAACCTAGTTAGCTTATCTAACGCCACGTATACCATCAACTCCCCACCACGTATATGCATGCACTTGGTTCTATGTTGACACCTCACCCACCCTTCTTCACCTATATATACATACGTATATGGTATATATATAGACACCTATAGAATTACTGTACGTGAATGTGTTAGGAATAAGCATGAGAATGCTATTCTTATTTATATAAGATTTGATTATGATTTTAATGAATGAATATGCAAATATGTATGCATTGATGAAAGCTGTAAAGTCCTTAAATAGATAATAGGAATATATGTACAAGGACTTAGAATGATTTGATCAAATATGTTATGTTGATCCTATATAAACAAAACAGTTTTGTAAAGTCCTTCAAAAGAATATGATGTATAAGGACTAAATATAGAAAGATCAAGCTTGTTAGGTTGATCTTATGTAATGTAATAGGTAGGCATGTCTGATCGTCGAGCACTACACCAGCCTTCGTAGTCTGCCAGGAGAGACAAGGAAGACTCAAAGACTATCAAGGCAGAATCGTAGTCTGTGAGGATAGTAGATCTCGAAGTTCATAGTCTGCCAGGAGAGACAAGGCAGGATCGTGGTGTGTTGATAAAGACTTTCTCGAAGTTGTAGTCTGTCGAGAAGGTCATGTTCAGAATCGTGGAGACAGCCTGTCTAAGCGCTGCCCGAGCACCTGCCGGAGCCAAGTTAAGAATCGTAGGCCACACTTGGAGTCGTGGAGTCTACTGATCATATCAGAGGCAGAAGTCGTAGTCAATCTAGATCAGACAAGGACAACAAGTGTTAAGGCAGAAATCGTAGTCTGTCATATGATCTGCTCTCGGAGTCGTAGTGTCTGCAGAACCAAAGCAAGATTGTAGTCTGCAGAACAAAGGCTTAAAGTGCTCACAACGTCAATGAAGAATTGTAGAGACAATACGATTCTCAACAAATGAGCACTCCCAAAGTATCCAAAGTTGTAGCATCTGGTTAGAGCAGTAAAGATGCAATCTACCTGAAGAAAGCCAGAGAGCACTCGCCGAATGACATGTAAGCAATCAGAAGATAGAAACACCAACTCAATCAACATCCTGATTGGGAAGTGAAGCCATTCAGGAGAAGTCTTCCACAAGAAAATATTAGAAGACAATATATGAAGTGACTGACTAGAGGAAGTCAGCAAGTGCAGTAGCTGTCAAACCAACAGAAGACAACGATCTTGGGTGTGACCATGATCGTAGTGCTTGCCAGATGAGAAGAAGGAACTGATGCAGTTTACATAGAGATACTGGCCAACCTCTAAAGAATAGACGAAGAGGATTAAGTATGGCTCAGCCTCACCATGTAATGTGAATGGGAGATCACAGAGAAAATTGAAGAAAGAGCTGAGCATGACTAATCAGAAGAGTTTTGCATATCCAGAAGGGCCAGAGCATTCAGACAAGTTGTCAGTTCCTAATGCAAGTCAAAGCAAGCAGAAGTGTTGAAGTACTGCACGAGTAAAGGAAGAGAGGTTCTACATTGTCAATCCAAAGAACACTCTCAGAATCGTAGTGTTGTCTCAACCAGTCAACGAGCAACATTCATCAGACAAACTACGATCTAGCTCATGGTCATCTGCATTATAATCGTAGGTCATCTGATTATTGAAGCCTTGACAATGTCTCAATATAAAGATTGACATTCGAACGTTGCTAGTTGGGAGCATCGATGCAGAAGGACAACTCCTGTGGTTCTAATCGAGGAATCAGAAAGGAGAAATAAAGGTGACTACCAGCCTGACACGTTAAAGTGACATCTCTGAAGTGGTAGGTGGAATAGTAGACTGCTGTGTCAGAAAAGTTAAAAAGGGGCTGTCATGTCAAATCAGTAATCTTCACCAAATAACTCAGGATCTGTGAAGCAATTCAAATAGCTTCCAACGGCTATATTCCAACGAAAAGCTTATGGAAGGGTATATAACAGCTGAAGCTTCAAAGATGCAAGAGTTGCTGAGTTGTTGACTCTATGAGATCTACAGAGCTGAACAGAATATGTCTTAGTAGCAGTGAGACTACGAAAGTAGAAGTGAAGCAAGTTAAGAGAAGAGCTTTATCTGATAAAGGCTTCACTCAACAACAATGAGAATGCTAATCAGAATGACATCTAAGCTGAGAGCCGAGAAGGCCAAGAAGACAGGAAGAAGAGTGGCAGATAAGAAAGGAGATCCAAAGAGTCACTCGACGAATCACCATGAACAACCAAGAGCTAAAGAAGAACAAATACAGAACCAAATCTGTACACAAGTTAACCAAGGTTCAGGGGATGCTAAGGACCAGATGGATTCTACCAAAAGTACAAAGAACTAGCAGACCCCAAGTGGTGAAAGAGTGCAAAGCTGAAATCAGATGAGGACAAGCATCAACTACAAGATCAGCTGCACCAAAGAAGAAGTGATAGACTGCTAAGTACACAAAGATGTTAAGCTTCATGAACATCTTAGCAGTTCATCAAATGTGATCTAGTCTCAATGCAGAATCCAAGGAGGATCACACCAAGCTGCTAAGTACCAAAGGATGAACAAGCTTCAAGTCATCTTAGCAGCTCAGCACCAACAACAACATCATCAAGTAGCAGCCAGGGCCTGAGGGGTCCTTGTCTGAGGGACTAAATCAAAGACAAGTCTGCTGGACTTACTGTACCAGAGGGTACAAGAGATTCCAAGTCTGCTGGACTTGAAGAGTTCTTAGTGAATTGAAGTTCCAAGTCTGCTGGACTTGAAGAGTTCTTAGTGAACTGAAGTTCCAAGGCTGCTGGCCTTGATGGAATCTTTGTGATTCAAGAGTTACCCCTTTCCTTAGTGGAATCCCTGCTAGTTGAAGCAGAAGAGTGGATTAGGAGCTTGAGTCTCTGAACCACTTAAAATCCCTTGTGTCTTTTACATTATGTCATTTACCTTATGTACCTATAACTGCTATAACTGTAATAACCACTTACACCTAAACTAACTCTAGAACAATGGTTAACATGATATCTATAAAGGGGATCTTTAACTTATTCCGATGTGCTTGAAATGATTCTTATGTTTGTCATATGCTAATTACTTAGCAATACAAAATAAAATGGAAAAGATGTTTGAAATTAAAAAGGATCTATTCAACCCCTCTTCTAGATCTATTGTGTGCCCTATGGGAACTAACAATTGGTATCAGAGCAGATTCTCATGCTATACCCTAAAGCTAATGCTTTGAGTCTGATCCTTGGCACAAACTATGTTCTAAACTTAGTTTAGTAGTAAGTCACTTGTGAATACAAATGAGCTCACATGTTGGAAATTATGCGTACAGGTAAATGTGCATATTCACCTAAAGTTGCTCAGATTGGTCCCTGTCCTTAAATGCTACAGCAACAAGACCAATCCGTGTCCTTAGTCAATCAGTAGTCTGCAGACCAGTGATGGGAAGTCAGAAGGCATCAAAAGCAAAGAGTCTGTCATCCACTATTCTGAAAGTTGAAAGGCCCATACATGAAGTGTAATGCTTATCCAATGAAGAATGAAGAATTCTTCATATATATATTTGGCTGATCATGTGGATCTGAACCTTGAGGTTCAAGTTTGTCAAAGAACTCAAGCTGCCAAGACTTTTATATATTTTCATCTCCAAAACTATGCCTGATTGATCTAAGGTCAAAGGGAGCACCAGGCTGTCAGCACTAAATGTAAAGATATGCACATCAATGCCTAACATCATTATAGCAAGATAAATGACTGTTAAGAAACTGACAGTGTAAAGGTACGGTTCCTCATTAATATTTATATGTACATCATGTTGCATCACCTTATGTACTATTAAGTATTCTATCAAGAGACCATACTATTCCTAAAAAGGGGAAAAGAGAAAGTACATTAAGGTTGGAAACTTAATTGTCAACAAACTTTCTCTCCACCCATGTTTTAGGTTGAAGATAACGTCTTAAAAGAAGTCTGAAATAGGTCATAAGTTAATCTAAATCTAATTAAACTTAAGTGGATTAACCCTTGCTGAAAGGTTGGTATGTATGTAAATATATACAAACCTATGTTCTGTGTTTTTGATAAAATGTAGAGTTTGATCAACAATAGAGGAGTATCTTGAAGGTTCTTAGAAACTAATCATCTCCATAAATCAACCAGATACAAATAAGTAATAGAGTTGATTCCTACTCTGTGAACATTCAAAATCTATGAACATAACCAAGCAAAGGGTGAAACAATCAAAGAAAAAGAGTGTCATATCAAAATGCTTAATCATTCACACACTCACAATCATTAATTATAAATGTTATATCTAAATCTGATATATGCATGAATATGATTGTTGATGCAAATATGATATAAATTCAAGAATACGAGGAATTGGGATTTTGAGAAAACTAACCTAGCAGGACCCAATCAACCATGGGTACCAAAATAGAAATTTACTTAAACTGCAGGTACTTGGTCTATCTGACCACACTAAGAAATATTGAAGCAGATGGATTCAGTCACAAGGATTCAACTAGCTGCAAGGTCAAGACATTTCAGCAATACTCTTGATCAAATTATCCAAAGTCAAAGACGGTTCTTAAAGACTCGCTGAGTCCCCATAAATGAAGTTCAAATGGTTGATGATCTTCATATGGAAGCTGGCTATTCATGTCAAGATGAAAGAGATCTTCCGTGCTTATCCATGCAAAGCATATTATCTCAAAGGGAACATCCAGGAAGTTCATATCAAAGGATTATTAAACATTGATCATGAAGAATGCATCATAGAAGCATAACTCCACGAGTGCAGAAGATACTGAAGCCTGAATGAAAAAGACTACGTTCATAGTTTTGTCAACAATTGTGGAGAGATCAGTTTTGAGGATACCTCTCTATGATCCCATGAGGTTTATTCATTCATGATGATTTCAGTATAAAGGAGATATGCAAGGCTACCTTACCTATGCATGTGAAGAAGAATAGTTCATCCTTCTCTGAGAAGATAGTATCAACTACGGGGGAGCCGTGATCTGCTAGAGCAGCATCACTGATGATGTCAAAGGAGCACAACGGAGAAAATCCATTAGGTCTTCTAGTCATTGATGATCGATATGTAAATGGCAAAGGAAGAACAGTTGAAGTTATGGAGATGATAAAGCTCTAGGAGCAAAATGAAGAAGTGGGATCCTTGTCAGAAGATCTGAGATAAGCTCAGAGTATAGGTCAACCATGGTGCATGTCTATTGACCACTCCACGAATCTCAAGACCACTTCTGTCAAGTTCATAAAAGCAAGAGCTAACCCAAAACAGAAACATCCCAGTTACAGAGTCCCAAAACTCTGTGACTGATGAACCAAATAAATATTCATATTCAGTAGTAACGTCCCAAAACGTGCTATTGATAACCATATCAACAAACCACTCAAATCGTGGAGTCCCTATGATCAGGCACCTGATCGTAGTGTAAGAGCATGATGACACCACGATTGCAGCCTACACAAATACCAATATCAAAGAATATCCAGTGTTGGTAAGTGAACTCCCCAGCAGAGAAGCCCAATGAGATGTTGTTGTTGCCATCATGTCTATATAACTCTTCATCTGATAAGCGCCTCAGGGACAAACCTAACCCTTAGCCTTGGTCTAAGAGGTTGGCCCTTTTTGAGCAACCTTAACCTAGAAGAAGTGCAGATATTAATAACATCACAAGAATCTCTGCTGAAGCAAGAAGTAACTCCTCAGAAGAATACAAGCTGCAAATGAGTATTGCCACTCTCTTAAAGTCTAATGAAGAAGTTGTCTATTGAAGCATGGCCACAGACTACGATCATCAAAGAAGACACAAAGGTTGTAGATCAGTCTAAGAAATCGTGGAGTACTGAGCTAAGTCACAAGTCACTCCACGAACTGAAGAAGTCAATAGTCAACTGAAGAAAAGTTAAATCTGATAAATTGACGTGTTAGAAGAAGTTACAGATTGCGATCTATCAAAATCTTACAACTGTCCCACTAAGAAACGTGGAGGGAACAGTTACAAGAGGGAAAATTAAAATCAATTGGCATTTACATTTTCGAGAGTTCATCAAAAGCTGCAAATCTGTCCAATCCATATACTCTCTCTCTCAAACCAAAACCTAAAATCCTCTCAAATAGCTATCCATCCTCAAATTGCTCCCTGATATCTCAAAATACTCTCAAAAAAGTCATAAAGCTAGAAACCCTTAACTCTTCAAATGGAAGACTTGCGCGTTATCACTGGTATTCAACTCGGTACTAAGAAGTTTGAGAAATTCGAGAAGAAGTTCAGAGATATTCTTCAGCTGGTAAAGAAGGCTGGATAATTTGAATGCCTAGAAGCAAACACCCGAATCTATTCAAACCTGGTGAGAGAGTTCTACTCAAATGAGACTACGAGTTCTGGAACCCTATCAACTAAGGTCAAAGGCCAGATTCTGAAGTTAAAATCTACAGACATTAATCAGTGCTTAGGTTTTCCAGACTCGGGTCTGAAGAACCTTGAAGAGGTTGACATTGAAGAAGGGAAGAAGGTTATGCGCTACAAAAGAAACCCTAGTCTGAAGAATATGAAGAAGAAAGAGTTTCCTGAAGAGTATGAGTTTCTTGCTGAGATAGTGGGGAAGTGTTTACTAAGCAAGGATACTGCTCATAATGCAGTAAACGATCATCAGTTGAGAATCATGACTGCCATTGCTCTAAAGAAGCAAATCAATTTTGGTGCTATACTGCTCGACATAATGTCTGAATGGTTGGACAAGGCTAAAAAGAAGAAGTCAACTGACAAACCATTCACAAAGGTTTTTCATGGGAGATTCCTAAGCATCATTCTAAAGAAGAAGCTAAAGAATAAGATTAAAGATGATGAGGGTGAAGTCCTAAACAGTCAGAAGGTGTTGTCTCCAAAGCTCTTTGTAAACTGGAAGAAGAATCCAATGGAAAACAAAAGGCTAATGACACATGGCAGCAGCAACAAGAGCACTACGAAGAAGAGGAAGACAAGTGATGTGGAGGAGGAGCTTTCACACTCTGAGGATTCAATCATTAAAGAGTCCAAGTCTGTAAGGCCATCCAAGAAGAAAGCAAAGGTGGTAAAGAAGTCACAATCAGTTCCCCAAAGAAGTCTGTCTACTGAAGAGGAAAGAGTAGATTCAGAAGAAGAAAAGGGAACTGAAAACTCTATGGATGAATCCTCAAGCAGCCAGTCCACTAATGAGGAGGAATTAGAATCTAAAAAAGAGGAAGCAAAGTTTGAAGATGAAGAAGAACATGTGAGTCCTATGGCTGAGCCCCAAAGTAGCCATTCTGCTGATAAGAAAGGATCAAAATCTAAAGCAATTAGATCTCCTATTGCTGAAGTCCCAAGAAGTCCTTCTACTATTTCAAAGGACTCAGAGTCTGAAGAAGAAGTATCTGCTCCTGTTGTTGAACCCCAAAGAAGCTCGTCTAATGAATTAGAGGCCTCAAAATCTGAAGATGGAGAAAAGTCTGAATCTTATGTGGCTAAACCCCGAAGAAGAAGAAAGAGCAACAGACTGATTGCTAAATCAGTTTCAAAGACGAAAGGAGAATCATCTTCAAAGATAATTGAACTCAGTGATGATGAGGCTGAAACGAAGAAAGAAGATGCTAAGGGAAAAAGAAGAAAATGTCTGCAAAATCAAGAAGCAAGAGACTGAAGACTGCAGAGCACGAAGTGCCTAGTGAGTCTGCAAAGACTAGCTCTGCTGAAGATGATGATCAAATGTATGAATATACTGATGAATCAGTTGAAAGAAGTCTGCACCAGTCTGACTCCAGGTCAGGACAGGAAGAAAGTGAAGAAGACTCCAGTCCTGAGAATGAGGTGCCAGAAGATTTTCATATCCCATCTCCTGTTCGTCTCAAGAAAAGAATAGTGGTGGAAGTTGATGATGAACCACTAAATGTGATCCCAGGCAAATGGGTTAACTATGGAAATAAAAGGCTGAATGTGGTGAAAATTTCCACAACTAATCTGCTCAACAATCTCAAGGCTATGAAGCTGTGTACTTCAACCTTGTTGTATGAGCCTGAAACCAAGGATCATGCGATAAGGTGGTTTTATCCTCAAATGACATGCGTTAAGGCATCCATTACTGGTGATAATAGCTACTTCTCATGGTTCTTCTCTCATCTTCCCAACTTGGAGCTGGTGGCACAGAACTTTCCAAGGATAAAGAAATTTGCAACACAGCTGATCAAAGACCAGTCTCACTTTAGGGTCTATCACCACTACATTCCCTACGATTGTAGAGTAGGTTCAGATGGCAGAAGGGTTATAACCAAGACTATGATCGTAGAGTCCTTTCACTCTACCATTGAAGATGATCAAGCTTAGTCTGAGAAGGTTTATTCTGCTCCAGCAGCATTATCTGATATTCCTTTGTCTTCCAATAGTGATTGGTACTCAACTATCTGTCAGATTCTCAGTACCTTTGAAAACCTGTCCAAAAGTGAGAATCGTAGAGTCCAACCAGCTGTTCAGCAGGAGGATGTTCAACCAAATGTCCACACACTCCAAGAGCAAGAGCTAATTAAGAACTCTGAAGAATTGGTTGAGAAGATCTCTCTCATTGCTGCAGAAGCTAAGATCCTGTCAGGAGAAGGAGATAGTGAGCTTCACAACAGACTTCAGGCTAAAATATCAGAAATATCTCTCAAGTTCAAAGAGAGAGGTCAAATCTATCTGAAGTCTATAAATGATGAGAAGGAAGAAGCTCTGCAAGCTTAGAAGGAAAGTGCAGATCAAATACTGTCTCTCTCTGACAAGATTGACTCTCTAAATCAGTCTCTCTCCCTACAGCTAGAGTTAAGCCAACAGGAACTCACGCTTGAGGTTGGCAACTCCTCTTACTTGATGGAGTAGCTTATGACAAATGTCCAACATCTTTCCCAAGTGATTAATGACAAAAAGGGGGAGAAAAAGAGGCATTCAAGGAAGAGCAAGGAGAGAAGAATGAAGGCAGAAGAGAAGAGAAAGAGCAAAAAAGCAAAGAAGGACAAGAAGAGGAAGAAGAAGAACAAAGCAGTAGCAGCAGCAAATGTGTCATCATCGGATGGGGAGGAGCCAAAGGATGATGACCCCATGGAGACAAAGTCTGAGGGGGAGCCAGAACAAGAGAAAGACAAAGCAGAAGACAAAGGAGAAGAGCATGCATCTGAGCCAGAGCAACATGAAGATGAAGCAATGGAGCATGCATCTGAGGGGGAGCAGAGTGAAGAACAAAAGAAAGATGAGTACCTGATCAGAAAATATCCTGGAGACATACATGGAGCAGACAATGAAGCAGAGAAGGTATATTTCTAGCTATATAGGTATGTTCTGGATCCAGGATGTAGAGTGTCATATAATATGTAATTTTAAATTATCATCAATGACATCTATGATTATCTATTTTAGAAATACAGTTGTTCACTGTATATTAAGATTCATTCATCTCATACATATGCACTTATTGTTTTGTCATAATCAAATAGGGGAAGATTATTAGGAATAAGCATGAGAATGCTATTCCTATTTATATAAGATTTGATTATGATCTTAATGAATGAATATGCAAATATGTCTGCATTGATGAAAGCTGTAACGTCATTAAATAGATAATAAGAATATATGTACAAGGACTTAGAATGAATTGATCAAATATGTTAGGTTGATCCTACATGAACAAAACAACTTTGTAAAGTCCTTCAAAATAATATGATGTACAAGGACTAAATATAGAAAGATCAAGCTTGTTAGGTTGATCTTATGTAATGTAATAGGTAGGCATGTCTGATCGTCGAGCACTACACCAGCCTTCGTAGTCTGCCAAGAGAGACAAGGAAGACTCGAAGACTATCAAGGCAGAATCATAGTCTGTGAGGATAGTAGATCTCGAAGTTCGTAGTTTGCCAGGAGAGACAAGGCAGGATCGTGGTGTGTCGGTAAGGACTTTCTCGAAGTCGTAGTTTGTCGAGAAGGTCATATTCAGAATCGTGGAGACAGTCTGTCTAAGCGCCGTCCGAGCGCCTGCCAGAGCCAAGTTAAAAATCGTAGGCCACACTTGAATTCATGGAGTCTACTGATCATATTAGAGGCAGAAGTCGTAGTCAATCTAGATCAGACAAGGACAACAAGTGTTAAGGCAGAAATCGTAGTCTGTCATATGATCTGCTCTCGGAGTCGTAGTGTCTGTAGAACCAAAGCAAAATTGTAGTCTGCAGAACAAAGGCTTAAAGTGCTCACAACACCAATGAAGAATCGTAGAGATAATACGATTCTCAACAAATGAGCACTCCCAAAGTATCCAAAGTTGTAGCATCTGGTTAGAGCAGTAAAGATGCAATCTACCTGAAGAAAGCCAGAGAGCACTCGTCGAATGACATGCAAGCAATCAGAAGATAGAAACACCAACTCAATCAGCATCCTTATTGAGAAGTGAAGCCATTCAGGAGAAGTCTTCCACAAGAAAATGTTAGAAGACAATATATGAAGTGACTGACTAGAGGAAGTTAGCAAGTGCAGTAGCTGTCAAACTAACAGAAGACAATGATCTTGGGTGTGACCATGATCGTAGTACTTGCCAGATGAGAAGAAGGAACTGATGCAGTTACATAGAGATACTGGCCAACCTCTAAAGAATAGACGAAGAGGATTAAGTATGGCTTAGCCTCACCATATAATGTGAATGGGAGATCACAGAGAAAATTGAAGAAAGAGCTGAGCATGACTAATCAGAAGAGTCTTGCATATCCAGAAGGGCCAGAGCATTCAGACAAGTTGTCAGTTCCTAATGCAAGTCAAAGCAAGCAGAAGTGTTGAAGTACTGCACTAGTAAAGGAAGAGAGGTTCTACATTGTCAATCCAAAGAACACTCTCAGAATCGTAGTGTTGTCTCAACCAGTCAACGATCAACATTCATCAGACAAACTACGATCTAGTTCATGGTCATCTACATCATAATCGTAGAGTTCGGTCATTTGATTATTGAAGCCTTGGCAACGTCTCAATATAAAGACTGACATTCGAACGTTGCTAGTTGGGTAGCATCGATGCAGAAGGACAACTCCTGTGGTTTTAATCGGGAAATCAAAAAGGAGAAATAAAGGTGATTACCAGCCTGACACGTTAAAGTGACATCTCTGAAGTGGTAGGTGGAATAGTAGACTGCTGTGTCAGAAAAGTCAAAAAGAGGATGTAACGTCAAATCAGTAGTCTGCACCAAATAACTCAGGATCTGTGAAGCAATTCAAATAGCTTCCAACGGCTATATTCCAATGGGAAGCTTATGGAAGGGTATAATTGCTGAAGCTTCAAAGATGCAAGAGTTGTTGAGTTGTTGACTCTACGAGATCTACAGAGCTGAACAGAATATGTCTCAGTGGCAGTGAGACTACGAAAGTAGAAGTGAAGCAAGTTAAAAGAAGAGCTTTATCTGATAAAGGCTTCACTCAACAACAATGAGAATGACAATCAGAATGGCATCTAAGCTGAGAGCCGAGAAGGCCAAGAAGACAGGAAGAAGAGTGGTAGATAAGAAAGAAGATCCAAAGAGTCACTCGACGAATTACCATGAACAACCAAGAGCTGAAGAAGAACAGATACAAAACTAAATTTGTACACAAGTTAACCAAGGTTTAGGGGATGCTAAGGACCAGATGGAGTCTACCAAAAGTACAAAGACCTAGCAGATCCCAAGTGGTGAAAGAGTGCAAAGCTGAAATCAGATGAGGACAAACATCAACCACAAGATCAGCTGCACCAAAGAAGAAATGATAGATTGCTAAGTACTCAAAGCTGTCAAGCTTCATGAACATCTTAGCAGTTTATCAAAGGTGATCCAGTCTCAATGCAGAATCCAAGGAGGATCACACCAAGCTGCTAAGTACCCAAGGATGAACAATCTTTAATTTTTTTCAGCAGCTCAGCACCAACAACAACATCATCAAGTAGCAGCCAGGGCCTGAGGGGTCCTTGTCTGAGGGACTAAATCAAAGACAAGTCTGCTGGACTTGCTGTACCAGAGGGTACAAGAGATTCCAAGTCTGCTGGACTTGAAGAGTTCTTAGTGAACTGAAGTTCCAAGTCTGCTGGACTTGAAGTGTTCTTAGTGAACTGAAGTTCAAAGGCTTCTGGTCTTAAAGTAATCTTTGTGATTTAAGAGTTACCCCTTTCCTTAGTGGAATCCTTGCTAGTTGAAGTAGAAGAGTGGATTAGGAGCTTGAGTCTCTGAACCACTTAAAATCCCTTGTGTCTTTTACATTATGTCATTTTCCTTATGTACCTATAACTGCTATAACTGAAATAACCACTTACACCTAAACTAACTCTAGAACAATGGTTAACATGATATCTATAAAGGGGATCTTTAACTTATTCCGATGTGCCTATGCCTAATTGATCTAAGGTCAAAGGGAGCACCAGGCTGTCAGCACTAAATGTAAAGATATGTACATCAATGCCTAACATCATTATAGCAAGATAAATGATTGTTAAGAAACTGATAGTGTAAAGGTACGGTTCCTCATTAATATTTATATGTACATCATGTTGCATCACCTTATGTACTACAACAGTATTCTATCAAGAGACCATACTCTTCCTAAAAAGGGGAAAAGAGAAAGTACATTAAGGTTGGAAACTTAATTGTCAACAAACTTTCTCTCCACCCATGTTTTAGGTTGAAGATAACGTCTTAAAAGAAGTCTGAAATAGGTCATAAGTTAATCTAAATCTAATTAAACTTAAGTGGATTAACCCTTACTGAAAGGTTGGTATGCATGTAAA
Source organism: Panax stipuleanatus (assembly GCA_020205555.1). Lineage (NCBI taxonomy): Eukaryota > Viridiplantae > Streptophyta > Magnoliopsida > Apiales > Araliaceae > Panax > Panax stipuleanatus. Next base: position 106,274,765 of record CM035124.1, on the reverse strand, counting down.
TATATACAATCCTATGTTCTGTGTTTTTGATAAAATGTAGAGTTTGATCAACACTAGAGGAGTATCTTGAAGGTTCTTAGAAACAAATCATCTCCATAAATCAACCAGATACAAATAAGTAATAGAGTTGATTCCTACTCTGTGAACATTCAAAATCTATGAACATAACCAAGCAAAGGGTGAAACAATCAAAGAAAAAGAGTGTCATATCAAAATGCTTAGTTATTCACACACTTACGATCATTAATTATAAATGTCATATCTAAATCTGATATATGCATGAATATGATTGTTGATGCAAATATGATATAAATTCAAGAATACGAGGAATTGGGATTTTGAGAAAACTAACCTAGCAGGACCCAATCAACCATGGGTACCAAAATAGAAATTTACTTAAACTGCAGGTACTTGGTCTATCTGACCACACTAAGGAATATTGAAGCAGATGGCTTCAGTCACAAGGATTCAACCAGCTGCAAGGTTAAGACATTTCAGCAATGCTCTTGATCAAATTATCCAAAGTCAAAGACGGTTCTTAAAGACTCGCTGAGTCCCCATAAATGAAATTCAAATGGTTGATGATCTTCATATGGAAGCTGGCTATTCATGTTAAGATGAAAGAGATCTTCCATGCTTATGCATACAAAGCATATCATCTCAAAGGGAACATCCAGGAAGTTCATATTAAAGGATTATCAAGCATTGATCATGAAGAATGCATCATAGAAGCATAGCTCCACGAGTGCAGAAGATACTGAAGCAATTGAGACCACCACCAAATATAGAATTTAAAGATCTAAATGAGTATCCAGACGCCCGTATTTAGACAGGAGAAGGAGCCACACCGTCCCATGAAGAAACAACACCTGTTATGGGATTCCACTTCTCTGTCAATTATTTTTTAATAAATTTCATAAATTAAACAGAGTAATCAGAGTCGTATATTGATATCTAAATGCGTAATATACTATCGTGCAAGAATTAGTCAGTAGAGTACCAAAGCACTTTTGTGATGGCACATGACTCGAACTTAATTGCAGCAGTTACAATCATAGGAAACTATATCAAATATCATCCAAATAGTTCTAATAAAGAAAAATATCACTGAAACTCATTAGATATGTAAGCCCTTTGATACCCAGGTTAAACTCATTAGTCAATAGGTATATAAATGCTTTAGTTTTACAAAGATAACTATAGAACTTTCAATAGCTGAACCTCAAATATCAAAGAGAACCTTTGAACAAAGAGAACCATTGAACTATGAAAAAAAAAGTTTCCACCTTAAACAAAGAGAACCCTTGAACCCTTTACTCTCAAATTTAACTGAAAATTATAATAGAACTAAACAAAGCCTGTATACAGTTAATTTAGAAAATTATAAGTCAAAATGATTTAAGAAAAATGGCAAAAATTTCAAATAATAGAACTAAGTTCACAAAAATGAGGATTGAGCAATTAGTTTTAAAATAAAAGTGATGAAAAAGGACTAAACTAACATTTAATAAACCATCAATTCAATTTTCACTGGTGAATGGAATGAGTGTATGATTCAGAGTTCAAAGAAGTGGTACACCTACGTTGACTTGCTTCAATGCACTTGGCCATTTTTGCAAACAGTTAGTGAGCAACAGATTAAAACCAAACATACAATATTATATTCTCTTCGTATTACAAAAAGAGTTGCATTAGCCAAAAAAAATAACACAATAAACTAACAAAGTCCATAAACAATCACATCTAGAATGAATGAAAAAAGGAGAGTTGTGATTAAACCTGGGGGCAATAGAGGAATCGGAAGGTAGGTCCATGTTGAGTTTTCCTGATGACGATATGTTGTCGACTGCATAGAAAATACTTGCAAGAGAAAAAAAAAGCTATCGAGAATTTCTTCTATAACAAAAATATCTTTACTTTTCGGTCTTGAGACACAAAAATTTCATAAATATTCTATAAACAAAGAATTACTTGAGGTTTTTATTTTTGAGTTTTCTTTTCTTTTGGGTTCATTGGTTCTTTTTGCCTTGTGGGGAAACTTACTTTTTGTGTATTATGAATGTACTCGGGCTCGCCCCATTTTTGGCGCTTCTCTTATTTACTAATCAAAAAAAATTATATACGTCGTTGTACTTATACATAAGCTAAGAGTAATTGACCTCTATAGGTAACAATTTGAATAGGATCTAGCATCTATGCATACAACCATTCAATATATCAAAAGTTGATAAATGATTTTCTTTTCCCAAGAAAGATTGATCTCCAACAAACCCTTTCAAAATAATATGTCCCCATCCCCAATTCAATTAGTTTTTTCTATTAGTATTAAGAGAAAACTTGTTGTAGTTTACTACCTGTAATACCACTACAACAAACAGTCTATTTGCGACCACATATCTAAGACCACATGTAGTCGTAGATGCCTTTCAGCGACCGACTGTGGTCGCTGCTAATGGTCGCAGATATTCTGGTCGCTATTAGTACATTGGCGACCACCTTCAGCGACCGATATATCAACAACGAACAATAGCGATCGACGCAGCCGCCATATTATGTCAGGTCGAGTCAGACTGTGTCGTGACGTGGAGCCATGCATTAGCGACCGTGTGCAGTCGCTCTTGTCAGCGACCAGTATTAGCGACCGCGTGCGGTCGCTGACAGGAAAAATACTATTTTGGTTGCTGATAAGTACTAGCGACCGTTCGCAGTCGCTGATATTAAAATTTTAAAAAATATTTTGTACCTGCTTATATCCCAAAAATATTGACCTGTTTTGTACCTGTCCTAACTCACAACAATTTATATACAATCCAAATCCATAGTTCCATCTATACAATAATTAAGACCAACACAATAATACAATAAAACCAACACAATAAATATAAACATCCGTGAATATAAAACGTCTGTACATTAATTCATTCATTCAGTAAACAAATAAATAATATAAATGTAGAATAACAGCTGAGAAAATCATAAGAATACAAATATCTGGGCCGCATCAAATATCGTTTGAATGAGGCTGTAACAAAAGAAGAAAACATGTTAAACATATATGAAAAACAAAAAAATGACTTAGCCTTTCTAATGTATTATAATAACATGAAACCTAAACAATGACAGGATTACCTCATATATCCTGATGCTCTGCTGCTCTAGCCACTGCCTCTGCTAGATCCTCAAGACTCAGGGAGTGCAGATGCCTGCCTAGTGTAAGGAGAAGATTCTGATCTTGACATATTGCTCTCACACAGTCAGCAGGAGTGTGCGGCGTCGAATGGCACGAGGACTGAGTAGACTGACTAGCAGAGCTGCCTGTGCCACTGATAGTCGGTCGTTGTCGTTGTCCTTGGCCTTTGAAGTAGTTTTTCTTCACAACTGGCGCCCTCTCTCACAATTCTTGATCAATCGACGGCCGCAGGGTGCCTTCAGGATAACGCTCATTCATTAGGCTCTTATAAGTGTCATGTCAGCATTTTAAAAATAAAATTGTTAAAAATAAATATAAAATGCTTAAGAATTAATGACGAAAATATAAAGTTATAAAAACAAATTATCGCTATCTGGACAGCCTCAGGCAAACCATAACGGGTGGCCACGTATACATCCAGCCAATTAATAGGCTGACCCTAAGATTGAGTCTCCTATAAAATATGCTTGTATATTAATATGTAAACATGTGATATAATGTATACATAATGATTGACATTTGCAAAATACGTACTCGTGTAGTAATATGCTGCAGCTGTGATATACTGCCGCCCCTATATGTGCCTTTTGCCTTGGCGCCTTTAGGTACAACTGAGGCTCTGTTAGTGGCGGCAGTCTTGCGTCTCTTCACCCAGCCCTCACCCCACCACAGCTCAAACATCTTTGCCCATATAGCTGGCGCACACCACCACGGGCTATAAACGTGCATGTGATGCTAACCCTCCCCTGGATGGTCGACTGATGCATTATTCAGGGCTTTCAGTCGTTCCTTATTCAGGTTATCTTTTGTTCGGAAGGTGCACTTTTGCCAGAACAATGTCTGTATTATTCATGCATGTGCGTCATCCCATCTATACCTCTTCTGCAAATAAAATAACAATAATAATATTAAGACGGTGATGATATAATCCAAAATAATATATGCACATTAATTATATTATCTGCCAAAATTAAATAAAATATACCTGGAATTCAGCCCAAACTACATCCTTATGGGCGAGAGGTCTGCTCGCCCACGTAATAACTAGCGTAGGCCAGTTCTGTAAGCATAATTATGAAATGCACTTCACAATCTTGCTAACTTGAAAATCCCTACAATATACAATAATTAATATACAACCCAGATAACATTACTATATAACTACAACATTAATGATCATATTATAAAATGGTTATATATGTAATAGATAGATAACGTACGTGATGTCCGGAGGAGGTCTGATCTGTATAAGAATCCGGTCATCCGGATTACTCGGGCCCTTCGGGACATGATTAGGCCCCCGACCCAAGCCACACTTTTTCAGCAGGGCTTCAGAAGATATCTATACATACAAAATTAACAGATGTTAGTAGGAGTTATATGATATATTAACATATACCTTGAATAAAAGGACAATAATGACAGATAATTATATGAACTAGTTAACTACGACACCTATGAATGAAAGGTACAATGGAGGTGAGTGTATATACGCAATTGTATGTAAAACCTTGCATAAAAGGATAATAGGATAATAATGACAGATAATTGTATGAACTAGTTAACTAAGACAACTATAAATGAAAGGTACAACTGCGGTAAGTGTATATATGTAATTGTATGTAATACAAGTAAAACTAAACATACATTTCACACCCTAATCGTTGTCTGAAGTAGAATCATTTTGTATATGTATTGGAGAATCATAACCATCATTTTCTTCATATTCAGTGTCAGTGTTAGTGTCAGTGTCAGTCAATAACTCTTCCTCCTCAGCATCAATGTCATCTGGCACATGTACTAACTCGGGATCCAATTCATCAGGTTTATCTCCAACCTCTGACTGGATTACTTTATTTTTGTCCTCCACATTTATTATAGGAGGTCTATGAAGCATCTCCTTTTGGTAGAACTCTCCGTCTACTAATTGGACACGATTTCGCGCGGGAGTATGAATTACAACTTGCCAATCTGTAGTCGTTCTATCCTTTTTTCTAACAGCACTAGGAGTGTAGTATACTTGTACTGTTTGAGTTGGCAACACAAACGGTTCGTGGGCGTACACAGATCTATGGAGGTCAATATCAATGATTCCATGTCTATCAACACGTATCCCTTTTTTTGAATCAAACCAACGACACTTGAACAAGTTAATCTGACCCCCGTAAGTGCCCTTATACGATAACTCTATGATTTCCTCCAACTCTCCATAAAAGGCACGACCAAGCTCATTGTAACAATCTCCTTGGACACAAACTCTAGTGTTCGTTGTTCTTTTACCGCGAGCATATGTCTTTGTATGAAATTCACAGCCATTTACTTTATAACCATTGCGGCTGACTTGGTTCCTGTCTGGGCCCATAGCTAGGGCTTGTATATTTGGAGGAATGGTTCCCACATTAAGAGCCTATAAAAATTCATTTAAATTAAATGAATTCATAAATTAATACTATATATGTTGTGCTTAATTAACTTCACTTACTTTGTCCTTTAGCCAAAGTGCAAATTTTTATCTCGACTGCGTTGAATATCTTTATCAATGATGCCGAGCTGATTTGCTTTTAACTCGTAATCGTATGATCTATACAATTTTATAAACATTAACATATTGGAATGTATGAGATTAATTATAGGTTAAGATATATGTACAGTAAATATGAATTTTACATGTATACCTCACAAGTTCGTCAATCTCCTTATAATTGAGAAGAATGTAAGTATGCGCTCTCTCTAATTCTTGCTCAGAGATGAATGTGCGCTTCCCTTTTCCATAAGCGCGTCCCGGTAGACCAAATATAGAAAGCCGACCATGTAGTTCAACATTTCCCCCATCATCATGTCTCGGGACTCGACTGGCCTTTGTCAAAACTTCGTCGGGAAAATAGTCTTAGACAAGCGTAGATATCTGTAATATCCGAGATTATTATGCCATTCAACAATTATCAATAAATGAATTTATGAGAAATTCATGTGAGTTTTCTTTTATTAGATGTATATATGTTATACATGCATGTGTTAGTTTATGATATGTGATGAGGAGTAATTAAATGGTGGGTTCAGTTTAACTCAACTATTTAAATTGGTTAAGTGTGGAACTAATTCTATTAATTTCGTGGGATGGCTTTAAAGTATGAGTTTGACTTCGGAGCGGAATTTAGAGACGCAGACTGCATATTTGAGTCCGGAACGTAGGATAGACTGTAACCACGAAAATGGGTCACGGTTGACTTTTTGGTCAAAGTCAACCGGTTGACTTTTTCTGGTAAAAAGTCAACCACGAATTTTGGAGATGAATTTGATGAAACGGATAGTCCCATGACGTCCGGACCGTCGACTTTAGTAGGAATCGATATAAGTATCGCAACGTTCGGCTACGGAGGGCAAAATGGTCAAAATAATTGATTAATTGATTAAAATAATATTATAATATATTTAGTACAAGTCAGCAGCTAGGTGGGTCCTCTTGGTGACCACCAAATTGGGACAAGGAGGGAGAGTATATACGTATATAGCATATATAGAAGGAGGAGGGAGTTAGTTTTATTCCTTAAACCAAACACCTTTTCATTTTCTCAACTCCCACATTATCTTGGTTCATTAACACAATTGATCATGGAATATGCCAAGGACCTCTCAACTGATGAATTCATATTTACGTTACACAAGAATTCAAGCTCTATAAGAGCATCTCTTTCCCATAGTATTTTCCTTTTCCTTAGAAACCTTACCAAAATAAACTTGAGAGAATGAGAGTTTGAGAGCTCTTGAGAATTCTGGATATTTGGAGAGTCTAAACAAGCAAGGGGGAAGGAATATCAGAATCAAAACAAGGGGAAATTCGCACTAAGAGTTAATTCATAACCCATTTCATATGTTCATGAGGAAAATAGTGAGAAATGCATGTATAATCATAGTTGATGGTTTGTTTTGGCGTTGTGATGCCATGTTATGGTGTATTATTGTTATGTGTCTATTAAGTATGAGAATTTTGGACTTAATCATGTTTCAATTACATTGAGAATCATAAAATTCGAGTATGCATGCTATATGTTTGATAAAATGCCACTAACATGCTAAATTCATCAAAACATGAAAAATTAGTGAATTTGATTATTGTAACATGTGTATATATGCTAGTAAAAGTGATCTGGATAGTAGGAATTGAATCCTTGCATGCTAGAATCAAAATCATGAATTTTTGTCAGAGTGGGTTAACATGAAATCTGTGACTTTTCGGGTTTTTCGGAGCCTTGAAATCATGGTTTCTGTGACCCGCTTATGGTAGCTAATAATTTTATAAAATAGTATGTTGTATGAAGTCCAATCTGTCCAAATTTCAAAGGAATCGGAGTTTTATTGAGCAAGATATGAAATTCGTAAGCAAGCTTGTTGGTATAGAAATCTACAGAAAATCTGGGTTTTCCAGAATTTTTCTAAGTGTTAGAACCTGTTCTGGCATGCTTTTCAAGGCAGCCGGTTCGTGGCCTTAACTTGCTGTTTTTTGGAAAGTGATATTTTTTTAAAATACTATGCTATATGAAGTATGTTATGTCAAAAGGTCAGAGTCATATCATGCATGATTTGGTCAGAATCAATTCGCAAAGTGGGCTGCTCAAAGCTGCAAAAAAATTTCTGGGCAGCGAAGAGCAGCGCAGCTACGCCACTCATCAGGCTTGTGCCTGCGCAGCTGCGCCGGTCCGGGTCGGGTCGGGTCGGGTCTGATCCGGGTCGGGTCGGATCGGGAAAAATTCCAGAAACTTATTTTTACTCAGGTTCTCATATTGAACCACTTTATCTATATGACGCAACATGTTATATGATTAAATTAGCTTGATGATAGCATACGTGGTAGTTTAATAATGAAATTATAATGAAAGGAAATCATTTTCTTTTGAATTAGAGTTCAAGAACCTAATGGCTTATTGTGACACATATAATTAGGTTACGTGAAGGTTAATTGCTAGCTTTAACGATAGCAGACGTATCAGGCAAGTTTCTTACCCTATTTTTCATTGAGAAATTAATCAATCCTTATTCATTTGATTTCAGCGAGGGTAAGCTCGGACTTGTGATTATTTAAATATGCATGCAAGTTCCTTTGACGTAAAATTCTACAACTTTAATTGTCTTGCAAGTTTTATTGCTGTTTATTCAATTATTAATTCAATTGCTATGCTGTAAAGTTCCATCGATTTAAAAGAACTGTTTCCAAGAATGCTTTCTAGTTTTTGTTCAGCTAGAGATTGTTGATGACAAATGATTTAATTCAAATCTTTTGAAGCTATTTAAAGTTTACCAATCCAAATTGTTTTGGTGCGATCTCGCATGAATACTAAGATGAACAACCCGAATAAACGGGCAAACAGATGTCGGGCATATAGTCCCATTTCTGCTTATGCAGTTTAAACTTTATACTTGTGCACAATGTAGGGTACAATAGGCTGATCACCTGGAGTACTTGCAGAGACCGTTTACAATCCATTTAATTGTTAAAGTGTCTGATGGTTTTTGATGAAACAAAGTAACGTTCAGGGTATTTAACACCCCTTAGTATGCTGTTGAGAATTCTAAACTCTTATCTTCGATATTCTTGTTTAACACTTGATAATTCCTTCAACTGTTGAGATATTGTCATACAGATGTTTTTACTCCTGATGTATGTTTCCAAACTTCTTTATATACTTGCTGGGCAATTTGTGCTCATTCTTGCTTAAACCTTTCAGTTAAGGATGAGAAGGCTGAGGGCTCGGGCAAGGACAAGGGGAAGTCTAAAATGAAATGATGCTAGTTACCTTATGAAATAAGTTTATATTTCCGCATATGATGTAATGTAGCGATAAACGCTAAGTTTAAGTTTTGGTTTATTAAAGGTTGTAAAGACTTGGGATTTTATTTTGTACGTAATAGTTATATTATTATTATTATTATTGCTGGAGTTTACTTAGATAGATGATGATGTATGTTGTATCGTGAGCACCATGTCCTGCAATCGATGTTACACGGATTTGGGGGCGTCACAGGTTGGTATCAAAGCTGTAGGTTATAAACCTTAGGTGAGGAACCTTAGACTATAACCTTAGGGAAGTTAGTGGAGTATATAAGGAGATGAACTCACGTAGAGTTCTAAGGGTTGTGTCAAATCTATTTTTTTTCTAAAAAAAAAATCAATATCTATTTTAAAATACTAATCGAGTTACTTTGTCTTGATTGTAGGATGTCAGGAGAAGAGGAGGTTAGAGATATTCACGTAGTGAGTGAGCAGTTGGTGACAGCTATACCTGAGCCTATAGCTGAGGCAGCAGCTGAGTCAGACCCAGAGGAGTATCCTGAAGAGGAAGAGGAGCCCGAGGAGGACTCCGAGGAAGCACCTGAGGATACTATGTTGGATGAGTTGATGGATAGGATTATAGAATTGGATGACAAGGTCCATGAGTTAGAGGAGCTGTATCAGGGGGAGCAGCAGGCTGCAGCATTGCTTGGGGCATTGGTGCAACACCTGATAATTAGGAACGGGGATCTGGCTGACAAGCTGCGAACAACAGGTCAGAAGGCTGGTAGGCTGAAGTATGAGAAAGAAGCTATCAGAACCCACTTGGGACATACCATTAATGGGCTAGAGTCGAGGATTCAGAGTCTCCAAACTAACAAGCAGATCATTACCACATTCTAGGGAGATGAGAGGAGAGGCCGTGTTCAGGCCGAGAAGCTAACAGACGAGTTAGAAGAAGAAGTAAGAGATAAAAAGGTTAGGATGGATAGAATGAAGTATGCGTTTAAATCAGCACATGGGAGGTTCCAGCATAGGGTGTATCACTTTCCACGTGAGGAGTACCGGTCTAGACATGCCATAAGCCGTGGGCTGGTGCTGGAAATAGCGGATGAAGAGCATGAAGACGCCATTAGGCGGGGTCTTTAGTTTGTTCGTGTTAAACTTTTACTAGTAGCGTGTAGAACGCTTATCTATGAAATAAAACTTGGTTTCCAATGTTACTAAATATGATGGTTAAAGTGATGTAAATGGCTTAATGCCATAAGACGATGAAATACCTTGGGTATTATGTTTATAAATAAATATGCTTTTATTTAAATATGTGATGTGATGTTTAAGTTTTTATATAAATTATATATGTTGTAGGAATAAGTTATGAGATGATAACATTAAGTTTATTTAAACAGATAGATGGCTAGAGAAAGACGTCGTCAAGTACTAGAAGGGTCAGGCGGTAATGCTAGGGGTCCACCGAACCCCATGCAACAATTCGTAGACATGTTAGCTGGGGCATTTCAGAATCGAACCCCGAATACCAATAACCCTCCAGCGGGCCAGGTGGCACACTTTAAATACTTTAAGAGCACGGGACCACCTGAGTTCAAAGGAACCACCGAACCTATTAAAGCCCAAACTTGGGTCAAGGAAATCGAAAAGGTGTTCGCTATTGCTAGCGTAGGAGATGATCAGAAAACAATCTTCGCCACTTACATGCTGAAGGGTGAAGCCAATTTGTGGTGGGAGGTAAACCAGATCAGGGCGGGAGAAGGTGTGATACCTTGGGAAGAGTTTAAGAAGATCTTCTTCGAAAACTATTTCCCTGCGAGTATGCAGAGTCGTATGGAGATGCGATTCTTGGAGCTGAAGCAAGAAGACATGACCGTACCCCAGTACGCCGCAAAGTGCAATGAACTGGCGAGGTTCGCGCCTCATCAGGTTGATGATAGTAGTGTGCATACAAGCCAATCATGTATGATGATAAAGCACGTACTTTGTAAACAATCTTATTTATTTATTAATGAAATATTCATTTATTAAAGGCATTTAGTTATCTACATGTTGCTGTTTTTATAATATGTAAATAACCCATAGTTTTAAGCAATGCTTTTAGAATCATGATGATGATCATGCTAATGAGATCTAAATTCTTAGAAAGTTTTAAAACTTAAATAGTTCCCAATCGTGGGATTACTAAAAAGGGGATTAGTAAATCCGGATAGATTGGTACATATGTTGCTTGCTCATTGGATGAGGATGATTGATCTCATGATCATTTGTGTGGAGACACTAAAGCAAGTATGTAGGTGCTTATTGGAGAATAAGTTCACTGAATGTGATTCGCTATGGAATACCTAATGGAGTTTTACTCGCATGTCAATAGGAATTCCTAATGTGATAGTAGTACAAGTGATCCTTGGACTTGAGATCATCATAGTATCTTGTATGTAACAAATTATACTTTGACTTATTCCTTAAGACCTTTTAAGGCATATATAGGGTATGCTTGGGTATAATGAGTTACATATGGAGATAATGAATGATCAATAAAGAATCTACCACCTCTAGTAAAAGAGGAGATATGTCCTATGTGATTCGTTAAATGACAACCCAGGAATCCTTGGCCAAGGTGAAATGAAATTAGAAAGGAGTTTTTAATTTGCATTATTTGGAGTTGTGCATTTTCTAATCGAAATACATATAATTAAATAAAATAAGACTTGACAGTAAATCCATGTCTTATATTTAATTGGGACATTGTATGGTGGAAGGATTGAATTGTATGGTAACTATTAACTCACAGGTTCTTTTATGATTAATGTTGAAATCTATATTATCTGGAAAGTCGTTGATCGCTAGGGAGGCTTATCCCTATTGTAGAATAAATATTATTTATTTAAATAGATTATTAGTTTAATTTATTTATTTAAATAAGATTAAAATTATTTTAATTGATTTATTCACAACCGGTTTAATATGGAGAACCTAAAGGGTCACACCATAAAAGGAAGAATAATTATTTAAGAAGGTAATGGCATAATCGTAATAATGCATTAAGTATAATTAATTTAATCTATGGTGATAGAATAAATTAAATAGCTTAATGTTTATTATTTAATATTTTGGAAATATTAAATATAAATTAATAAGAGGAGTCTTATTAATATTATTACAATTATTATTATTTTAATTTCTAAAGGAGTTTAGTAATTAATTTAATATTTAGTACTCTCATTTATTCCTAATAAGATTAGGAGACAAATTAATTAAATGAATTTAATTAATTATTCCCATGTGGTGGGAAGCCTAAATTAATTAAAGGAGTTTAATTAATTAAAAGAAATCCCATATCTAATAGGATTAGAAGGGTTGACTAATATCTATATAAGAGGAGTCTTATAATAGATATTAGATTGATGCAATTCTAATTGTTGGAGAGTACTCCTTTTCTATAGAGGATAGAACACTAAGCCAAACACCCTCCTTCTTGATAATTTCTCTTCCTTGGTGGTTCACCTCTAGAGGCCAAACACTTGGGTGGCTAACGTTGATCAAAGGAAGGAATCTAACCCGGAAATTCAAGGAGATCACGAAGAACAAGGAGTTGAACTAGTACCTGTGGAAGCTTCGTTCTACAAGGGTATGATTCCATAACTTCTTATTTATCGTTTTAAATTAATAATTTGCATAAAGGATGATCCGGGTAATGGTTTTGTAGAAATTTTTTAAAACTCTGATATACCATGCTTCCGCTAATTTTTGCAATTTGATTGCGTCACGATTTCGTACAAACCCAACAGTTGACACTGAGGAGAGGAAAATGAGGAGGTTTGAGCAGGGTCTCAAACCATGGTTATACAGTAGACTTTCGAAGTTGCAGACGAACAGCTTTGCGACTCTCCTGGAGAAGGCTATAATTGCTGAGGGCGGAAGTGAAGCCCTAATGAAGTTTAATAAGGAGAAAAAGAAGAAGAATGAAGGAGGGAATCGCGGGGAAGGTAGCAGCAGCAGTGGTGCAAACAAGAGGAAGTGGAACAACAACAACAACAATAATAATTTCAACTCGGGAAACTCTGGGGGAAAACCAGGGGAAACAAAGAAGAGAACTGAGGCATGCAAGGAGTGTGGGAGGAATCACTCGGGTGCATGTCTAAAAGGGAAGAATGTTTGTTTCAATTGCGGGCAAGAGGGGCACATCTCTCCTAATTGCTCTGCACCAAAGAGAAATGGATGTTTCAATTATGGAGTATTGGACCATCAGGCAAGGAATTGCCCAAAGAAGAATTCAGCAGGAGGAAATAGAGGAAAGGGACCAAGCGGTGGAAATCTCACAATTACTAGACCACCAACTCAGAATCGACCAACAGCAAGGACTTTCAGCATGACAGTTCAGGATGCAGTCGCATCCAAGGACGTGGTTTCAGGTATCATTCCGGTCAATGATATATCTGTTTACATATTATTTGATTCAGGTGCTACTTGTTCTTTCGTATCGCATGTATTCTCCCAATGATTAAACATACCCCAGGAAGAATTAGAATATCCTTTGAACATAGAAGTCGCTAATAAGGAAGTCATTCCCGTTAGCCATGTCTATAGGAATTGTGTTGTAGGATGATAGATTGCCAGAAGAAGTGTATAAACCTTAAGACTCCAAATCAGTCTAAGGTAGTATTCTACGGGAGTAAGTCGCCGAGACACTCGAGTTCTCTGACGATGTTGCAAGCGAGGAAGTTGCTAAGGAAGGGAAGTGTAGGATATTTGGCCCATATCATCGATACACAGAAAATAGGTGTAGGAATGGGACAGATACCAGTAGTGAATGAATTTTTGGATGTATTTTCGGAAGAGTTACCAGGACTTCCACCGGATAGAGAGGTCGAATTCGTTATAGATTTAGTATCGGGAACGACCCCGATTTCGAAAGCCCCATACGGAATGGCACCGGCAGAGATGAAAGAGCTGATGGTACAGTTGCAGGAATTATTGGATAGAAAGTATATTCAACCGAGTGTGTCTCCTTGGGGAGCACCAGTTTTATTTGTGAAAAAGAAGGACGGATCGATGAGACTTTGTATCGACTATCGAGAGTTGAACAAAGTGACGATCAAGAACAAGTATCCGTTACCTAGGATAGATGATCTGTTCGATCAGTTGAAGGGAGCAAAATATTTTTCCAAGATCGACTTGAGGACGGGATATCACCAATTGAGGGTGAGGAAGGAAGATGTTCCTAAGACAGCATTCAGGACTCGTTACGGTCACTACGAGTTCCTGGTGATGTCATTTGGATTAATGAACGCGCCGGCGGCATTTATGGACATGATGAATCGGGTATTTAAGCAATACCTAGATAAATTTGTGGTCGTATTCATAGATGATATCCTGATCTATTCCAAGACTCAAGAGGATCATGCTGAACACTTAAGGTTGGTATTGGAGGCGTTGAGGAAGGATAAGTTATACGCAAAATTTTCAAAGTGCGAGTTTTGGTTGGAGAAAGTTCAATTTCTGGGTCACGTGATCGATAAGGACGGAATCTCCGTGGATCCAGCAAAGGTGGAAGCGGTGCAGAATTGGGAGCAACCAAAGACACTGACTGAAGTAAGAAGTTTCTCAGGACTGGCTGGCTATTATAGATGGTTTATCCAAGATTTTTCGAAGATAGCAGGAACTTTGACGAATTTAACGAAGAAGTCGGTCAAATTTGTCTGGACAGAGAAGTGTGAAGAAAGTTTTCGGGAACTTAAGAAAAGATTGAGTGAGGCACCGGTGTTGTCTTTACCAGACGATACAGGTGATTTCGTGATTTTCAGTGATGCGTCGCATAAAGGACTTGGCTGTGTGCTTATGCAACATGGTAAAGTTATTGCGTATGCATCACGTCAGTTGAAGGATTACGAGAAGGGATATCCTACCCATGACCTGGAATTGGCAGCGGTAGTATTTTCCCTAAAGATTTGGAGGCACTATTTATATGGTGTAAAGTGTGAAATATACACGAACCATAAAAGTCTGAAGTATATCTTCACGCAGAAGGAGTTGAATATGAGACAGAGAAGACGGTTGGAACTAATAAAGGATTATGATTGCGACATCTTATATCATCCGAGGAAAGCTAACGTGGTCGCAGATGCGCTAAGAAGAAAGGGCAGTGGCAGGTTGGCAATGCTAACGGCTCAAAAGGAGTTGATTAGGGAAATGGCCAGTTTGGAACTCGAGGTAAAGAGTCCGAGCAAGTCAGATGGGAAGTTGTTCGCAATGGAGGTTCGACCGACTCTATTGGACAAAATCAAAGAAGAACAAAGCAGCGATGAAGAATGCGAGAAGGTGAGGAAAAGAATTTCAGATGGAGAGGAGCTTAAGTTCAATGTGGGTATTGATGGATTATTAAGGTTTAAGAGGAGAATTTGGGTGCCAGGGGTATCCGAGTTAAAGGAGGAAATCTTGCAGGGAGCTCATAGCTCAAGTTACTCAATTCACCCGGGAAGCACAAAGATGTATCAGGATCTTCGCCAACATTATTGGTGGCCCAATATGAAGAGAGAAGTGGCAGAGTGCGTCAGCAGATGTTTGACATGCCAGAGAGTTAAGGCGGAACATCAGAGACCGAGCGGGTTACTTCAACCATTAGAAATTCTGGAATGGAAATGGGAGCATATCACGATGGACTTCGTGGTAGGACTTCCAAATACACAGAAGGGTTACGATGCAGTTTGGGTAACCGTTGATCGATTGACCAAGTCAGCGCATTTCTTGCCAATCAAAATCAGATATACCTTGGATCAGTTGGCAAAGCTTTATATCAAGGAGATCGTTTCCAGGCACAGTGTACCTGTATCAATTGTGTCAGATCGCGATCCGCGGTTCACAGCTAATTTCTGGAAAAGCATTCAAGAACGCATGGGAACGCAACTGAGGTTGAGCACCGCGTATCATCCTCAAACAGACGGGCAGAGCGAAAGAACTATTCAAACATTGGAGGACATGCTGAGAGCATGTGTTATGGACTTCAAAGGAAGCTGGGATGACCACCTACCATTGGTGGAGTTTGCATACAACAACAGTTACCACGCGAGCATCGGGATGCCACCTTATGAAGCTTTATATGGAAGGAAATACAGAACGCCATTGTGCTGGGATGAAGTGGGAGAACGCCAATTGCTAGGGCCAGAATTAGTGCAGCAAACTGCAGATGTGATCAAAACGATACGAGCAAGATTAGTGACAGCTCAGGATCGACAGAAGAAATATGCCGATCAACATCGGCAACAATGAGACTTCGACGTCGGCACTTATGTGTTTCTAAGGGTTTCACCTTGGAAAGGGAAAATGAGATTTGGGAAGAAGGGAAAACTTAGTCCCAGATTCATAGGACCCTTTGAAGTGTTAAGGAGAGTCGGTGAGGTAGCTTATGAAATAGCTTTACCTCCGGAGTTAGAACATATACACAACGTGTTCCACGTATCAGTTTTACGACCCTATAAACGGGATTACAAGCATGTCATAGAGTATGAACCCATCCAATTTGAAAATGACTTAACCTATGAAGAGGTTCCAATACAGATAATTGATAGAAAAGAATAAGTGTTGAGAAATAAGATAATACCTTCTGTTAAGGTAGTATGGAGGAACCACAACGCCGAAGAGGCTACGTGGGAACTCGAGGAGAAAATGATGAAAAATTACCCTAGTCTTTTTGTTTGATATGTAATGATTCCGAGGACGGAATCCTTATAAGGGAGGGTGAACGTAATATCCGAGATTATTATGTCATTTAACAATTATCAATAAATGAATTTATGAGAAATTCTTGTGAGTTTTCTTTTATTAGATGTATATATGTTATACATGCATGTGTTAGTTTATGATATGTGATGAGGAGTAATTAAATGGTGGGTTCAGTTTAACTCAACTATTTAAATTGGTTAAGTGTGGAACTAATTCTATTAATTTTGTGGGATGGCTTTAAAGTATGAGTTTGAGTTCGGAGCGAAATTTAGAGACGCAGACTGCGTATTTGAGTCCGGAACGTAGGATAGACTGTAACCACGAAAATGGGTCACGGTTGACTTTTTGGTCAAAGTCAACCGGTTGACTTTTTCGGGTAAAAAGTCAACCACGAATTTTGGAGATGAATTTGATGAAACGGATAGTCCCATGACGTCCAGAACGTCGACTTTAGTAGGAATCGATATAAGTATTGCAACGTTCGGCTACGGAGGGCAAAATGGTCAAAATGATTGATTAATTGATTAAAATAATATTATAATATATTTAGTACAAGTCAGCAGTTGGTGGGCCTCTTGGTGACCACCAAATTGGGACAAGGAGGAAGAGTATATACGTATATAGCAAATATAGAAGGAGGAGGGAGTTAGTTTTATTCCTTAAACCAAACACCTTTTCATTTTCTCAACTCCCACATTATCTTGGTTCATTAACACAATTGATCATGGAATATGCCAAGGACCTCTCAACTGATGAATTCATATTTACGTTACACAAGAATTCAAGCTCTATAAGAGCATCTCTTTCCCATAGTATTTTCCTTTTCCTTAGAAACCTTACCAAAATAAACTTGAGAGAATGAGAGTTTGAGAGCTCTTGAGAATTCTGGATATTTGGAGAGTCTAAACAAGCAAGGGGGAAGGAATATCAGAATCAAAACAAGGGGAAATTCGCACTAAGAGTTAATTCATAACCCATTTCATATGTTCATGAGGAAAATAGTGAGAAATGCATGTATAATCATAGTTGATGGTTTGTTTTGGCGTTGTGATGCCATGTTATGGTGTATTATTGTTATGTGTCTATTAAGTATGAGAATTTTGGACTTAATCATGTTTCAATTACATTGAGAATCATAAAATTCGAGTATGCATGCTATATGTTTGATAAAATGCCACTAACATGCTAAATTCATCAAAACATGAAAAATTAGTGAATTTGATTATTGTAACATGTGTATATATGCTAGTAAAAGTGATCTGGATAGTAGGAATTGAATCCTTGCATGCTAGAATCAAAATCATGAATTTTTGTCAGAGTGGGTTAACATGAAATCTGTGACTTTTCGGGTTTTTCGGAGCCTTGAAATCATGGTTTCTGTGACCCGCTTATGGTAGCTAATAATTTTATAAAATAGTATGTTGTATGAAGTCCAATCTGTCCAAATTTCAAAGGAATCGGAGTTTTATTGAGCAAGATATGAAATTCGTAAGCAAGCTTGTTGGTATAGAAATCTACAGAAAATCTGGGTTTTCCAGAATTTTTCTAAGTGTTAGAACCTGTTCTGGCACGCTTTTCAAGGCAGCCGGTTCGTGGCCTTAACTTGCTGTTTTCTGGAAAGTGATATTTTTGTAAAATACTATGCTATATGAAGTATGTTGTGTCAAAAGGTCAGAGTCATATCATGCATGATTTGGTCAGAATCAATTCGCAAAGTGGGCTGCTCAAAGCTGCAAAAAAATTTCTGGGCAGCGAAGAGCAGCGCAGCTGCGCCACTCATCAGGCTTGTGCCTGCGCAGCTGCGCCGGTCCGGGTCGGGTCGGGTCGGGTCTGATCCGGGTCGGGTCGGATCGGGAAAAATTCCAGAAACTTATTTTTACTCAGGTTCTCATATTGAACCACTTTATCTATATGACGCAACATGTTATATGATTAAATTAGCTTGATGATAGCATACGTGGTAGTTTAATAATGAAATTATAATGAAAGGAAATCATTTTCTTTCGAATTAGAGTTCAAGAACCTAATGGCTTATTGTGACACATATAATTAGGTTACGTGAAGGTTAATTGCTAGCTTTAACGATAGCAGATGTATCAGGCAAGTTTCTTACCCTATTTTTCATTGAGAAATTAATCAATCCTTATTCATTTGATTTCAGCGAGGGTAAGCTCGGACTTGTGATTATTTAAATATGCATGCAAGTTCCTTTGACATAAAATTCTACAACTTCAATTGTCTTGCAAGTTTTATTGCTGTTTATTCAATTATTAATTCAATTGCTATGCTGTAAAGTTCCATCAATTTAAAAGAACTGTTTCCAGGAATGCTTTCTAGTTTTTGTTCAGCTAGAGATTGTTGATGACAAATGATTTAATTCAAATCTTTTGAAGCTATTTAAAGTTTACCAATCCAAATTGTTTTGGTGCGGTCTCGCATGAATACTAAGATGAACAACCCGAATAAACGGGCAAACAGATGTCGGGCATATAGTCCCATTTCTGCTTATGCAGTTTAAACTTTATACTTGTGCACAATGTAGGGTACGATAGGCTGATCACCTGGAGTACTTGCAGAGACCGTTTACAATCCATTTGATTGTTAAACTGTCTGATGGTTTTTGATGAAACAAAGTAACGTTCAGGGTATTTAACACCCCTTAGTATGCTATTGAGAATTCTAAACTCTTATCTTTGATATTCTTGTTTAACACTTGATAATTCCTTCAACTGTTGAGATATTGTCATACAGATGTTTTTACTCCTGATGTATGTTTCCAAACTTCTTTATATACTTGCTGGGCAATTTGTGCTCATTCTTGCTTAAACCTTTCAGTTAAGGATGAGAAGGCTGAGGGCTCGGGCAAGGACAAGGGGAAGTCTAAGATGAAATGATGCTAGTTACCTTATGAAATAAGTTTATATTTCCGCATATGATGTAATGTAGCGATAAACGCTAAGTTTAAGTTTTGGTTTATTAAAGGTTGTAAAGACTTGGGATTTTATTTTGTACGTAATAGTTATATTATTATTATTATTATTATTGCTGGAGTTTACTTAGATAGATGATGATGTATGTTGTATCGTGAGCACCATGTCCTGTAATCGATGTTACACGGATTTGGGGGAGTCACAGGTTGGTATCAAAGCTGTAGGTTATAAACCTTAGGTGAGGAACCTTAGACTATAACCTTAGGGAAGTTAGTGGAGTATATAAGGAGATGAACTCACGTAGAGTTCTAAGGGTTGTGTCAAATCTATATTTTTTCTAAAAACAAAATCAATATCTATTTTAAAATACTAATCGAGTTACTTTGTCTTGATTGTAGGATGCCAGGAGAAGAGGAGGTTAGAGATATTCACGTAGTGAGTGAGCAGTTGGTGACAGCTATACCTGAGCCTATAGTTGAGGCAGCAGCCGAGTCAGACCCAGAGGAGTATCCTGAAGAGGAAGAGGAGCCCGAGGAGGACTTCGAGGAAGCACCTGAGGATACTATGTTGGATGAGTTGATGGATAGGATTACAGAATTGGATGACAAGGTCCATGAGTTGGAGGAGCTGTATCAGGGGGAGCAGCAGGCTGCAGCATTGCTTGGGGCATTGGTGCAACACCTGATAATTAGGAACGGGGATCTGGCTGACAAGCTGCGAACAACAGGTCAGAAGGCTGATAGGCTGAAGGATGAGAAAGAAGCTATCAGGACCCACTTGGGACATACCATTAATGGGCTAGAGTCGAGGATTCAGAGTCTCCAAACTAACAAGCAGATCATTACCACATTCTGGGGAGATGAGAGGAGAGGCCGTGTTCAGGCCGAGAAGCTAACAGACGAGTTAGAAGAAGAAGTAAGAGATAAAAAGGTTAGGATGGATAGAATGAAGTATGCGTTTAAATCAGCACATGTAACGACCCCAAAATTTATACAATACAACTCTCGACATCGGTCGTTAACAATACATCCTTATTCAGACTTTACATCATTAATCAATGATACAATCACTAAAAATACGGAATATTTAAAACTTTTATATTATTCCTTCTTTATTATCCCTGAATCTCAACCTTTATCATTACATAACTTTGATTCAACCTTATTTCATGAATCGCTTCGTCAGAGTTATTATAAACTAAAACTTACAACCACTTTCAATAACCCTTATACATCGGGTAACATTTAAACTTTACAACTCAACATCTGTTAACCATCATACATTATCAAATACATTATCTGAAACCTTAAACAGGGTCCAAAACAATAACAATTTAGCCAAAGTATATAAATCTTCATGCATTACATCTGATTCATTTCTTTCAAGTAGCACATAGCGTTACCTTGAATCCTTAACCTGCAAAAGTGATTATTTGCAAGAATGAGCTCGACAGCTCAGCAAGATCTAACAGCTTTCATGCATCACATAGCACATAAATACATGCTCAACATACATCTCATAATAATTAAAGTAACATGGCATACATGCTCTACTTCACATAACAAATATAAAGATTGAGTTCCTTACTCAATCAACATTCTTTAATCAATCAATGTAGTCATAAATTGACTTTAACATTTCATGCTTACGACACATATACAACATATCATGCTATTTGCAAAATAATTTAAAATAGTTCATCATCAAATTCACGTAGAAAATAAGAACTGAAAGACTTGCCTTGATCGTTGTTTACCAATAACAGTTTAACAGCTTACAGATATCTGCACTTCACGTGCCCTACACAATTATATAATCATGCACATTAATTATTAGTCATATAGCAATGCACATTGGTTGTAATGTAAACTTTACTCTACATCTCATAACCCTTCCTATTATCAATACACAACATTCAATTTGATGGTGTTAACTTTCGACTTATATCCCACTATATTTCTTTTTTAATAATATTCGAAATTCATTCAAGTGTTTAAGTCCTGCTAGGACTACCTATTGGTTTTATATTAACCACACTTCATATATAATAATGTTCGTTACATTAGAATCGAAACACTATTTAAGTGTATTACCACATTACACGGCGTTTCGACGTTTATACGTCACACGCCTAACTCGCCTCTTCTGCATGTGATTTGCATGCTCCTATATTGGGTTACATTACTCTATAATATTTCATTCTTATTAAAAATATAATATTAAACAAGGTCATACACACTCGTTACGGCATTGAGACGCTTGCACGTTTGTACGCCAAACTTGCCTGTTCGAACGCCCAAACGACACGCATTTGTGCACGCTTAGCACGCCCAATCAAATTGTCTAATACTCAAGGGTTAATGTTAAGTATCATTATAATACCTAATAGTCATGTTATGGAAGTTAGAACATCATTTTACATGGTCGGGAGCATTACATGTGTATACGTGCATGCCCGACGCCCCCCGATTGCCTCCAAAAACACATTAGTCCCAAAAATGACCATTTTGACCCTAACTAACGACCTCAAATTGAAAAACTTAAAGAACAAAAGTTGTAGGCCTACTCGTGCTCGTTCCGGATCATCTTGAATCACCTCAATCCGAGTCCGTATGAAACAGCTATGGCCATTTTACCACAGGAGGTCAAAACAGTCCCGGACTGAATTTCCCTCCCGGCGCAGCTGCGCCCCAAACAGCCTTGGGGGCAGCGCAGCTGCGCCCCTGGCAGCCTGTTACGTGATTTTTCTTTCCAGTTTGTGGTTCTGTCGAATTTTCTAACCCTTTTCTCCTTCCAATCATCATAAATCAAGCTATACACATCCGATTGAGTCTGTTTTCGACTCTATGGATTCGTAATTCATAGAACTACAACATAGCAAGGAAATCCATAATTTACATAACCATTATCTAACCTAAATTTTGACTCAAAACCCATGTTCATACTAAACTTTCATGTTTTAACATGTTTAGCGAAATCATTCACAACGAATTCGTTTCTTAACCAAATTGATTCATTCAACTTGCATTTTTTTTCGTTTTTCAATGTTCCTACAACATTCATCATCAATTTAAGATTTTCATCAAGATTTCATAACTAATATTTGACTCCAACTAAGCCATAACATACACATTACATCAAGAACACAAGTGTTTCATCCTTAGCGTAATTTCACGAATTCGATTACTCTAAAACCAATTTTAGATGATATAAAATGGATTACACAAACCCATTAACATCTACAACCAATTCCTTCATAATTCAACCCTAGAAATCTATATTTAGATAAACAACTTAAGAACACAAAAATAAGTTTTATAATCAAATTATTACCTTTGATTCGTTATAACACTTGAAAAATCTTCTTCTTTTCTTCCTTCTTTGATTCTCACAAAGTTCTTCTCAATACAAAGAGAATTTCTTCTCTTTCTCTATCAATTTTCTATCTTCCTCTCTTCTCTATGTTTTGTTCTGCTTTCTTAGGCTTAGGAAAATATACGTAAGAAAATATAACTGATGGACATGGGTTACGTTATAATAATTATGGGTCTCAGCAGTTACAACCCACCAAGGGTCATAAGACCTTGTTTGGCTAGTTCACTATATAATCCTTTTAATTTATTTTAATCATTCACTTATTATATAGTTTACAAATGTCACATATAATTTAATTAAATCATGTTTAATCAAATTATTTAGCAAATATAACTCCATTTTTATTTAACAAATCATTACCTTTCTAATTTAATTATTTAATTAAATTAGAACATCACCAACATATTAGCATAATAAAATACGCACAAATTATAAAATTGTTTATCATCAATTTACTTAATATCATCATACATGAATAAATTATTCCATAATAATTTCCATCAAATATTTACTTTATTTAATAAATATCTCAACTAAAATATTTATTTTACTCAATAATTATCATAACTATTTACGAAATTCTCAATCAAATTACATTAAAATATTACATTTTTAGGTAACATACCTTCCTCTCTCATTTTATTAAAACAAATATATTCACATTACTTCATTATTTCATTAAGTGAATTACTCACATCATTTATGAAATTAAATTCATAACAATTATAGTGCCAACAAGGCATAATAATCAAATTATATTATTCCATAATATAATATCAACTTAATTAACTTAATTCTCTTTTCAAACAATTTCGTTTCCCTTCTTTAATAGCTAAAATAAATTAACTACTAAACCTCATTCCTCCAACCTATGAATATATATATATATATATATATATATATATATATATATATATATCTTCTATATTCACACCACATCATATACTTCACCACATCATATACTTTACCACATATATACACATATCCAAACTCAAAACATCTCGTAATAAGAATTTTATTTATTAAATTCTTATTATAATAATTTTTAAAAATTCGGGTTGTCACAGCACATGGGAGGTTCCAGCATAGGGTGTATCACTTTCCACGTGAGGAGTACCGGTCTAGACATGCCATAAGCCGTGGGCTGGTGCTGGAAATAGCGGATGAAGAGCATGAAGACGCCATTAGGCGGGATCTTTAGTTTGTTCGTGTTAAACTTTTACTAGTAGCGTGTAGAACGCTTATCTATGAAATAAAACTTGGTTTCCAATGTTACTAAATATGATGGTTAAAGTGATGTAAATGGCTTAATGCCATAAGACGATGAAATACCTTGGGTATTATGTTTATAAATAAATATGCTTTTATTTAAATATGTGATGTGATGATTAAGTTTTTATATGAATTATATATGTTGTAGGAATAAGTTATGAGATGATAATATTAAGTTTATTTAAACAGATAGACGGCTAGAGGAAGACGTCGTCAAGTACCAGAAGGGTCAGGCGGTAATGCTAGGGGTCCACCGAACCCCATGCAACAATTCGTAGACATGTTAGCTGTGGCACTTCAGAATCGAACCCCGAATACCAATAACCCTCCAGCGGGCCAGGTGGCACACTTTAAAGACTTTAAGAGCACGGGACCACCTGAGTTCAAAGGAACCACCGAACCTATTGAAGCCCAAACTTGGGTCAAGGAAATCGAAAAGGTGTTCGCTATTGCTAGCGTAGGAGATGATCAGAAAACAATCTTCGCCACTTACATGCTGAAGGGTGAAGCCAATTTCTGGTGGGAGGTAAACCAGATCAGGGCGGGAGAAGGTGTGATACCTTGGGAAGAGTTTAAGAAGATCTTCTTCGAAAACTATTTCCCTGCGAGTATGCAGAGTCGTATGGAGATGCGATTCTTGGAGCTGAAGCAAGAAGACATGACCGTACCCCAGTACGCCGC
Organism: Panax stipuleanatus; assembly: GCA_020205555.1. NCBI lineage: Eukaryota > Viridiplantae > Streptophyta > Magnoliopsida > Apiales > Araliaceae > Panax > Panax stipuleanatus. The sequence continues at coordinate 106,249,819 of CM035124.1, read as the reverse complement.
AAAGTTCAATGAACTGGCGAGGTTCGCGCCTCATCAGGTTGACACTGAGGAGAGGAAAATGAGGAGGTTTGAGCAGGGTCTCAAACCATGGTTATATAGTAGACTTTCGAAGTTGCAGACGAACAGCTTTGCGACTCTCCTGGAGAAGGCTATAATTGCTGAGGGCGGAAGTGAAGCCCTAATGAAGTTTAATAAGGAGAAAAAGAAGAAGAATGAAGGAGGGAATCGCGGGGAAGGTAGCAGCAGCAGTGGTGCAAACAAGAGGAAGTGGAACAACAACAACAACAATAACAATTTCAACTCGGGAAACTCTGGGGGAAAACCAGGGGAAGCAAAGAAGAGAACTGAGGCATGCAAGGAGTGTGGGAGGAATCACTCGGGTGCATGTCTAAAAGGGAAGAATGTTTGTTTCAATTGCGGGCAAGAGTGGCACATCTCTCCTAATTGCTCTGCACCAAAGAGAAATGGATGTTTCAATTGTGGAGTATTGGACCATCAGGCAAGGAATTGCCCAAAGAAGAATTTAGCAGGAGAAAATGGAGGAAAGGGACCAATGCGGTGGAAATCTCACAATTACTAGACCACCAACTCAGAATCGACCAACAGCAAGGACTTTCAGCATGACGGTTCAGGATGCAGTCGCATCCAAGGACGTGGTTTCAGGTATCATTCCGGTCAATGATATATCTGTTTACATATTATTTGATTCAGGTGCTACTTGTTCCTTCGTATCGCATATATTCTCCCAACGATTAAACATACCCCAGGAAGAATTAGAATATCCTTTGAACATAGAAGTCGCTAATAAGGAAGTCATTCCCGTTAGCCATGTCTATAGGAATTGTGTTGTAGATATCAGGGGGTATAAGTTGCCTGTGAATTTAATTTTGATTCAATTAGGGGAATTTGATGTAATTCTAGGAATGGAGTGGTTATTTAACCATGGAGCGATGATAGATTGCCAGAAGAAGTGTATAAACCTTAAGACTCCAAATCAGTCTAAGGTAGTATTCTACGGGAGTAAGTCGCCGAGACACTCGAGTTGTCTGACGATGTTGCAAGCGAGGAAGTTGCTAAGGAAGGGAAGTGCAGGATATTTGGCCCATATCGTCGATACACAGAAAATAGGTGTAGGAATGGGACAGATACTAGTAGTGAATGAATTTTTGGATGTATTTTCGGAAGAGTTACCAGGACTTCCACCGGATAGAGAGGTCGAATTCGTTATAGATTTAGTATCGGGAACGGCCCTGATTTCGAAAGCCCCATACAGAATGGCACCGGCAGAGATGAAAGAGCTGATGGTACAGTTGCAGGAATTATTGGATAGTAAGTATATTCAACCGAGTGTGTCTCCTTGGAGAGCACCAGTTTTATTTGTGAAAAAGAAGGACGGATCGATGAGACTTTGTATCGACTATCGAGAGTTGAACAAAGTGACGATCAAGAATAAGTATCCGTTACCTAGGATAGATGATCTGTTCGATCAGTTGAAGGGAGCAAAATATTTTTCCAAGATCGACTTGAGGACGGGATATCACCAATTGAGGGTGAGGAAGGAAGATGTTCCTAAGACAGCATTCAGGACTCGTTACGGTCACTACGAGTTCCTGGTGATGTCATTTGGATTAATGAACGCGCCGGCGGCATTTATGGACATGATGAATCGGGTATTTAAGCAATACCTAGATAAATTTGTGGTCGTGTTCATAGATGATATCCTGATCTATTCCAAGACTCAAGAGGATCATGCTGAACACTTAAGGTTGGTATTGGAGGCGTTGAGGAAGGATAAGTTATAAGCAAAATTTTCAAAGTGCGAGTTTTGGTTGGAGAAAGTTCAATTTCTGGGTCACGTGATCGATAAGGACGGAATCTCCGTGGATCCAGTAAAGGTGGAAGCGGTGCAGAATTGGGAGCAACCAAAGACACTGACTGAAGTAAGAAGTTTCTCAGGACTGGCAGGCTATTATAGACTATTTATCCAAGATTTTTCGAAGATAGCAGGAACTTTGACGAATTTAACGAAGAAGTCGATCAAATTTGTCTGGACAGAGAAGTGTGAAGAAAGTTTTCGGGAACTTAAGAAAAGATTGAGTGAGGCACCGGTGTTATCTTTACCAGACGATACAGGTGATTTCGTGATTTTCAGTGATGTGTCGCATAAAGGACTTGGCTGTGTGCTTATGCAACATGGTAAAGTTATTGCATATGCATCACGTCAGTTGAAGGATTACGAGAAGGGATATCCTACCCATGACCTGGAATTGGCAGCGGTAGTATTTTCCCTAAAGATTTGGAGGCACTATTTATATGGTGTAAAGTGTGAAATATACACGGACCATAAAAGTCTGAAGTATATCTTCACGCAGAAGGAGTTGAATATGAGATAGAGAAGACGGTTGGAACTAATAAAGGATTATGATTGCGACATCTTATATCATCCGAGGAAAGCTAACGTGGTCGCAGATGCGCTAAGAAGAAAGGGCAGTGGCAGGTTGGCAATGCTAACGGCTCAAGAGGAGTTGATTAGGGAAATGGCCAGTTTGGAACTCGAGGTAAAGAGTCCGAGCAAGTCAGATGGGAAGTTGTTCGCAATGGAGGTTCGACCGACTCTATTGGACAAAATCAAAGAAGAACAAAGCAGCGATGAAGAATGCGAGAAGGTGAGGAAAAGAATTTCAGATGGAGAGGAGCTTAAGTTCAATGTGGGTATTGATGGATTATTAAGGTTTAAGAGGAGAATTTGGGTGCCAGGGGTATCCGAGTTAAAGGAGGAAATCTTGCAGGGAGCTCATAGCTCAAGTTACTCAATTCACCCGGGAAGCACAAAGATGTATCAGGATCTTCGCCAACATTATTGGTGGCCCAATATGAAGAGAGAAGTGGCAGAGTGCGTCAGCAGATGTTTGACATGCCAGAGAGTTAAGGCGGAACATCAGAGACCGAGCGGGTTACTTCAACCATTAGAAATTCTGGAATGGAAATGGGAGCATATCACGATGGACTTCGTGGTAGGACTTCCAAATACACAGAAGGGTTACGATGCAGTTTGGGTAACCGTTGATCGATTGACCAAGTCAGCGCATTTCTTGCCAATCAAAATCAGATATACCTTGGATCAGTTGGCAAAGCTTTATATCAAGGAGATCGTTTCCAGGAACAGTGTACCTGTATCAATTATGTCAGATCGCGATCCGCGGTTCACAGCTAATTTCTGGAAAAGCATTCAAGAACGCATGGGAACGCAACTGAGGTTGAGCACCGCGTATCATCCTCAAACAGACGGGCAGAGCGAAAAAACTATTCAAACATTGGAGGACATGCTGAGAGCATGTGTTATGGACTTCAAAGGAAGCTGGGATGACCACCTACCATTGGTGGAGTTTGCATACAACAACAGTTACCACGCGAGCATCGGGATGCCACCTTATGAAGCTTTATATGGAAGGAAATGCAGAACGCCATTGTGCTGGGATGAAGTGGGAGAACGCCAATTGCTAGGGCCAGAATTAGTGCAGCAAACTGCAGATGTGATCAAAACGATACGAGCAAGATTAGTGACAGCTCAGGATCGACAGAAGAAATATGCCGATCAACATCGGCAACAATGAGACTTCGACGTCGGCACTTATGTGTTTCTAAGGGTTTCACCTTGGAAAGGGAAAATGAGATTTGGGAAGAAGGGAAAACTTAGTCCCAGATTCATAGGACCCTTTGAAGTGTTAAGGAGAGTCGGTGAGGTAGCTTATGAAATAGCTTTACCTCCGGAGTTAGAACATATACACAACGTGTTCCACGTATCAGTTTTACGACCCTATAAACGGGATTACAAGCATGTCATAGAGTATGAACCCATCCAATTTGAAAATGACTTAACCTATGAAGAGGTTCCAATACAGATAATTGATAGAAAAGAACAAGTGTTGAGAAATAAGATAATACCTTCTGTTAAGGTAGTATAGAGGAACCACAACGCCGAAGAGGCTACGTGGGAACTCGAGGAGAAAATGATGAAAAATTACCCTAGTCTTTTTGTTTGATATGTAATGATTCCGGGGACGGAATCCTTATAAGGGAGGGTGAACGTAATATCCGTGATTATTATGTCATTCAACAATTATCAATAAATGAATTTATGAGAAATTCTTGTGAGTTTTCTTTTATTAGATGTATATATGTTATACATGCATGTGTTAGTTTATGATATGTGATGAGGAGTATTTAAATGGTGGGTTCAGTTTAACTCAACTATTTAAATTGGTTAAGTGTGGAACTAATTCTATTAATTTTGTGGGATGGCTTTAAAGTATGAGTTTGAGTTCGGAGCGAAATTTAGAGACGCAGACTGCGTATTTGAGTCCGGAACGTAGGATAGACTGTAACCACGAAAATGGGTCACGGTTGACTTTTTGGGATGACCGGCAATCTCATCACACAGTCACGCATCTCCGTCCCTAAAAATCACGGTGCATGCATATCATTCTCTACTTTCCCTTTCCTGAAGTGTTCTTTATTTCTTCGAAACGGGTGGTCTACCGGCAAGAAATGACGATAACATTCAAACCAGTAAGGCTTTCAACCTTTTGATAGATTGAAAGACTTTGTTTGCTCCATACAATACGGACAAGCCAACTTTCCGTGTGTACTCCATCCAGCTAACATACCATAGGCAGGGAAATCACTTATAGTCCACATAACCGCTGCCCTGAGGTTGAAATTTGTTTTTGTGGAAACATACCAAGTATGTACTCCATCCTCCCATAATACATTCAACTTGTCTATAAGAGGTCTCAAGTAAACATCTAGGTTCTTTCCAGGACTCTTGGGACCAGGAATTTTGAGTGAAAGAAACAAGTATGGTTGTTTCATGCACATCCAAGGAGGCAAGTTGTACGGAGTAACAATCACAGGCCAGCAGGAGTACGGAACAGCTGAGTGGCCGAACGGGTTGAATCCATCAGTGGACAAGCTAAGCCTCACATTTCTAGATTCCAATGCAAACCCAGGATGTGCTAAGTTGAAATCTTTCCAAGCCTGCCCATCTGCGGGATGGTTAAGTTCTCCATCTTTAGCTGGATTTCACATGCCAAGTCATATGTTCAGTTGTTCTTGAAGACATGTACAACCTTTTTAACCGATGCGTAATTGGAAAATATTTTAAAATATTAAAAGGTATACTTGCCTTTTTTGTAGTCACACCCTCTTTATTAGGCCTGAACCGATCATGACTGCAAAATGTGCACCTTGTCTTTTGTTCATTTTCCTTATAAAACAACATGCAATTGTTCGAACATGCATCGATCTTTTGGTATCCAAGACCCAACTTCTTCACCATTTTCTTACAATAGTAATGTCGCCACTGCAAACAATGTAGTGTGTTTGGTGCAACCGTGCCATAACGGCTCGCTACCCTCGTCTATCAACTTAAAGAACGCTTTGGCATCAGAATTCTTAGGTTGCTCTCTGCCTTGTTCCCAATCAAAATTTGGCCCTGCAATATCATGAACCATGTCATTCATACGATGGGTGCTGCTGCCAGGAGTGTGTACTTGTGCATAGCCACTATCTCTTCTCTGCCCATGTGCCCACCAGCATTCTTCATAATTTTTCATGAACCCAAAAACAAGTAAATGATAGTTTACTATGTCTATGTCCATATAATTTATATTTTTACACTTCAAATAAGGGCATCTTATCTTGTTCTGACCATTCACACATTCGGGTGACTATATGCATAATCCAGAAACACTTGACAACCAGTTCTAAATTCAGTTGTAGCACCTATCTGGGCACTTGACTTTCGTTTTCTCATCCAACTACGGTCTGAATAGAGGTCCATGATACCACGGTACCTACTGCAGACAAGAATTATTGTATCCCCTTGTTAGATATTTACAATTCAGCCCAATGTCATTTATGATGCATATAAATATATATAAATGTATCTTCATGTAAGCATATGACTTGAGTATTACTTGTAAGGATAAGACTTGAGCATACTTGTAATCATGTGATTAACATTTAAGCATACTTGTAAACATATGACTTGAGCATATACACGTATATGATTAACATTTCAACATACATGTAAGCTGTTGTTGTTTGAGGGTGTTCAAACAACAACACAGCTCCAACCATACATGTTCAAACCATACTTCTCCCATCTTCAAGCTTCAAAGGAAACTAGTTGATTGGCGAAGCATTGAATTCTCTTGTCTGAATACTTTCCTGGCTGGATTCATGATTTTCTCTTGCCTCCTTCCTAAATTAGATTTAGGCTTTAAGTTCCATACACGTATATTGTTAACATAACCTTAGGCCCCTTGAACCTAGCATCTTCCCATTATAATAGTCCAACTAGATCAATTTCCTTCTTGTTCTTTTTGTTTAGTGTTTAATTAATTTGGCTTCCTAGATTATCATTTATAGTCTTTTACTTGCTCATTACTTACCCGAATTGTCCAATCCTTGTTTCTTTTATTAGTGTTACTTGATTTTGTTAACTAGGTAATCCGTTTTAGTCTTTTACTTGCTTCCTATTTGCCCGAGCTGTCCAATCTCTTTGCTATAACAAGCTATTCCCAAAGTAAGAATTTTATGGTTTTCCTATTTTCGCATATTTATTTGATTATGCTGATTGTCTTTTACTTGCTCTATATTTGATACTAATAGTCTGTGCTTTATATGTAAAGAAGAGGAGCTTACATAGAGAAGACTCAGCAAGGCGGTTCATCCGCGATGCTCTGTTCTTTTGGATGGCAGTCATTTTCTTATTCTTTTTTGAAGCAAGTTGGTAGTGGATTATATTAAGATTGTGTTTTGTACCTGAAAGTGTTATGCACTATTTTCTAGTTGTTCTGTTATGCAAGATGTCCCATGAACTAATTGGTGTAGATTAATTTAGAAACCAAATGGATTTATTTCATCTTACAACTAGTTTACGTTAATCTCTTACTATTTGGGTCTCAGTTCTATAATGATATTACAGGATCTTCAACATTTCCTTTTAGCTGCCAATTGCCTAGTCATTTATTTCCTAGGCTTAGTTAATCAAAGCATGATTATGATAATTGACAAAGTGCGAAACTTACTTGCTTGTTTGATAACTATTCCCTGTTTTATTTGGAATTTTTAGAATTTGGATTAAGTGGGGTTCAAACACAACACCATTTGCATGTGTTGAGGATGGCTCTTTTGGGCGAAAGCAGTCCTAACATTCTAATTAATTAGAACTTGATTGTTTGCTTAATAAATCTAAGGTAAACTATACGAGTGAGGGAAAAACATACGAGCCTAAATGGTAGAAGATACTTTTAAGTATAGTTGCCATAATTGGCCACCAGTTTTGTTGCTTGTTTCGTCATGCTAATAATAAAGATGATTTTTTATACCCAATAAATAATCTTGCTTTGGTAAGCCAATTCAATCATCGTTAGAAGATGGGCAAACTTCCACTAATCCTACTTTCAGTTAGTACTACACTTGATAACAAATACACACTTGAGAGACAACAAAAAATCACAAATACACTCAGTCTTACTTCCTAGTTCCTACTGTAGCAGCCACTTTCCCTAAACTTTGATTCGCATACTAGAACCAACTACAGTTCAACAAATGAAATAGCAATGAACAAACTTTACCCTTTTAAAGTTCCCTCCTTTTTCTTTTCTAAAATTCCTAATTTCACAAAGCACAAGAACATACAATGGTTTAATTTCATAAATCTTATACATACAAGTGCAACATATAAATCTATAATGGCCCAAAATAGTAAAAACCCTTATGAAAATTTGGCAATGGTGACTGAGATTAGTAAGAATAAGACTAAAAACAAAGATGCAGAGATAAAACCTGCCACAGTTGAAAACAGACCTAACAAACAATAAGGCTTACTGTCATTTCACACTCTATTCACAAACAATAGGAGTATAATGTATACATATATAATGGAAATAGGAGTATAGAGAGAAACCCTTTGACAGTGGCGTGGGCAACGGGGTAGTCGGCCACAGGGTGGGCGGCGATGGTATGGACTGGCGACGGTGTTCCTCTATTCCCTCTCTTCTCCTCCTTCTGTTTTCTTCTTCTTTTCGCTTCTGTATGCCGAACTGGTACCTGATAGATTTAATAGGATCAGCGACCGCCGTCTGCGACCGTATGCGGTCGCTTGTTTTTTAATACGTGGATGTTGTAGCAACCGATTGCGGTCGCTGATACTATCCAGTTGCAAATAAGTCTTTGCGCCCCACTCTTGTGCCAAATTTTTTGGGGGAAATCTTTTCAGCGACTAATTAGCGACCGCGTACGGTCGCTGAAGATAATAGCGACTAAATTAAATTGTGGTCGCCAATACCGGTCGCTGATATGCTTAGTAGCGACCGAAAATTACGGTCACAGATAGTGTTGGTCACTGATGAGCCTTTTTGTTGTAGTGTACTATTTTAAACTATGGTTTATTGCATGATCAAAAGTGACCGGCTGTTCTTGTAAACCCATTTTTTGAAGGGTGAAATAGGTTATATGGCCTAAGGGTGAGCATGGCGCGATTTGGTGCACTTCCGAACAAAAATCGCACATGAAACCACTTTGATGCGGTTGCTTAAATTAGAAACCGCAACATGAAACCGCTTGAATTGGTGTGGTACTGTTTCAAATGGTGCAATTTTGACTCAAAAACCAATTGAAAAAAAATGATAAGCATGTTCAAATTCCAAATAAATCTCAAACATTGTAAATAATACCCAATTACAAAAAGTTAAGTTTTTGAAAACCAATCACAAATTATTCAAACTTCCAATTCCTCAAATTGAAAAGTTTAATTTTAGTGTTATAGAAATTGTAAAAATGCATACATTACTACAATACAACCATTATTTCAAATTTAAAGTCTTAAACTATGCAAAATTACATATTCTAAAATTAAATTCACTACCATACTTCAATAGAACTTAAAAAGCTCTAAAACATACACAAAAATATGAAAAATATTAAAATATTTAAAACTCTAAACATGTGTGATTCCTTAAAGGAACCGCAGCCGTAAAGGATGGGGTTTCTAAGGAAAAAATCACAATATGTCACCGGAACCAATGGTGATTTTAGTTGCAAAATCAATTCTTGGTCTCTCCTAATATGGCCCATATCAATTCAATTTAAACACAAAAGATTGACCAACTCACCTCGGTCCACAAAATGTAGTAAGGGACGAAACTCTTAAATTGCTCCTCGGGAACGCCCCTTGTGATTCCAGCTCAGTTATAATTCCCTGAACAACCTAAATAGTCTCCAAAAGACGGGCATTTATATCAAACTCGTAAAAAAATACAGACAACGCTGAATTGGAATATTGCATAAACTACATCAAATCCATACAAATGAATTTAAGTACCTTTCTAAAGTCTCGAGATTGTGCAGAATCGAAAATTGGCCAAACTTTATCAAAATCCGAAAGGATCTCAATGTTAGAAAAAAAGAAAGTAAAACAAATTCAAATTTAATGGATATCTAAGAGAGGATAAGATGAAGTAGAGAAGCTGTTCGCCCAATTTAGGATTAGAATGACGAAATAATCAGACCCAAGGGGCGCCGTTGTTGGCTCCGACGCCGATGATCGACGGATCCAACCCTAATAATAAACAATTAGTGTACATTGCACTTTCCAGCTCTATCTCTCTCTCCTTTTCGCTGTCCATCGTCATCATGACCTCTCCCTCTCTCTCTCTACAGTTCCTCTCTCTATATCTACAGAAGTCCTAAGATTCTTCTTAGATATCGATTTGCAGGCGAATTTTTCACCAGAATCCGAATCAGTGCACAAATATGTTACCCCAAATTCGCCTCTACCAAGCTCATGACCCAGATCATATTTTTGTGAAATATCTTGCCCAGTTGGTTCTTTTAACACTCGAAGCTTACTCCCACCTCTAGATCCATTTTCACCATAAGCAATTGAAAATGGAATGGGTTTGTCCTTCTTCTTCTCCTTTTTATCCCTCTGAGATGAACTTCTATGGAACTTGTAGGGCTGAGTTTGATTTGGGCCAAATTATACAGAGAGAAGAGAGAGAAGAAAAGACTTGGGCGTGTAGGGCTGAGTTTGATTTGGGAGGGGTAGCATGTAGGGGGAGTTTGATTTGGGCGGGATTGTTTTAGTTTGAGATGAAATATAAGCCTTTAGATTAAGTTAGAAGATTTGAGATGAAATCTGAACCGTTGTTGTGGTTTCTCAAATTGAAGATTCAAAATGGGTTCTATTTTATTATTATAGATATATATATATATATATATATATATATTGTTATTTTTTTTGAAAAATAAAGATCTGACAATGTTAGAATCCAAATTCTTGTTTTGATTGTAGTATTAGATATAAGAAAACAATCTTTAATTATATGTGCCAATATCTTTGTAAGATTATATAGCATACATGCAGCGGATTTGAACTGAAAAACTTTAATTTTCTAGTTACCTCTTGAAGCGTATGCCCACAAACTCGAACGGCTAGAATCACGAACTCAACGAACAATGATTTCAACGATAATTTGGACTACATTAGAACGAGTATCAAATATATCATCCATGGTTCGTGTAACTTTAAAGCTTTCAAGCTTTCAATTATACTTCCAATGGCTTATAAGATTATGCTAATGCTCTTGTGTATTGTGTATTACATCTTCTAAAGATCAACTCTCATCTCCTTTTATATCCAACATGAAGAGTGTAACTTATATTGTATTAAACAAGAATTAATATATATATATATATATATATATATATATATATAATTCCCAAGTTATAAATGAAGATGAATATACACATTCATTGTATTTAGACAATGAACCATGTATTCGCCGGGTCGACCGCTCCATGGGCACACCGGTTTGGATCCAATAACCAACAATCTTAATTAAGAAAAGGTTGCTTATGATAATAAGAGTCGTCAATCAGTCGATATGACAAAATATAGAATCTTTAGAATTTTAAAAGTGGAAACTAATTAAAATAATAACTTGAATAATCTTGGATCCTCCTTAAAAATAAAAATAAAATAAGAAATAAATAAACTTGTATTTAGTAAATAGAGATTTCTCATAATATCCAATTTACAAAAGAAATTAAACATGGATATTGATGTGATAAAATTATGTAACTGCAAGTGCACAGTGTCAGATTGAAGAACTGGCAAGTACAGGTCGAACCCACAGAGACTAGATTAATTTTAATATATCCTTAATATCTATTTTAGGCGAATTAGAAATAAAGATTGAGAATTGATTAATTAGAATATGAAACCTAATAATGAGGAAGCAATCTAGAAATTCGAATCCATTAAATAATAAACATAACATATAATTCAATCTCTTCTATTTTTATAACTTAATTATGATTTTGATCTCCCTTCCCTTTAATTTAGTAATTTTACAATTAACGTGAGCAAGCATAGACTATGAAAATTTAAGGATTAACTATAACCCATCAATACTTCTTCTAGCAAGCATGAATTATGAAAAATTCATATCTTAACAATATTCTATCAAAACCTCTTAATTAATTTAAAATTACATAAGAACTATAAAACGAATGTATTTCAATAACGAAATATGAAGACGAAATCAATTAAACATAAAAGCATAAATAATAGAAGAGATGAAAAATATTATTATGAATAATTATTTAATTTCAACTTCATCCTAGATATAAAAAAATTAGCTAGACATGAAAAATAAATTAACTAACTAAAATAAAGAAGAAGAAATAAAATAAGAAAACTCCCTTTATTGATGATTCTCCAACAAGCGTACAATGAAGAAGTAATTTAATCTACTTCTACTCCTAGCCTAAACTAATACAATACCTAATCATCCTTTCTCTCTAAAATAAGAGGCCTATTTATAGAAAAAATAAATTTATGCCCTAGTTTAGATTCTTTGAACTTGGACACTTTTGTTCTCTTTTTCTTCTTCTTTTCTTCTTGACTTCAATCTCTATATGGCAATCCTCCAAGAGTTCTTTTCTATCTTTAAGAGCTGAATATAAATCTTTTATTTGCTTCCCAAGAAAAATAAATGTTATTTCCTACAAAACAAAATAAAATCTATTAGTTAAATAAAATAAGCATATAAAATAATGAATATGGGAATATTAAAATATAATAATTACATGTCTATCAAATACCCCCATACCTAGCTTTTGCTCGTCCTCGAGTAAAATAAAAATAAAACAAAAATGATACTACCCCATTTTCGTAGGAAACATGATTGCACTTAGCATGTGCAACAAGCCTTTAAACCCCAAGGTTACCCCAAGTGGACGAGTTGTGTCTAGTGAGGGTTTGCAGTGAATATATCCACAAAATTTCAAAAATATTTTTGAGTTCAACAAGTCATGAAATTGAATTAAAAACTTCTAAATATCCATGGGCATTATACATAAGCAAGATTAAATTCAAAATCACACTTTCACCTTATCAAAAATATTCAATCTTTATTCTAGACACCATCCTTCATTAAATTAATTCTATGTGACGCATGCATTCTTTATTTTTCCTTTTTTTTCATTTTTTTTCTCTACTTGTGCAATATCTTTTTTTTCTTAGGCTTTTCAGAGTTACCCATGTAGCGAGCGTTGGACCAATGACTCCCATATCAATTGGTTTTAGGGCACTAGGTGTAGAGACACCCCTAAGGGCTTACTAACTCGAGTAACAAAGGCCACAAAACTAGACTAGTCAAGCTGCTTATATCCATCACACTTTTCAGCGCGAATATCGATGCTTCATGAGGCTTTGATACCTAGTTATTTCGTTCAATGGACATTGAAGCAGTTATTTTTTCCTTTTTCATTTTCAACATTTTTTTTCTTTTTTTTCTGAAATTACTCGAATCATAGTTTATACCCCCCACAACTAAGAATTTGTGCAAATGTGTAGTGCAAAAATACTTTTAAAATCAATTTTATTCTAGATGGTATTTCAAACTAAGATTTCGTACCTTATCAAAGATTCAAGAGTTCTAAATCTTTCAATCTTGCTCATGAGTTTTAACTCCACGGACACTTATTAGAATAAATCCAACTCATAAAATGTCAAAAAAAATTTCAATTTTTTTACTATATTTTCATATATAAAAAATCTAATACAATAATACAAACAAACTCCCCCCCCCCCCATACCTAAATCATGCATTGTCCTCAATGTATGCAAATGAAGAAAAGAGAACAAAGATGTGAAAAAATTATACCTTGTATGCGGGGCATTTGTTCTGCAAGAAAATGGGGTGAGAAGGAAAACAAATATACATACCTACGAATTTCATAAATCCTAAAAAGTATGTGACTAAAAACGAATGATACAAATGGGTAAGTGAGTGTGAACTTGTCATAATTTTCAGGAGGTCTAAAAAATTGAAAATAGTTAGAATTTTCATCAGAATTATGCTTAAAATTTACCTCAAGAAAACTTTACTAACATGTTCAAATGATGGAAGAATTGGTTCAAATACATGTTCTAGTTTAGTTGACTTATTTGTAGTGGATCTCAGCAGCTCATTGACCTTATCTAAATATTCGGATTCATTCCAATTTTGGTCAAGGTGATTTAAGAAAAAATTAATTGGATCTTTTTCAATCAAGAGTATATTTTCAATTATTTCTTGGGTCATGGACAACTCTTGGATCATGTTTATTTTAATTGGTTGATCCAAAAAATTACTAGGTGGTTTTTTAGGAATAAGTCTTTCAGGGTATGGAGCTTTAGGCTTATAGACTTTTTCAACAAACTCATCAAATGCAACATGATCACTTTTAGGCATAGACTCATAATTTTTAGATTCCTCAAATTCGCTTGATTCAAACTGTGTTGAATTGAATACAAAATTTTCATTTTCCTCATCATTTTCACAACCATCAAGATTTTCAAAATTAACCTCAGAGTTTCTAGAAAATTCACCCACCTCTTGTTCATTTATTATGGTGGCTAATTGTGACACCCCCGAATCCGGGTCCTCTGACCCCGGTCCGGTCGCCACGAAACAATACTAACATCCACCTTTAAGTAACATACGATAACTAAAATGTGAAATATAATAAACGTACGTCGTTCATTCAAAAGGTGTTACTAGTCCCAAAATTCGATAACCTTAATACATCAATACAAATATACCTTAGAATAAACATTAGGGTTCATATTACATTAACAGTAATTAAACAAATCACAAAGACAAAGTCTGCTCCTTGCAAACCATCCTAAATCTTTCCTTTACCCTTGTCCTTCCCTAAGGGCTCGGGCTTAACTACAATATAAGTTATGATATAGCAAGAATGAGCAACAAGTTTGCTCAGCAAGTTTAAATACAACAATAAAGGATATATCATGATGAATGGAAAAGTATCTGACAATGATTTCAACAAAATGAATATATTAAAGAATCAACAATATGAATATTAGAACGATTCAATAATATGAATATCTGAACGATTCAACAATATGAATATTAGAACGATTCAATAATATGAATATCTGAACGATTCAGTAATATGAATATTAGAATGATTCAATAATATGAATATCTGAACGAATCAATACGAATAATAGAATGATTCAATAATATGAATATTTGTAAGGTTCAACAACCTGTATGATTCAACACTATGAACATCTGAACAATTCAACAATATGAATATTAAAAGCAAAGATAATAATTGCCTTTAGAATGACTGATAGTCGAGTATACTCTGAACTATAACTTTCCAATGGGTTCAATAGCTAATTGACCCTTTTTGGATTACTGGATTCTGGTTACAGAAACTTAGTACCTCAAGGAGATCAGCCTCGGGCACAACGTGAATAAGCATAACACTTAAATCTGCTTACTCGTATCATATATATTAGATTCCTGGGCACACTCCTACATATGAGGGGTGTTCTGTTCCGTCTAAAAATTCTTACCATCAATTGGTTTGGATAGTTTCAAAGAAAACTTCACACACTAGTCTGACCGAGCAAAGGTTCAGACTCTTACTGACATAGTTCAAGAAATTTAGGACCTTGAATAATGTACAAGTCCAAGACTGTACGAGCTCAAATGCACTAGGTGCGGACTTCAATAATATCAATGTGGAATAATTGATAAGTAATTTAACCACTAAATAACATGCTTGGAAATAAAGTTCAAGCAATTAAGTAAACAACTTTCGATTCAACAATAACCTACTCAATACAACATGAGAAGGATAGAGAACTTGCACAAAGTGAAGTTTAGAATTTGCACAATATAGTAATTTATGTAAGTTCGGGGAACTTGCACAATACTCAACGTGTGAAGTTCGGGAAACTTGCACAATAATAGATTCCTTGCATAAAATAAATGCATGGGCTTAGACACATACAACATCAAAGAGTGAAATTCAGGAAATTTTACCATAATAGATCCCTTGCATAAAGTAAATGCATAGGGTAGGACATTTGCTTACAACGTTCTTTAAGTAAAGTAAACACAAAGATAAGATACTTGCACAATATACGAGTTTGTATAAGTTTAGAGAACTTTCACAATAACCAAAGTGTGAAGTTCGAAAAACTTTCACAATAACCAAAGTGTGAAGTTCGAGGAACTTTCACAATAACCAAAGTGTAAAGTTCGGGAAACTTTCACAATAACCAAAGTGTGAAGTTAGGGAAACTTTCACAATAACCAAAGTGTGAAGTTTGTGAAGTTCGGAGAACTTTCACAATACAATAATAACCTGCTCAAAATACAATATGAGAAGGATAAGAACTTGCACAATAAAGGTGAAGTTTAGAATCTCGCTTACTCGAGTAATTGAATAAAGTAGTGCAAGGATTTAAAATACTTGCACAATAAAAATAGGGTTCGGATACTAGCTTACAATATCCGTTGAATAAAGTAATACAAGAGTCTAGGATACTTGCCTGTTTGCTCAGCTACAAATAAATTCTAGCTTTAATAAAACTGCGTTGGAACGACCTAGCATTAACAAGTCGGCCTCTCCAATTAGTATATATAAACTAATATAAGTTCACACATACAAGACTCTAGTTATTACATAATTCTATCACATAGTTCACGTAAGTCAATCTACTCATGTCTTAGATTTAATAATTTTAGATTGTCTAGTTTCTATGCATCAACATAGGTTTGAACACATAGCATTCCAATTACTAATATAAATCAACACATATGTTTATCAAGTTTATAATCTCCCATTCGAAACTAGCATGCTCGTCCTAATCCAATTTCGAAGTCATATGTTTTCATGCCAGTAATTCACATACTTTAACTAATACATGCTCATGCTTCAAGATCGGTTACTAAGGTCATGTTATCACATAACAAGGCTAAACAATATATAATATGTATGCTCGAGTATACTACACACATATACTTTAATCACGTAGTTCGTGCTTCAGAAATTCATTTCTTATGAATACGTGCACATGCGAAATTCATGCTTTGACCAAACGAGGTCTATGTTAATATGCTTATAGGCCTAACGAACTCTAATACACATGCTCGCATGGTCATAATATCATTCACATGGTATTCAATGCTATTTCACATTCTAAGTTTCTATTACAAGGTACACCAAGTCAAAAAGACAATATGGTACATGTAAAGTATTTCGTAACCATTACTCACAGGTATTAGAATGCATACAATAAGTTATATGTATTTAAGTGGTCACAATCTAAAAGACACAAGTCTTGGTTAAGTTCACCTTTGAAAACGTCTTAACTTTCTCGTTGAAATCGTTAAAATCTTGCAATCGTGCATGCGAGTGTGTTCGACACTTTAAACGTACATTTCATGTCAATATAGACCATACGGTCATGCTTGCCAAAATCAGAATATACATAATGTGTATATGCTCATAACAAGTTCACTTTAGCAAACTCTAAGTTCACTTATAAACTTCAAGGCTTTTCATTAATAATGTGTATTAACACCGTTATACATGTTCTTACTACATGCATGTACTCATACATACATATTAACCATGTCTACATACTTACCAAATAAGATATCACATGATAGCATACAACAGTTCTACAACAGAAATCAAAAATAGAATCTGCAGAGGGGCGCGGCCGCGCCCCATTTGTATTAGGGAGACACGCGGTCGCGCGACTCCGTTTCCAAACCAGGAACGGCTGCTGCTCGACAGTTTCAACAACCCAACTCACAATTTCATACGAATTCACTTCTATTCCAGCCATGTAACAGTTCTAACAAGCTTATATCATCATATAACACTTAACCAACATATTCCATAGTTCAATTAACATCTATCTCAACATATTAAGAAATTTGATAATGTAGAGCATGAATGAAATTTTACAGAGAATGAAGAACTTGAATGCAATTGATTATACCTCTGTAATGGAACCTGCTGATATCTCTCACCCTCTCAACTCACAGACTCTCACTATAATGTATACTCACTCTAGCTTGCTTGGTAGGATTCTCAGCAATTGCAATATAAAAGAAGAGAGCTAATTTATAGGCAATTTCAATATCCAGTCCTAGACATTGTTCCTTAAATCAAACTAATGAATTACATGATTATATATTGGTTGATGAATGGTAGTTGAGAAACACTGTGTTGCCCACTCCCTTTGAAATCATTGGCTATTTTTGTGGAAATTGAGAAGAGTTATAGGGTAGCTATCTAGCTCTCACGTGGGAAGAATGAGATGGGCACATATATGGGACAAACAAAGCAATCTCAGCATTCTTGCAATGTGTGGATAATATATGGCCATACTTAGGCTATATAATATAATACACTTAGGTAATATGATATATATACACATAGTATATACTTAAGCTACATGTATCCATTCCATATGTATTTAAATGGGTGTTACCATATTATCTCAATAAAATAATGTATCAAGTAGGTATATATATATACCAATCATATAATTCATGTACATTATCTATTAACACCAAATATAAAGTAATTGGGTATACATATTAATGTCTATCCATGTATTGTCACATACTCTTATGTACACATTAAATTTATCAATCTCACATAATACAATTAAGGTTACTATATAGTCTATATATAATATACATAACCATATCGAAAATCACCTTGTATAATATACCTTATAGATAATTATCATATAATAAAGGTTTAATATCACATGCTTGCTTAAAACAATTAATCAAGTAAATATAATATTATTATATTTATTTATCTCCTACTCATTAATTATTATTTATTCATAATAATAATTAATTAACACATAATCAACTAATTACTCCCAATTCATTAATTATTATTTATTCATAATAATTATTAATCAACAACAATAATAATTTCATACGTTATCAATTAATTACTCAAATATAAATAATTAATCCTGATTAAATCTCTACACTATATTCAAGAAATTTGAATATATAATTTACTAACACTTTTATCAATATTCTGATATAGAAGTCTCAGGGTTATTCTACTAATTTAAATAACCATTAGTGATTCCCTTTAATAAAAGTCCTATCATTTATTAGCATAGGTTAAATTCACATAAACACATAAGGTTTAAATAAGTTTGAAAAATTAACTCCTAAAAATTTTAAATCACATATAAAATTAATAAGGAGTCTAAAATTCCTGGTCGTTACACTAATCGATTCATTTGAATTTCTAGATGAGATATAGCATGATTTGTGTTTTACATAAAAGCTTCCATAGTTTTCTCTAAGGTGTTGAATCTTTCCTTTTCTTCATTTGAAAATTCTTGTGGATATTGAGGTTCTGGATCCGAATATTAGTATGAATATGAACATGGATATGAGCTTAGATAATGATTTTCATAAGTTGAAAAAAATTAATTTACTTGGTGTACATTAAAATTTTCATAGGGTTCTTGATTCCAAGCAAAATTATTATTCCAACTATAATAAGAATCCATCTTTCCACAAATCACAAAACAAATAGACAACTAACCACGAAAATCACAAAAAAAATATAAACAAATAAGATAAAATAAATAAAAATCCTAATTCTACAGTTAACCTAAATAAAATCTAGACAACTCCTAACTGTTCCAAGATACACCTTAAGGTCCACCAAATTCGAAATTAATCACACTACTAGCCAGGTAAGTGTAAGAAAGGTGGGAGTCTCTCCATAGGTACGGTGACTAATTGAATAACCACACGTTCTTTAGGCGTTTACCTTTTGAACCACTTGCCTAGACACCAGTAGTTTGATAAAATTGAAATTCAGCCTCCTCTTGGAGTTTCTTGTCCTAATTGAGCTCGAGAGTCCTAGGGGCCAACGTCTACGTGATTTTATTAGGTCAAGGTTATGCAAAATGCAAGTTGGGTTGTTTGTGGGTTAAGGAAGGGTAATAAAATCTCCACCTTATCTTGTTACAGGTTGTGCCCTTAATGTTAGATTAAAGATGAAAATGCACAAATAAAAAAACTATAAACAAATAAAGTGTCCTAAAACTAGCAATCACCACAGTTTATATTTAACAAAAAAAAAACCTAAATAGGATGTACTCTACGTGTGTGAAAGCATGAATGCTACAATTAATTTTCCAACTAACAAAAAAAAGAAAAGAAAAACTAAGCTACTTATTTTTTTTAAAATACCAGGAAAAGCGCATCAATAATCTTGTCTTTCCGCACTGTTGATCCGCTTCGATAATCCTAAAAAAAAAAAATTAGAAAAAAAAAACTAATTCGAATAAATAAAAATTAAGGAATATAAAATTAAGTCTAGTCCCCGACAACGGCACTAAAAACTTGATGTGATAAACTTATGTAACTGCAAGTGCACACTGTCAGATTGAAGAATTGACAAGTACAGGTCGAACCCACAGAGACTAGATTAGTTTTAATATATCCTTAATATCTATTTTAGGCGAATTAAAAATAAAGATTGAGAATTGATTAATTAGAATATGAAACCTAATAATGAGAAAGCAATCTAGGAATTCGAATCCATTAAATAATAAACGTAACATATAATTCAATCTCTTCTATTTTTATAACTTAATTATGATTTTGATCTCCCTTCCCTTTAATTTAGTAATTTTACAATTAACGTGGGCAAGCATAGACTATGAAAATTTAAGGATTAACTATAACCCATCAAAACTTCTTCGAGCAAACATGGATTATGAAAAACTCATATCTTAACAATAATATATCAAAACCTCTTAATTAATTTAAAATTACATAAGAACTATAAAACGAAGGTATTTCAATAACGAAACATGAAGGAGAAATCAATTAAACATAAAAGCATAAATAATAGAAGAGATGAAAAATATTATTATGAATTACGTTTTCTTTTAATTTAAAAAGTCAAAATTATATAATAATAATTTGAACAATAGTTGGTCCCGCTTAAAAAACATTGAATAGAAGATAAATAAGCTTCAATAATTAATCTATTTATGATTAAGGATTGTTAAACATTTGATAGGTTCTAAAAAGGTCTCAGAAACTTCTATGGAGAGAGAGAATTAAGGATTGTTTGAAAATTCTATGGATTATTGTTTGATCCATCTGAATCATCAACGTATTAGCTATATTGTAACAATTAAAACAATTGAAAGTCATTCTAACTCAAATAAGAATATATAATTGCACTTTCAGAGCTTTTTATTGTGCTGGTCAAATTCATGTTACTAGACATCAAAAATTGTAATTGATTGATAATGATTTTATCGGTTATTTGGATTCATTTTCCATTGAGACGGTGGTCCTAGCTATTAGTGGTCTTGATCAAGTGTATATCGTACATGATATTGTTCTTGGGCATTAGTAAATATAAATGACCTTAATTATAAATATAACCTATTAATAATTAAAAGAGGGGCAAAAAGACTGGGATATTCAATTCCAATTGTACTTAGTTATATTGGTCATTATCATATAAGTCTTACTAGTACAAGTATCTGAGAGGAACGATTCAATATAAACAAAAACATATTCAAACAACGTGGAGTTATTATTAACTCCAGTACAACTTTAACATTTCTAGAATTAATAATAATTCCAGGCTGTTTGAATATATTTGGATTTATGTTAACTCGTTTCTCCCGGACACTTGTACCATTAAGAATTATATGGTTATGGCCAAGATAACCAACTCCCATTTGGAGTTGAATATCCCAGTCTTTTTGCCCATCACCAATTATTATTTAGTTGTTTATATCAAAGTTATTTATATTGCTCGAGTAAAAAGACAACCTACCACTATGATCATGCACGATGGAAATTTCATCATAACCAAGACTTAGAAATTCATTGATAAAAATGAATCCAAACACCTTGTCGACGCCTGTTAAATTCAATTCCTATGTTTGGTTCTTATCCTTTATATTTTGTTATGTGATTTAAGTTATCTTGTTTAAAAGGTGAGATTTTAGAAAAAGACCGACATACATGTCGACGATTTGAAAAGATTGATTTTAATGATTGGACTGAATTAGACAGAGTCGTCAGTTGATATGAGTTTAAATGGTTGTACCAACTCAACCGAATTTTGAAAGTTTGCGCAATATGGCCCAATATGTGACTCCGTTTAATTAGTCTTAGAAACCGAGAATTATAGAGTTCGGGGGCTTGCTTAAGCGAGAGGAAGGTGTTAGGCACCCCCCGACTTCCGTGAAACACGGTTACCGCGTATTTTCATTCCCTATGCATTGATTTTTGTGTGTGTGTGTGTGTGTGTGTGTGTGTGTGTGTGATGTAGATAAATGTGCTTGAAATGTTTTATTTGAAAATAGTGATGTGCTTCGTTGGACCTATATACGAATGATTTGATTTATTGAAAGATTCATTTTAAATAGTCATATGAAAGTGATGTTTTGAAAAGAGGTTTTCAAACCCTTTCGCTCGCATAGGAATTGAAGCCCTTTGATACTTTCATTTTATTCAGTATTCGGCTTGATTTGATTTTATTAAGATGCAAAGCATCTTTGACAGTATAATATTATTATATAATTTTCGGACTTCTTATGGGCATGAAAGCCATCAAAGTAAGCTCGAGCACTACAAACGACAGTTTTCACTATTTTTGGGCCTTAAACCCGGATAGCAGCTTTAAGGCCCTGGATTTACATATACAAAAGGTGGCAAACTAGCTATACAACTTAAACATGTCCATTATGGGAACCGGATCTAGATCCATTAATTGAATCGTAGATCCCGCGATTCCTAGGCTCACATAGCATCAGTTAAAGCTTGAAAAATATATATACTTAACATAATATATACATATATTTACAAACTTCGCTAAACAAGTGATTTATTAGTTAAATCCTTGTATGTGAGTGGATAAGCTTTCCGTTTTCTCTAGATACAGATCTAGGGTCACGTGGTTGCTAAATATTTACAAAAAATTAGAAAGACAAACTAGATCTATACAAATCTTAGTCATTCTAGCTTTCAGGTTTAAGCTTTACAACTTTTGAACTGGTTAAAAGCTAGATCTAGCTAGATCTAGTATAGATCTAGTCAATACAACATAAATATTGACTATTTACACAAAATGAATTGTTAAAAGCTAGATCCAGCCACAACCAAGCAAAATATACACAGATCTAACACTTATATACGCAATAAATTAAGAAAAAAGCACAAATCTGAAGAGATCTTACAATATGGCACGAGAATGGCTATCGAACGACTTTTGGCACCTTTAAAGGTTAAAACTTGATTTGTTATAGTATATATGTATATGAGTGTTTACAATAGAGATTTACAAAATTTGGAGCAAGACTTGAGCTCTTTTCCTCTCTAAACCCGCGCCTCTCTCTCTCTAGATCTCTCTCTCTCTCTAACTCTCTTCCTAAACAAGTTAAGATCCGCTTTTTATAGAGGAAAAAGGGGGAGCCGCAGGTCTACCTGCGCCAGCCCAAAAGTGGGCCCCGTTTGCTCGGTATTCGTCCTGGGAGATTAGGTTTTCATGCTAGGCGCTGGAACGACCATAACTCTCAATTCGAAAGGAGTTAGAAGACATGTCATATCAATCTAAAAAGATTTTTCCAATAGCTTCGTAATGGTATATTATTCACCCCATTCTGAGTTTGGGAAGATAGGAAAAAAAGGGAAAACCCACCCCTACGTAGATGTCAGATAGTCATTCGCCTTGCTATGCATTAGGAAGCTTGCTCCTTTTAATCCGGGAATCTTATAGAGGTGTGCCATATCATTCCGAAAAGTTTTTTTCGAGAGTTACGCAATGGCATAGAGCTTTCCTTTTCCAAATTCGAGAAGATGGGTCCATGACCAGAATAACATCTCCAGGTCTCCGCAGGTAGTTAATTGATCTGTCTTGCATAGTTTGCACTTGGGATTGCTGTGGTGGTTCTTTGTGACCTTAGCTATAGCTGGATAGTTGGTTTTTATGTTGTGTTTGGCAAAAGGACCTTTTTGCCCTCGCAGAGTTGTTTTAGGGCTTGAAGTGGTTATTGCTGTCCCTCGGGGTTATTTATGGGGCTTTGACTGCTATTGTCTCTGTCTTTTCTCGGGGTTATCTTACGTAGTTAATTTGATATATCACGAGGCTGTCTCCGGGGTTTGATTTAATGTTTTAATCCACCGGGGCTATCTCCGGAGTGGAAGAAGACGTTTTTGCTCTCTTGCAAGGTTAGTAACAGGAGAACGAAATTTCGAGTGTCTACACACCCAATAACGACATTATCAATCTTTATTGTTACATCATAATTATTAATGGTGACATAGAAACAAATTATAAAAAGTTATTCAAAACTGCACAGACTAACAAATCTTCAAACATTTTAATCGTAATTTACGCCACCAGCTTTCATGGAAAGCCTAAACACCAAGCTAGCTGGTTAAAAGGCCAAATATTCATACTCCTTAATTCTGATCTCCATAGAAATTTTTGACTCCTTTTTATTTTTTCTTTGGTTTATATGTTTTTGGTGTTAATGATGACAATTTGGATTTTTGTATGCATGGATGTTGCTCAAATTATGGGAGGCTATAAGAAGTTTTAGATATCCTACTGGATTAGGTCTCTTAGAAAAATCATGCAAGGGTTTCTAGCTTTAACATTGAATTACAAGGCACTTTATTTTTGCTCTGAGTGTGTAAGGTCTTGGATTCAAATCTTCCTGTAATCGTCTTTATATTAATTTAATAGTGTAAATGCATTTGAGGGGGAGTTTTAGCACAATATATATTGTTGGGCCCTCTATCTAACATGTTAAGATTTTAGAAGAGTTGGTTACTTAACATTCATATTCTCTCTCAAAAAAACAGATTTTCAAATCCCACTGATTTTATATTTTTAAATATTTTATCCATGCAGTTATTATTGTTACTAATTTTAAACAAATAAACCTTTTCATATCATAACAAGGATTTGTTTTAACAAAACAATCTCAACGTTTACTTTTCTAGTCGTTGGACTTGACTCTATTTATACAGGCTATAAAGTTGCTAAAAATATTGCTCTCATCTTTTAGAACAACTTATACACTCTAAGAAAACTTTCTAGCAAATCTTTATTGCCATGTAATTATTCTATTTTTGCTGGAAATTATTTAGAACTCAATTTGTAACCATATTCTTTCATTGAATTAAAGCTTGTAAATAAGTTATACGTTGGCTTGCGTTGATCCAGCAGTAAAATAGGATTGTATAAAGGTAGGTAGCTCAATGATGTAGTTAGACCTGGAAAAATCGGCCTAGGCCCGCAAGCAGACCCGGCCCGTCCTTCAAAAAATGGGGTTTGGGCTTCACTTTTTCAGTTTATCAAAACCTGGGTCGTTTTGGCCCGGCCCGGCAATGGCCCGATCCTTTTGGGCCAAGCCTAGAAATGTGTCAAAATATGGTCAGAAATTAGTCCAGGCCCGCGGGCCGGCCCCGTCCGCCCTTTAAAAAGCGGGATTTGGGCTTCACTTTTCAGCTCATCAAAACCTGGACCGTTTTGGCCCAGCTTGGCAATGGCCCGACCCGTTTGGGCCAGCCCGGTCCATTTGCTAGGTCTAGTTGTGTTAGGAATTGCATATTCATATTTGATATTGAAAGTAAATATAAATGCTTAAGTGTACAGTCCTTAAGAGAATCAATGTACAAGGACTTAGATGATAGATCAAAGATGTTAAGTTGATCTGAGCTTTAATGTTTATCATTTATGTAAATAAATGTATAGAAGAAAAGATTAAAACTGTTAGGTTGATCTATTTGAGCTGTAAAAGTTAAAGCCTTGACAGAATCGTAGTCTGTCAAAGGTAGCATTCAGAATACAAGGCAGAATAGTGGAGCTTAAATGAAGATGTCTAGAATCGTAGTCTGCCAAAAGAATCAAGTCTGCAGAGGCCAAGGCAAGACTCGTGGAGCTTAAGTATCAGTATCGTAGTCTGCCCTTGGAAGCCACACTGAGAATCATAGAAGAAATCCGAGCGCCTGTTGAGCTAAATCAAGAAACGCAGTGTGCTCTCGAAAACGTGGAGTCTGCAAGACGAAGCAAGAAGGAATCATAGTATGCCGAAGAGCTTAAGAGAAATCGTAGTGTTCTCTATGATCAAGTCTGAGTCAAGCCTGTGCAAGTCAACACACAACGATTATGGTACAATGACCATAATCGTAGTGCTCCTCCAGTCAGCATCAAAGTTCGTAGTTCTGATGAAGGGAGGAAGAGCAACAAATGAAGAAAGGCTTATGTCCGTTGACAATTTGATGGTCCCAATGATTCCATATTCATCCTTAGTTCAAATCAAAGAAGCGTATTAGAGAAGCTAAAGAAAGGACTACATTGCCTGCAGAAAACACCTTTTCAGGTGTTAGGTGAAGTTGCAGTCTGTTGTGTCAGTGAGCCAATCTGTAGTGCAACAGGAAAGCATGATGTCAACATCAATTGCACAAAAATGTCTGAAGCATTAAATGCTATAACGGGAGCATTCAAACAGATATATTTTGAATGACTCTTTTACATAGAAAACATACAAGGATTCAGACTAAGCAAGCAAGCAAGCAAGACAAGAAAAGAAAGAACACATTGAGAAAAGCTCAAGAACACTCAACGATCAACTCTACGATCCTGAAAGAGGAAAGCTTTCTTCGCTACTCAGTTCTTCAGAACTGATGCTTAATTGCAACTGAGTAGCACACCTCAAACAACTACTGTCAATCTAAGTGAGGAACGAAGTTAGAGGACTTGAAGAGTTCAAAAGTAAACTAAGAGAAGATCCAAGTCAGAGGACTTGAAGAGTTCAAAAGTGAACTAAGAGAAGATCCAAGTCAGAGGACTTGAAGAGTTCAAGAGTGAACTAAGAGAAGTACCAAGTCAAAGGACTTGAAGAGTTCAAGAGTGAACTAAGAGAAGTACCAAGTCAGAGGACTTGAAGAGTTCTAAGTGAACTAAGAGAAGTTCCAGGGCTGCTGGCCTTGAAGGAATCTAAGTGATTCAGTTGTAAGAGACATCCTTAGTGGATTTCCTACTCGTGGAGTAGAAGAGTGGACTAGGAGCCTTGTGTGCTCTGAACCACTTAAAACCTTGTGTCTCATTAACTACTATAACTGCTATATCTGCTATAACTGCTTATCAAACCATAACTGCTATATCTTGAAGGGAAACAAAACATATATTCCGCTGCTGTCAGTATAATCAATACTTACAAAGTATTTTAAACAAGGAAATTTTAACCCCCTTCTAGATAACTAACGTGCCTTTGGGAACTAACAATTGGTATCAGAGCAGGTTCTCTCAACTAGCATACAAGCATGAGTAGATCCAATGGCACAACTGATAAGCGAGACCAAGACAGGTGGAGGAAGCAAGCCACCAATGTGCAACAAAGACAAATTTGCCAACTGGAAAGTTCAGATGCAGGCTTACATGGATTCAATAGATGATGATCTATTTGAAACTGTTCTAAATGGGCCCTATGTTCCAACTAGGCTTGCACCAACTCCAGAAGATCCAAACAAAGTTGTGATTAAAGTCAAAGCAGAATGGACTGAAAATGAGAAGAAAAATGTTCAGATTGACAAAAAGGCCAAAAACATCTTGTTCCTGTCCTTAGAAGACAATTTGTTTGAGAACGTGGTTAACTGCAAAACTGCAAAGGAAGTCTGGGAAGCATTGCTCATCATGCATGAAGGAACTGAAGAAGTCAGAGAAAATAAGCAATCTCTATTGACTCAACAGTATGAGATGTTTGCTTATGTTCCAAGGGAAAACGTCACTTCCACTTATGAGAGATTCACTACATTGCTCAACTCTCTCAGAGCCTATGGAAAGACCTATCCAAACAAAGATCTAGTCATCAAGTTCATGCGGTCCTTACCAAGAAGGTGGGATGCCAAGACCACTGCAATCAGAGAGTCAAAGAATTTGCATAAGATGACAGTTCAACAACTCTATGGAAACTTTCTTACCTACGAGCTGGAACTGACTCAACGAGCTGAAACTCTATCAGAAGGAAAAAAGAAAGATAAAGGAGTTGCTCTCAAAGCAAAAGAATAGATCTCCAAAGCTCATGTCGAAGATGAATCTGACTCTAAGGAAGATGATGATGATAATGATGATGATGATGAAGCTGCAATGCTGGCCAGAAGATTCAGAAGACTCAAGCTCAAAGGGAGAAGCAGCAAACCTAAAAGATTCAATAATAACAGCAGTCAAGAGCAGATCAGTGACCTATGATACTGTTGGGTTTGTAACAAATCGTGACGCAATCAAATTGCAAAAATTAGCGGAAGCATGGTATATCAGAGTTTAAAAAATTTCTACAAAACCATTACCCGGATCATCCTTTATGCAAATTATTAATTTAAAACGATAAATAAGAAGTTATGGAATCATACCCTTGTAGAACGAAGCTTCCACAGGTACTAGTTCAACTCCTTGTTCTTCGTGATCTCCTTGAATTTTCATGTTAGATTCCTTTCTTTGATCAACGTTAGCCACCCAAGTGTTTGGCCTCTAGAGGTGATCCACCAAGGAAGATGAATTATCAAGAAGGAGGGTGTTTGGCTTAACCTTAGTTTTCTATCCTCTATAGAAAAGGAGTACTCTCCAACAATTAGAATTGCATCATACTAATATCTATTATAAGACTTATCTTATATAGACATTGGTCAACCCTTCTAATCCTATTAGACATGGGATTTCTTTTAATTAATTAAACTCCTTTAATTAATTTAGGCTTCCCACCACATGGGAATAATTAATTAAATTCATTTAATTAATTTGTCTCCTAATCTTATTAGGAATAAATGAGAGTACTAAATATTAAATTAATTACTAAACTCCTTTAGAAATTAAAATAATAATAATTGTAATAATATTAATAAGACTCCTCTTATTAATTTATATTTAATATTTCCAAAATATTAAATAATAAACATTAAGCTATTTAATTTATTCTATCACCATAGATTAAATTAATTATACTTAATGCATTATTACGATTATGCCATTACCTTCTTAAATAATTATTCTTCCTTTTATGGTGTGACCCTTTAGGTTCTCCATATTAAACCGGTTGTGAATAAATCAATTAAAATAATTTTAATCTTATTTAAATAAATAAATTAAACTAATAATTTATTTAAATAAATAATATTTATTCTACAATAGGGATAAGCCTCCCTAGCGATCAACGACTTTCCAGATAATATAGATTTCAACATTAATCATAAAAGAACCTGTGAGTTAATAGTTACCATACAATTCAATCCTTCCACCATACAATGTCCCAATTAAATATAAGACATGGATTTACTGTCAAGTCTTATTTTATTTAATTATATGTATTTCGATTAGAAAATGCACAACTCCAAATAATGCAAATTAGAAACTCCTTTCTAATTTCATTTCACCTTGGTCAAGGATTCCTGGGTTGTCATTTAACGAATCACATAGGACATATCTCCTCTTTTACTAGAGGTGGTAGATTCTTTATTGATCATTCATTATCTCCATATGTAACTCATTATACCCAAGCATACCCTATATATGCCTTAAAAGGTCTTAAGGAATAAGTCAAAGTATAATTTGTTACATACAAGATACTATGATGATCTCAAGTCCAAGGATTACTTGTACTACTATCACATTAGGAATTCCTATTGACAGGCGAGTAAATCTCCATTAGGTATTCCATAGCGAATCACGTTCAGTGAACTTATTCTCCAATAAGCACCTACATACTTGCTTTAGTGTCTCCACACAAATGATCATGAGATCAATCATCCTCATCCAATGAGCAAGCAACATATGTACCAATCTATCCGGATTTACTAATCCCCTTTTTAGTAATCCCACGATTGGGAACTATTTTAGTTTTAAAACTTTCTAAGAATTTAGATCTCATTAGCATGATCATCATCATGATTCTAAAAGCATTGCTTAAAACTATGGGTTATTTACATATTATAAAAACAGCAACATGTAGATAATTAAATGCCTTTAATAAATGAATATTTTATTAATAAATAAATAAGATTGTTTACAAAGTAAGTGCTTTATCATCATACATGATTGGCTTGTATGCACACTACTATCAATCTCCCACTTGCACTAAAGCCAATCGCCATGGTATCTCATACCCATCTTCTCTAAGTGACGATCAAACTGTTGTTGTGTTAAAGCTTTAGTAAATGGATCTGCAATGTTATCTTGAGAGTCTACACGCTCCAAGGTGACGTCTCCTCTTTCAATGATCTCCCTGATCAAGTGAAATCGCCGTAACACGTGTTTAGATTTCTGATGAGACCTGGGTTCCTTAGCCTGTGCAACTGCTCCTGTGTTGTCACAGTAAACGGGAACTGCTTCTCCAATGCTAGGAACCACACCAAGTTCAGTTATGAACTTCTTCATCCAAACAGCTTCCTTTGCAGCTTCACTTGCAGCTATATACTTTGTCTTTGTCACTAACCCAGCAACTTTTGCTGTTTGAAACCTTTCCAATTTACTGCACCACCTTTTAAGGTAACGACTTACCATAAAGTGGATTTTACTGTCGTCTTGGTCAGTCTAAAAACTTGAGTCTGTTTAGTCTTCTAGTTTAATTCAGACCCATCATGTGTCATGATGACATCCTTAGTGTCAGTTAAGTACTTTGAGATGTTTATCACTGTCTCACAGAGATCTTCTCCAGAATATGACTGATCAACATCAAGTCTTGTATATTTCATTGCATACATAATAGTTACTTATGCGATCTCTCTTTTACTGAGGACAATTTTAGAGAGATACACTCCATGGCTCATCATCATGAGGCACCTTTTGGAGTTGCCATGCTAAACGCCTTTAGCATATAATGAATATACGTTTCCATGGGTTAAGCCGAACATCCTTTTAAATCTATTAATACATATTTATATCCTCAATGTGGGATGTTCTACCCAAATCATTCACGGAGGAATGTTTAGACAACTTTATTTTGATCGATTTTAGCATAGAAATTTCATTCTCTATCAGTAATATATCATCAACATATAATACATGGAATGAAACAGCGCTCCCACTAACCTTCTTGTACACACATGGTTCATCGTCATTTTTGATAAAATCAAACTCTTTGATTGTCTCATCAAAACGAATGTTCCATCTACGAAAAGCTTGCTTCAATCCATAAATGGATCGTTGCAGCTTACAGACTTGATTTATTCCAACCTTTGAAACAAATCCCTCTGGCTGTGTCATATACACATCCTCCTCAAGTTTCCCATTGAGGAAGGCCGTTTTCACGTCCATCTGCCAGATCTCATAGTCGTTATAAGCTGCAATCGCAAGCAAAATCCGAATGGACTTGAGCATAGCTACTGGTGAAAAGGTTTCATCATAATCAACTCCTTGTCTTTGTTTGAAACCTTTTGCGACCAGTCGGGCCTTATAGGTCTCCACCATGCCGTCCGCTCCAGCCTTTCTTTTAAAGACCCATTTACACCCAATAGGCTTAATGCCTTCAGGTGGTGAAACCAAAGTCCATACTTTGTTTTCATACATGGAGTCCATTTCGGATTTCATGGCTTCAAGCCATTTCCCTAAGTCTTTATTACTCATGGCCTGTTCGTAATTCAATGGATCATCATCATTCATGACGTGTACCTCATCGTCATCCTCTATAACGAATCCATACCTCTCAGGTATCTTCGGTACTCTCCAAGATTTACGAACAGGGTGTGGTATAGTAGGTTCTTCTACTTGGTCAGGTACCTGACTTTGATCCGTGGTAATTTGTGGTTCTTGAACTTCTTCAAGATATATCTTACTCCCACTGACCCCTTCATGGATAAACTCCTTTTCCAAGAAGGCAGCATGTTTCGCAACAAACACCTTTTGATCAGTTAGATGATAGAAATAATACCCTACAGTTTCTTTAGGGTATCCCACAAATCTACACTTTTCGGATTTAGTCTGTAGCTTATCATGTTCAAACTTTTTGACATAAGCTGGACAACCCCAAGTCTTAACATGCTTAAGATTTGGTTTCCTCCCCTTCCACATCTCATATGGAGTCTTTGGGACGGATTTGGTAGGTACCTTGTTAAGTAGGTATGCAGCCATTTCTAGGGCATATCCCCAGAAGGAAATTGGAAGGTCGGTAAAACTCATCATGGATCGAACCATGTCCAACAGTGTTCGATTTCTCCTTTCAGATACTCCATTTAACTGTGGTGTACCTGGAGGAGTCCATTGTGAGATTATACCATTTTCTTTGAGACAATAGAGAAACTCACCGCTTAAGTATTCTCCACCTCGATCTGATCGAAGTATCTTTATACTCTTGCCCGTTTGTTTCTCTACTTCACTTCTGAACTCTTTGAATTTTTCAAATGATTCTGACTTGTATTTCATTAAATACACATATCCAAATCTTGAGTGATCATCAGTGAAAGTAATAAAATAAGAATACCCACCCCGTGCACTTGTTGTCATAGGTCCACAAACGTCTGTGTGAATCAATGCCAACAACTCTGTAACTCTTTCTCCTTTTCCACTAAAAGGAGATTTAGTCATTTTACCCATGAAATAAGATTCACAAGTTGGATATGATTCATAATCAGATAACTCAAGGAGCCCATCTTTATGCAACTTGGATAATCTTGTTTCATTGATATGACCGAATCTACAGTGCCACATGTAAGTATAATTAATATCATCTCTTTTCCTTTTCTTAGTTTGTTCAATTTGAAAAATATTTTCTTGTAAGTCAAGTGTATAAAGTCCATTTCGCAAATTTCCAATACCATATAAAACATCGTCTTTATAAATAGAACAACTATTGTTCTTTATAACAACGTTAAATCCTTCCATATCCAATACAGAAATTGAAATAATGTTTTTAATAATATTCGGAACATAATAACAATTATTAAGATAAATGAACTTGCCCGAAGGCATTGCTAAATAATAAGTTCCTACAGCTAATGCAGCAACCTTTTCTCCATTCCCCACTCGTAGGATCACCTCATCATTGTTCAGCTTTCTACTTCTGATCAGTCCCTTCACATTATTACATATGTGAGAACCACATCCGGTATCCAATACCCAAGTAGAATTATGACTTTCAAAAAAATTAATTTCAATCATAAACAAACCTTGATTGGAAGTCGAAGCTTCTCCAAACTTCTTGTCTGCCAGAAACTTCTTGCAGTTCCTCTTCCAATGACCCGGCTCATTGCAATGGAAGCACATTCCTTTGCTAGCTGGATCAGATTTCTTTTGTTCCTTTATGTTCACTTTGCCCTTGGTCATCCGAGATCGGAAGAGCTCTTTAGATATCTCATATCTAGCAGTCCTACTTTGTTCACCATACAACTCCTTGAGGTGAATCAACATAGTAGGAGCATCCATGTTTTCGTGCTGACGCTGAAGCTCGTTATTCATGGATGCGAGCATGATGCATTGAGCCACAGATGCATCATCTTGCCACTTTACAATGGTGGCAATCTCTTCCTCAGAGACTGTTTCTGGAACAGTTCCAGGGACAGGTGAGTTTAGGACATAAGAAATCTTTTCAGCAATGAGAACTATTCTCAGATTTCTTAGCCAGTCCGTATAATTCGGCCCGGTAAGCTTATTAGCATCAAGTATGCTTCGCAGTGAAATTAGTGATTTTGATATTTTTAAAATTCTGCATGTGAAAAACAACATTTTAGCAAACATTCATTTTATTAATTTTGCATACCAAAATAAATTTAGGTCTTTATTTTAAATTGGTATCTCCCACTATTTTTATCAAACTATATTACCCTCACTTATATAGTTCGGCAACATCTAATTAAAGATTTGCTAGTGAGAATAAGGATCCCATTTCAAATGTATATAACCTTGTGGATAGCACAACAAGCGATATACAAATAAATAGGTAGACAACTCTTGTCAATTACAAGACTATATAACTCCTTTTATTTTGCCTCTTAAATCATAATGGTCAAGTGTGTGCACATCCGAACTAAAATGATTTAAGTTAAGTCCAGCCTAGCACTTCCATAAATTCAAAAAAGAAAAATGTTCGTCCTTGTGGATAGCACAACAAGACTAGATCGTTCAATTTTCTTGATAAGCATCAAATGTGATTAATTAACATCTTAAATACGCAATACTCGCCTTGTGGATAGCACAACAAGCTCATATTAAATATTTAATACTCTATTAATTTATCATGCTAGAAGGCGACGTTCGATATTCCAAATATCATTTGAACGCTTCGGACTTAATATTATTTCTTTGAGGGGTTTGTTATTATTTGTCTCATCTTGTTTAGCGCGCATGCACATATATATATAAAATACGCGTCATTTTATTAAACATGCGAAGCATGTTTGCATAAAATATAATATATATAATATTTAGCATGCAATATAGAATATTATATTCTACCCGGATTGATTATGGACTTTTATTCTAGTTTGGTTCACTAGAGCCACCAAGTGAACCAAAAGGTCAAACCTAGGAGTGCAAGAATTTAAATTTAAATATAACTATTACATTTAAACTCGGGCTCCATACAAACGGGTCTTCACGCGCTCCTTGCTCCTTGGTCTCCAATTTCTTCAAGATAATTCTAACTATTCTTATTACATTAAACTATTTAATTTAAATAGAAACCTTGATCAACAGTCAAGGGGAAGTACATAGGAGGGAGATAGAATTTTACATCAAGAAAAAAAAATTAGAGAAGACGAGGTACGCAGACCCCATTTAATAAAACCCATTCATTCAAGCATTCAACTAAAATAAAATCCAATCACATTGGTCAAATAGTCCATAATCAATCCCCATTTATTTTCATACATATCACCATATATATCAATAAATAAATATTCATCTCATGAATTAAAACATTCCATATATATATGAGTATCATTTAATGGGCAATTTTAAATTGCATGAAATCCAATTTCAAGATTAAAATAAACTCTTTATTTTAATTATAAAATTATTTAGAATATAATATATAAATATATCATATTTATTTTTATAAAAAAAAAAGTCACCTTCTTTTATTAAAAGAGTCCTGCAGGTTTATTAAAAAAGTCCTTTCCTGATGGGTCACCTTCTTTTTGGAGTAAGAAAGAGACAACACCTTTTCTTTGCAGAATTCAAGATTAGCACAAAAAAAAAATTGTGATTCTTCCCAAAAAAAGTCTCTTTTTTTTTTTTTTTTTTTTTTTTTAAAATATAATTTTATACAATAAAATTATGCCCAATAAATTATTTTAAATACATACCCATATGTATATGAAATCAAAAATAAATTAATAATTACATAAAGATTTGGCTCTGATGCCACTGTTGGGTTTGTACGAAATCGTGACGCAATCAAATTGCAAAAATTAGCGGAAGCATGGTATATCAGAGTTTAAAAAATTTCTACAAAACCATTACCCGGATCATCCTTTATGCAAATTATTAATTTAAAACGATAAATAAGAAGTTATGGAATCATACCCTTGTAGAACGAAGCTTCCACAGGTACTAGTTCAACTCCTTGTTCTTCGTGATCTCCTTGAATTTTCATGTTAGATTCCTTTCTTTGATCAACGTTAGCCACCCAAGTGTTTGGCCTCTAGAGGTGATCCACCAAGGAAGATGAATTATCAAGAAGGAGGGTGTTTGGCTTAACCTTAGTTTTCTATCCTCTATAGAAAAGGAGTACTCTCCAACAATTAGAATTGCATCATACTAATATCTATTATAAGACTTATCTTATATAGACATTGGTCAACCCTTCTAATCCTATTAGACATGGATTTCTTTTAATTAATTAAACTCCTTTAATTAATTTAGGCTTCCCACCACATGGGAATAATTAATTAAATTCATTTAATTAATTTGTCTCCTAATCTTATTAGGAATAAATGAGAGTACTAAATATTAAATTAATTACTAAACTCCTTTAGAAATTAAAATAATAATAATTGTAATAATATTAATAAGACTCCTCTTATTAATTTATATTTAATATTTCCAAAATATTAAATAATAAACATTAAGCTATTTAATTTATTCTATCACCATAGATTAAATTAATTATACTTAATGCATTATTACGATTATGCCATTACCTTCTTAAATAATTATTCTTCCTTTTATGGTGTGACCCTTTAGGTTCTCCATATTAAACCGGTTGTGAATAAATCAATTAAAATAATTTTAATCTTATTTAAATAAATAAATTAAACTAATAATTTATTTAAATAAATAATATTTATTCTACAATAGGGATAAGCCTCCCTAGCGATCAACGACTTTCCAGATAATATAGATTTCAACATTAATCATAAAAGAACCTGTGAGTTAATAGTTACCATACAATTCAATCCTTCCACCATACAATGTCCCAATTAAATATAAGACATGGATTTACTGTCAAGTCTTATTTTATTTAATTATATGTATTTCGATTAGAAAATGCACAACTCCAAATAATGCAAATTAGAAACTCCTTTCTAATTTCATTTCACCTTGGCCAAGGATTCCTGGGTTGTCAGTTAACGAATCACATAGGACATATCTCCTCTTTTACTAGAGGTGGTAGATTCTTTATTGATCATTCATTATCTCCATATGTAACTCATTATACCCAAGCATACCCTATATATGCCTTAAAAGGTCTTAAGGAATAAGTCAAAGTATAATTTGTTACATACAAGATACTATGATGATCTCAAGTCCAAGGATTACTTGTACTACTATCACATTAGGAATTCCTATTGACAGGCGAGTAAATCTCCATTAGGTATTCCATAGCGAATCACGTTCAGTGAACTTATTCTCCAATAAGCACCTACATACTTGCTTTAGTGTCTCCACACAAATGATCATGAGATCAATCATCCTCATCCAATGAGCAAGCAACATATGTACCAATCTATCCGGATTTACTAATCCCCTTTTTAGTAATCCCACGATTGGGAACTATTTTAGTTTTAAAACTTTCTAAGAATTTAGATCTCATTAGCATGATCATCATCATGATTCTAAAAGCATTGCTTAAAACTATGGGTTATTTACATATTATAAAAACAGCAACATGTAGATAATTAAATGCCTTTAATAAATGAATATTTTATTAATAAATAAATAAGATTGTTTACAAAGTGCGTGCTTTATCATCATACATGATTGGCTTGTATGCACACTACTATCAGATACAACTGCAAGAAGCTTGGTCATTTCATTGCCAACTGCAACAAGCCTATCAGAGAAGAGCTGAAAAGAAAATCAAATCCAAAGAAGAAGCTCAAAGGCTACAAAAAGAATAAGAAGAAAGACAAAGGGCTTGTAGCTGGAAGCTCTTGGAGTGATTCAGACAACGACACCTGATAAGGATGAAATATGTTATATTTTAATCCCTTAATACTTATTCTTTTATATTTATTTTGTACCTAAATATATTCATTATGTTTATATTTGTTATTTTAGGAACAATTAAACCAAGTGAGCGAAATGGATTCAAAGAAAGAGTTTAAGGCCGAATTGAATTACATGCAAAAATATATTAAGGATACATGATGACGTGGGCCACGCCATGCAAAGCCCAGCACCTCACGAAATGGGCAGCCACGGTTTGGGTCTTGCGTTGAAGCCTTGCTTGCATTCTAAATCAGTAGCTTAAATAGAATGAGGAAATAAAGCAGCCCAGCCTTCTAATGCAAATTATTATCATGAAGTGGGCCATGCTAGCAAGTAGCTTACAAAGATGTAGAAGCTTGCAAAGGGAATTGGACCAGCAATCATCATCACGGTTCAGCAGCTTGCATGGAATGGAGTGGGCCACGTTGGCGGCAAGCAAAGTAGCTGGCAGGAAATGGCAAATAAAGGAAATGCTAAGTGGGCCAAAAATAAGCAAGCAATATACGAAATAAGGGAATTGAATGCTACAAAGGGGCCCACGATTTTTGCTAATGTGCATAGATGTAGGATTATTAAAGCAAGCACCTCAAAAGTCCAAGCTGGTGAAGGATTTTAATGAATATCAAGTGTGGGCCACGGTTTCATGCTTTACAAAATCCAAGCACCTCATAAATCCATCTCCTACTAATCCTAGTGGGCTACGATTCCTAGCTGACAAAGGAATGGCATTAGCCAGCCATGTCACCAGCTTGCAAAGGAAAGCTACAATGCCGAATTTAACAAGGAATCTATGCAAGTCACTTGGGCAATTCCGAATTATATTCTAATTGGGTTGACTGCATGGCTTATTCAAATTACACGGGTGTAGTAGATTATTCCGAATAGTTATACGGTTTTTATTGGGATGGGTCAGCAGCCTTTTCCTTTCGCGAAAAGGAATTGGATGGAAGCTAAGGCAAGAAATATTCTTAGGTTTTTAATAGTTATAAATAGGGGATCCATTCTCTTGTATTTTCATCTTATTATTTTCTTTCATATTAGATCTAGGTTTGTTTGGAGTTATGAGATAATTCTTTCAATTCAGTTCGGAAGGGATGTTGAACCTTATTCATAATTAACGGTTTGATCAAGTTTATTTTATTTATTCCTTCTTGCATGAGATTTATTCTGATAATCTACTTTAATTTCTTGTATGCTATTCAATTTACTAACGTGATTCTGCAGGATTAAATTAGTGAATTGGTGTCATATGCTAGATCAAGGAATAGTATTACGTGTAATTGATATTGTTCCTAATCACAAGTAGCGATTAGTAATACCTGATTGTGGACAAGCTTTTGAGTATTGCTATGATTATTAGAAGACAAGTTAAACAATCCGAGCTTATGTGTTTGTTGCTTGGAATAGTCTAATTTTCTAGTTCTTAATGCTGCTGTTATATTAAATCTAGAAAGCTTGTTCTAGGTTATATAATGGTTAGAATCTTATGAAGAGCTTGTTTCATTGAGTGACAATCTAAGGGGAGTTTCGGGTAGCAGAGCTTGTTGTTACCTAGGGCTATTAATTTCATTGAAGGATAAATAATGTTAAACTTGATTACTCCATAATTGTGAAAAGGTGATACTGAACTGAAGAACTGAAGCTTTTTATTCATTGTTAATTCTTATTACTTTATTCTTAATAATTTAGTTTAATCAATTCAAAACCCCCTTTAATTAGAAATCATAGGATAAATATAAAACAAATCACTCTCTGTGGGATCGATCCTTGCTTACTACTGTGCTAATTGTTTGAATTCGTAAAGTAAAAGTGAGGTTAATTTAGGAGTGTAAACGACAGCTCCCAAATTTTGCGATACCAATGTTGAGTCTGAAGATGATGAAGCACCTCAAAAAGTAAACATATACCTGATGGCCAAAGATGCACTTAGCAGGAAAAGTGCTGAAGCAGTCATAGATGAGGTATTTGATTTCAACTCTCCTGATATAGACATTGATGATTTAAGAACTGGCATTCGTGACATGTCAACTGATCTATATCAAAACATGAGATGGTTAAGAGTTCTATCTAAAGATTATACTGATCTTCAAAAGGAGAAAGAGAAAGTTCAAAAAGAGCTGAAAGCAGCTCTACTAAGTTCTGACTATCTCTCTAAGCTTGAAGCCGAGAATAAAATCTTGAGAGAAACAAATGAACTGAGCATGCAAAGAGAGTCAAATCTAACCTCTAAGATTGAGGAGTTAGAAAATACTATCTCTACATAGAATAGATCTTCTTCATCCATGGACACCCTGATATCTAATCAGAGAAGTGTCTCTGATAGAACAGGCTTAGGGTTTGGGGAATCTACCTCAGAACCCAGTGTGGAAAAGATAAAGGAAACTAACATGAGTAGTGCTTCTAACCTAAATAGAAGTATTACATTTGTCAAGTCCATACAGAAGGATGAACTAGTGCAACCTTGCTTTTCTGATCCAAGACATATTTCTGAACACTACGGATCTCATGTTGGCCTAGGGTTCAGAAAGGTGAAGAGTGACTCAGTCACCATTTCCCAACCTCGACGAATCATAGAGTCGAGTAAAACTGACTCCACGGATCAACCTGGAAGGAATCGTGGTGTTGAGGTTTACTCAGCACAAAATATGAACCCCAAAGCTGTATGGAAAAGGAAGATGCAATATAAGGGTAAGGCCAACAAACATCCACATAAGTCCAAATGGAGAAAGAATCCATACACACACAAACATGAATTATATTAGATGTTTTGCATGTGGAAGATTTGGTCATAAAGTTGCATTATGCTTTCATAACACTGTGCAAGGGAGACCCAAAGTCAAGCAGATTTGGGTTTCTAAGGGTACTAACATTGCAGGACTCATGCTAGTCTGGGAACCAACATGAAAGTTGAATTTGTCTTCAGGAAATGAGCATCACGACTACAACATAGTATATGGATAGTGGTTGCTCAAGGCATATGACCGGAAACAAAGCCCTCCTGTCGAACTACACAGAGAAGGAGGGACCAACGATTATCTTTGGAGATAACAGCTCTGGCAAGACAAGAGGTTATGGATCAGCTAGGAATGGTGCAGTGTCCTTTAGCAAAGTGGCTTATGTTGATGGTCTAAAGCACAATCTCCTTAGCATAAGCCAACTCTGAGATAAAGGTCATCAAGTTACCTTTCTCAACAATCAGTGTCAAGTCAGAGATCTGGAGACATCTTCTATCAAGCTAACAGGAACAAGAGAAGGAAATGTATATATTGTCAACCTTGCTCAGCTCAGTTCTGATGAGACAGTATGCTTTCTTGCTAAAGCATCTGAAGAAATAAGTTGGCTTTGGCATAGAAGGTTATCTCATCTCAACTTCAAGAGTATGTCTAAGCTGGCCTCCAAAGATCTGGTAGCAGGTTTACCCAAGTTCAGCTTCATCAAAGAAAGACCATGTAATGTATGTCAGCTTAGAAAACAAATAAGGAGCTCATTCAAAGGCAAAGCAGTCAACTCAATTGACATGCCCCTACAATTACTACATATGGATCTCTTTGGGCCAATTCCAACTATGAGCCTAGGAGGAAAGAGATACTCACTGGTCGTAGTGGATGACTACACCAGATACACATGTGTGTTCTTTCTTAACTCCAAAGATGAGACAAGCTATCAACTGATCAAGATGTTCAAGCTGGTGATGAATGAAAAAGGAGAGACTATCAAGGCTATAAGGAGTGATCATGGCAGAGAGTTCGATTTCTCAGAAATGGATCAGTTCTGTGCAGACAATGGCATCAGCCACAACTTTTCAGCACCACGAACTCCTCAGCAAAATGGAGTGGCTGAAAGAAAGAACAGAACACTTATAGAAGCTAGAAGAACTCTACAAGCAGCAGCTCATCTGCCTGAATACTTCTGGGCAGAAGTCATCAACACTACATGCTACACACAGAACAGATCTCTTGTACACTCTACGTTGAAGAAGACTCCCTACGAGTTGTGGAAAGGAAGAAAGCCAAATGTCAGTTACTTC
This sequence comes from Panax stipuleanatus, assembly GCA_020205555.1. Lineage (NCBI taxonomy): Eukaryota > Viridiplantae > Streptophyta > Magnoliopsida > Apiales > Araliaceae > Panax > Panax stipuleanatus. Next base: position 106,208,946 of record CM035124.1, on the reverse strand, counting down.
CATGTGTTTGGCTGTTCATGCTACATTCTCAATAATGGGAAGCAATATCTGACTAAGTTCCCACCCAAGTCAGATGAAGGAATCTTCCTTGGATATGCCACAGACAGCAAAGCTTATAGAGTGTTTAACAAGAAGACACTAAGTGTTGAAGTCTCGATCCATCATCTTTGATGAAACAGACTCGGACAAGTCTGCACCACAAGACACCACGATTGACGATATCGACACTACGAATGAAGTGGTCGAGCCTAGCACTACGACCGTAGTTCCTGAACAAAGAATCGTAGTGTCCGATGAAGAAATCATAGAGAGAGCTGAACCAGACAACGATTCTGACCAACAGGAACCAGAAGTCAATCTTGAAGAGTCCAGACAAGAAGGCACCAGAACAGATGTTCCAATAGGGAACAGATGGGCAAGAGATCACACTCAAGATCTGATCATTGGTGATCCAACTGCCAGAATCAGAACAAGATCTGCAACACAGAATGAATGTTTCTACTTGAGTTTTCTGTCTCAAATAGAGCCCAAGAAGATTGAATATGCAATGCAAGATGCAAGCTGGATTGAAGCCATGCAAGAGGAACTGAATCAATTCGAAAGAAACAAAGTCTGGAGATTAGTTCAAAGGCCAAAGAATTACCCAGTTATTGGCACCAAATGGGTCTTCAGAAACAAGATGGATGAAGATGGAGTGATCATAAGGAACAAAGCAAGACTGGTGGCCAAAGGTTATTCGCAAGAAGAAGGCATAGACTACAATGAGACCTTTGCACCAGTTGCCAGACTTGAAGCAATCAGAATATTCCTTGCATTTGCTGCCCACATGAAGTTCAAAGTATTTCAGATAGATGTCAAGAGTGCATTCCTAAATGGTGAACTTCAAGAAGAAGTATATGTGGAATAACCCCCAGGTTTTGTCAATCTAACCCTCTCTAATTATGTCTATAGATTAGATAAAGCCTTATATGGACTTAAACAAGCACCTAGAGCATGGTATGAAACACTAACAAACTTTCTTATTGAAAAAGGATTCACTAGAGGTAGAGTAGACACTACACTATTTCTTAGGAAGCACAAAGATAAAGTTTTACTAGTTCAAATATATGTAGATGATATTATCTTTGGTTCTACTGATGAAAATCTGTGCAAGAGATTTGCCAAGCTTATGTAGAGCAAGTTTGAAATGAGCATGATGGGTGAGCTGAACTTCTTCCTTGGATTGCAAGTTAAGCAAACTGATGAAGGTATCTTCATTAACCAAGCCAAGTACATCAAAGACTTACTTAAGAAGTATGGCATGGAATCAGCCTCTCCCATGAAAATACCAATTGCTCCAGCAACTAAGCTTGACAAAGATGAGAAAGGTAAAAGTATTGATATTACTCAATATAGAGGTATGATAGGCTCCCTTCTCTACTTAACTGCCAGTAGACTAGATATAATGTTTGCAACATGTATATGTGCTAGATTTCAAGCTAATCCTAAGGAATCACATTTAACTGCTGTAAAAAGGATTTTCAGGTATCTTAAAGGTACACGCTACTTGGGTCTATGGTATCACAAGGAGTCCTCATTTGAACTGACAGGATATTCAGATGCTGACTTTGCAGGATGCAAAATAAATAGAAAAAGTACCAGTGACACTTGTCAACTCCTAGGAAATAGACTAGTGTCCTGGTTCAGCAAGAAGCAAAACTCAGTATCAACTTCAACAGGAGAAGCAGAATATATTGCTGCAGGCAGCTATTGTGCTCAAATCCTATGGATGAAGAACCAGCTAGTAGATTATGGGTTTGATTTCAAGTCTATACCCATACACTGATAACACAAGTGCCATAGCAATAACAAATAATCCTGTCATGCATTCTAGGGCCAAGCATATAGAAATAAGATATCATTTTATTAGGGATCATGTTCAAAATAGAACAATATCTTTGCAATACATCCCTACTGAAAATCAACTTGCTGATGTGTTTACAAAACCATTAGATGAATCCAGATTTAATAAATTGATAAGTGAGTTAGGTATGTTAAATTTGCAACCTTAAATTCTATGCTCTAGATGGTGCTAACCCTACAGATGTAAAGGCTAAGTCAAAATTGTAGAGATGACAAAGAGAAACCACGATCGTGGAGTGATCTAGTCAAGGCAGACTAGCTCACTGTGATAGCAGCATCATCAAGCTAAACTTCTGATAAGTGTCTCAGGGACAAACCTGATCCTTAGTGTCAAACTAAGAGGTTGCCCCTTCCTGAGCAACCTTAATCCAGAAGGGATGTCATTTCAGAATGCATCACA